>SJYO01000647.1:31781300-32036520 GCA_006410555.1 Capra ibex | reverse complement strand
GTAGGTGACCTAGTACCTTTTTCGTTCTCTCAAGGTCTTTTTGTAGATAAAGACGAAATAACTGATACGGTTTCGGAAACTGACACACCTAGTGTTATGTGACCTTTTAAGACTTTCTCTACCCTTATCGTCTGGTGGACTGGACGGAGAACTCTTTGGACATACGTCCAGTCCTTCGTTGTCAATCTTGACCTGAACCTTGTTGTCTGACCAAAGTTTATCCTTTTCCTCGTACAGTTCCGACATATAACAGTGGGACGAATAAATTGAATAACGTCTCATGTAGTACTATTTACGACCCGACCTTCTTCGTGTTCGACCTTAGTTCTAACGGTCCTCTGTATAGTTATTGGAGTCTATACGTCTACTGTGGTGGGAATACCGTCTTTCACTTCTCCTTGATTTTTCGGAGAACTACTCTCACTTTCTTCTCTCACTTTTTCAACCGAATTTTGAGTTGTAAGTCTTTTGTTTCTAGTACCGTAGGCCAGGGTAGTGAAGTACCCTTTATCTACCCTTTTGTCACCTTTGTCACAGTCCGAAATAAAAAACCCCGAGGTTTTAGTGACGTCTACCACTGACGTCGGTACTTTAATTTTCTGAGAATGAGGAACCTTCCTTTCAATACTGGTTGGATCTATCGTATACGTTTTCGTCTCTGTAATGAAACGGTTGATTCCAGGCAGATCAGTTCCGATACCAAAAAGGTCACCAGTACACACCTACACTCTCAACCTGACACTTCTTTCGACTCACGGTTTCTTAACTACGAAAACTTCACACACAACCTCTTCTGAGAACTCCCAGGGAACCTGACGTTCCTCTAGGTTGGTCAGGTAAGATTTCCTCTAGTCGGGACCCACAAGAAACCTTCCTTACTACGATTTTGACTTTGAGTTCATGAAACCGGTGGAGTACGTTTCTCAACTGAGTGACTTTTTCTGAGACTACGACCCTCCCTGACCCCCGTCCTCCTTTTCCCCTGTTGTCTCCTACTCTACCGACCTACTGTAGTGGCTGAGCAACCTGTACTCAAAATCACATAAGGCCCTCAACCACTACCTGTCCCTCCGGACCGGACGACGCTAAGTACCCTAGCGTTTCTCAACCTGTGCTGACTCGATGACTTCACTTGACTTGACTTGACTTGAACGGTATTGAATGAAAGTAAGGTGTTTCGTAGAAAGGTACTCTTGACTCCTTATTACGATCACCACTAACCGAATTTGAAATCGGATTCCCTAAGTCTAATATGTCTGTCGGAAGAGTCAAGGAAATCGTAGGACTGATCCAATACAGTACGTGAGAAATTGTAAAAAATTTTTAGGAGAATACCAAGGGTAAAGAGATTAAATTTCAGGGTTCTATCCATAGGTCCTGATACTTCGTTCTTCCCTGTCGAAGTCTCCGTTCGTCTAGAGGTAAACGAAGAGTACTGGTATACTATCTATCAGAGTTCATTTTAAATGAATTGAGAGAACCCAGAGACAGTTCTAAGACTAAGAAGGAACTAGAAACTTTTTAGTTACATGCGTAATTTTTCATTACTTATCAAGTGACCCATGGACCTTCCTTGAGTTATTTATAAGCACGATGACGACACTATGGACCGAGGACAGACGGGGAAGTTAAAATAGAATAAAACAGGGATGTGTGTTGTACTAGGTCGGTATACCTTTGTGGATTTACGAAGACGTTATTAACACCAGACAATGAAAATTTACCCAGAGAGAGAGAGACGGTTCTTGTGAATTAAAAGGATTGAAAGTGATTGATCATTCTTAGTCAGACGTTCTGGTTCGAGTCTAAAGTGGGGAAGGTCCTTCAGGACTTGGGGGAAACAAAAGGACAGTGAGGATCTGAAGACAGAACCGTCTATTAGTATCAAATCCCATTGACACAAAGAGAGAGAAACTTTCTAAGACTCCTGTCCGGATAAAACCAAAACGAGAATAAAAAATACCCTCTTACGGACACTAACAATTTACGTAATTATCTAAATCCTAGTAGTAAATTATTTTAGCACTGTTACTGGACCTGTGTGAAAGGTGGGAGTGAAGAAAACACCCAGGATACTATTGTGTACTCTCTCACTAGTGACTCGGTTTGTTCAGAATCCTCAAAAATACCTAGTATACTACAGGGTCAGGAAGAACTGAGTTTACAGTCCTCTACAGGATAAAGATTGAGTCGAGTGTCTATCTTCGAAAGTTTTTATAAACATACTCAGTATACCATGTTATTGAAAAGAACAGAGGAAGCCTAAGAGAGGAAAGGTACCTGTCCCGTTGGAAGTTTTACTTTTGACTTCCACTCCAAAGACTATAAGTCCCGGAACGGGGAGAAGATTATGAGTATACATTATATCTGAGATACGAAACTTCTACTTTAATAGATTTACTATTTGTAATTACTGTCAACAACGATCACCTCCAGACCCCACTACCGGTTACTAACCATCACTATAAGATTTGGTTAAGTAACTCTTGAAAACCCCCTTTACGTTTGTTTCTTTGTCTTTGGGATTGAATTGGTACTTTCTAGGCAATCCATTCTTAGAACCTTACGTCTGGGAACTACATTTACAGTCCTTAACCCTTCTTTTGTACAAAATTTTAAAAGGTAAAATTAAAAAATTTTCATACTTTCAAGGTATACTGATCCTTATGATGAGTTGTTTTTTATAAGACTAGGGATTGGGGTTTATGTCTGATAGTTCGGTTTACTATAACGGTGTCAGTCCTTTGAACGTTTCGGGGGAGTAGAATAATACTCTTAGTACCTGACACAAGACAATGATAAAGTTTTCTTTTAACTGGGACAGTGATACCTAGGTCTTTTTGGAACGACGTTCGGTAGTACCCCACTCAGTAATTTTCATTCATTTTAGATACAGATATTCAGGAAACTCCACATGGTCCACAGACGTAGGGTCCTGTGAGTTATATCCGGTCTGTGTTACCGTCTGTTTATTAACTAGCAACATATGGCTTCTTAAATAGAATTTAACGGAGAGAGTTTTACATTACGGAGAAATTTTACATTCTAAAATTTCGACTTACGGACGAAAAATATTTTTAGACAGACCATGGGTATGGACCATAATCGTGTCAGAAAAAAAAAAAAAATTACCCCTTTAAAATAACATTTAATATGGATTTATTTCTACAACTTTTTCTTCGGGAACATGTTTTCATTTATATGAGAATGGTAAGTTAAGTCGTTAGTGCGAGGAGTCATAAATGGGTTTACTCGACTTTTGAATATAGGTGTGCTTTCGGACGAGTGTCCCCAAAAATATCGTCGAAATAAGTATTAAAGGTTTTGCACCTACGTTGGTTCTACGGAAAGTCATACACTCATCAATCTATTTGTCACCATGGAGACCTGGTATCTTATAATAACAGGGGGGGGTGTGTGTGTGTGTTTATTATATACATATTTTATCTATTGATCACTCTTGGATGACATACCGTGTCCCTTGAGATAAGTCACTAGACACTATTGGATTTGCCCTTCTTTAGGTTCCTTCTCCGCCCCCCCACCCCATATACACATACACACCGACTAAGTGAAACGAATGTCGTCTTTGATTGTGTTGTAACATTTCGTTGATATCAGGTTAATTTTTTTTTTGTATTATACGTGAATTTACGTATAATGAGTCACTTCCTTCACAACCGTGTTAGAACTACAGTTGGGTTGAGTCAGATATATTTCCCCGAACACACCAACCACCGTAAATCTGCGGTGAGTGATCTACCCTTTGAATGCAACAAAAAGAAGAAACGAGAAGAGGTACCTTTGTCCTTCTGTCGAACGTTAAATGTCGAAATCCAACTGATGACGGTATCAGAACTAAACATACAAATCTCGGTTAGTTAATAATGAAGAAACCTTTTTTTAAGTTAAATCTTCATGTATGATTGAGTCTTTCTTTCATGCATAAAAGAAGGTCTCGAATGTCCGACATTATGATAAAAAGTCAACTACTCACGTTGTCCTAAGGACACCTCAGAAGTCGTCAAGGGGTTCCTGTGTTATTTACTTCTCTGACAACTCAATGATGTCGGCATAAAATTGTACCTACTAATGTGAAAACTTTCACGGTTTTTTCAGACACCCTTACACCGACCAGACGACAGAACCTGTGAACGATACCGTTGTAAAATACCACAGTTGTCTCTTCACAACGGAGACTTCCATTTTTAAAGGGAGGAAGAGGGTCATTTAGTCACAAGTCACTTTAGTCAGTAGTCATGGTGACGGCAATTTTTTGTTTCGTATTAAATCTGCTTGTTTCCATCCAAAGAGGTAATGGTCCGAAAAGAAAAAGAGACATACGGGACAGTGACAAAGAGTGAGAAAAATGTGACAACGCACGAAGAACCGCAGTGTCTGTTCTTTGGTTTTGGTTGAACTGAATGTGTTCCATACTCAAATAACCCTTATCATTGACCCCGAAGGGACCATCGAGTCGACCATTTCTTAGGTGGACGTTAAGTCCTCTGGGGTCAAACTAAGGACCCAGCCCTTCTAGACGACTCTTCCCTTTCCGATGGGTGAGGTCATAAGACCGGATCTCTTAAGGTACCTGATGTCAGGTACCCCACCGTCTCAGTCTGTACTGACTCGATAGTACTTTCTTTTAACCGGTATAGAAATTCAAACCACTAATCCAAACCTCTAACTTAAACTAATGATATAAGGTTTGTTTTAAATACTTTTAATTCTAGTTGTGGATCTTTACAAAATTTAAAGTTTCTGTCCTTCTCTTCGAATATCCATGGATTCTTTGTTTTACATCTTCTACCGAATGTTTTCTTCTCTTTAGTCCTATAGTGTCAGTACGGTGTTGGGATTTATGATCTTTCCTTGTCTTTTTGTATACGTCTCCTTTAATGACCGGAGATTCTGAAATCCCTGACTGGTTTAACGGGAGTCATACTCGTTCACTCACTCTCAGCGAGTCAGCACAGGCTGAGAAACACTGGGACACATGACATCGGGCGGCCCGAGGAGACAGGTACCTTAAGAGGTCCGTTCTCATGACCTCACCCAACGGTAAAGGAATAGGAGTTACATACTCCTTTGTTTTTCTGTAAGAAAAAAAAATTATACACCTGGTAAAAATATCAGAAATAACTTAAACAATGTCTTAACGAAGACAAAACACGGAACCAAAAAGTCGGGGTTCCGTACACCTTAGGAACGAGGGGCTGGACCCTAGTTTGGGTGTGGGGGACGTAACCTTTAGTTTCAGAATTGATGATCCGGTGGTCCCTTCAGGGGTTTTCTATAAGAATCCCTACGTTAAATTCATAATTCCTTATTTGTGCAAGATAGAGTGAGAGAGAGAACGTGTGTATGGTAGATATGATCCGGTCTAACAGGAAATACAGACTCTCTTGTTTTTATGTAAAAGTCCTCAAGTTTTCTAATTGTTTTATATGGTGGGTCTGTGTATTATAGGGGGTGAGGGACGGGGGTCGGGTAGGGTATTTCGATCTTTTCAACCTTCACCAACAAGACACCTTAACTTGCACCACTCGTTCACCCGTCCCCCAATGACAAAAGTATTATTCGGAATATGTTTACCGACTGAGAAATTTAACATGTGTCTCCGTTGAACTTCTTTTTATCTTTTTTTTTAATTTTTATCCTTTCAAAATTGTTTCTCTTTACTATTCGTTTATATCGTTTATGTGATTTATAATGACATTTACATCTTAAGTTCTTTTTTTCGTGAATATTCTCGTCAATAAAAATACCCATTTTTAATACTAAGTGTCACTCTTAATTAACATTATTACGAAATACTTTATTTTCATTGTAGTTTAATGTATTCGGTTTTAGGTAATTATAAAATACACCTCAAAAAAAAAAATTAAGGATATTAAACTCTAATACCCTATATGATAGTTAGGTACTGTCCAGACCATCCGTCTTCCGGTCGAAATCTTCCCTGATATGAACCGAATTACGAGACGATAATGGGAGAATTTCAGGAATTATTAAAAATTTGTTCCTCGAGATGTCAAAGCAGAACACGAAAATAGATCGATCAGGACTCATCCGTATTTAATCATTAATATATCTCTAAAATATTATATAATAAAAATTCGAACTTATCGATGTAACCTGAAAGAAGTTATACTTGTTTCATATACTTTAATAAAGATCACAGGTTCTTTATAAATGTTTTTATCTACTATAAGTCAGGGTTTTCTTTTGAAACTAAGTTAGGGGTTTTCGTTTTTAACGACTTTGGAGTAAGAGACTGATATTCGTTATTTTAATCTTGTGAATTTTTTTGTTTTGTTTTGGTCAGTTAAGACAAATCTTTTACTACTGTTTTTAGATCAATACTTTCGAAAATTTTAAATAAATAAAAAATAACTTCCTATTAACGAAATGTCTAAAAACAACGAAAGACAGTTTGAAACACTCCACCGGTTTTACGACATATGTGTGTGTGTGTCTCCAATCATTTTCATCTTTCTCAATTATTTTTATTACAATTCTTAGACTTTTTTCATCGTTTTAATTTCTTAACCACGAAACGTTATATGTGTATGTATATTCTCGATTGAGTGACCTTTTCTAGGACTACGACCCTTTCTAAGTCCCGGCCTCCTCTTCCCCTACTGTCTTCTTTACCAACCTACCGTAATGACTGAGTTACCTGTACTCAAACTCGTTCGAGGCCCTCTACCACTTCCCATCCCTCTGGACCGTACGGAGTCAGGAGCCCCAGCGTTTCTCAGTCTGTACTCAATCGCTGACTTGTTGTCGATATACATACTATACATACTTTTTGATTAGTCCCTGAAGAGACCGTCAGGTCATCAGTTCTTAGACGGAAGGTTACGTCCCTTACACCTAAGGTGGGGAGCAGTCCGTTGATTCTAGGGTAAACGGTGTGCCGTTGATTCTGGGTTACGATGGTTTATTCATTTATGTATTTATGTTTTTGATTAGTTGTTCTTTTATGTGTTTTTATTTACGGATATTATGTATTTAGGTATATTAATGTTTAACATCTAAATTTATTAACTCCGTTTTAAATTTCAATAAACATTTATGTAATCTTTTAGGTTCACTTTACTTTTAATGGATTCTTTTTCGATTAAAGTTTTGGTGTTTATAACTCTTTCTTTTACTCTTTCAATAGTTCCTTGAAGATGGGGTCTTTCGAAATCTCGATATAACGAAATGATTAATTAATGAACTTTAAATATTTTTTATTCATTAATAGTACGATATCCTGACTCTCTTTCTACTTTTCGATGACCAAAAGTAATGTCGGTAAAGTCAATTTTTTAAGAATGAGGGTTTTGTTATGATTTACAAAGGTATGAATTATCATAAATATTGTCAAATTTTACCTCCCCCCTTCTTTACATATATTCAATTCCTTTAATGCTATATAGGTTTAACACCATATAGTACGTCGGTACATTGATTACAAGTATTTCTTTCACAAATTACTTCATTCCTTTACTAATATGATGAGATTCACTTTTTTTATGGTTTTACCATCAATAGGTAAACAATTGTGTTATGAGTATCTGAGAAAAGACACATTTTAGTGTTCACTAATAAAAAGAGGAAGGGTATGTAAAGACATAAAAGGTATAACTTGTAATTATTAATTTTCCTCTTTTTCCTTGAAGTTACTGTAGACGAAGGGGTCGACTTCTGTTACTTTATTTGTTGAAGGTTTATTCGGTTTTTAATACATCGTTGAACACAATAATAAATGGTTAATGTTCGTACTTTCAAAGTATCGTGATTATGTGGAGATGTGGTTAGTGGAGAAGAAGGAAAATTCCGATTGGACCGGTTCGTCCTCCCGGCGAATCGTCAACGGTTGCGACTTGACCCGTTCCGGGTCCGTGACGACCTACTCTTTGTTCGACTCGACCTATTTCACGTTCGGTTTAAACTACGTCGTTACTTACTTTTTTACCACTCTAATTTACATGTCTTTAATGATTATACTGTATGACTTTACGATGGGTTATACACAACATAAATCCCTAGTCCGTCTACAAATGTTGCTTTTTTATGACTGGACTCACGGGAAAGAGTGACCGGTGCAGATGAAAAAAACCTGGAAGTTCTGAGATGTAAGAAAAAAGACAAAAATTATTAACAAACGACACTACACTATGTGTCCTCATGACTGAAACCTCAGTCTTGTGACCCAAACACCCAAACTCTAAACATAGTCTGTGAATGATACTTAACACGTCACTTCACTGATTGGATGATTGAAATGAGAGTTTGCCCCTAGGATTATACTGGAGTACCATATCCGACATCGTCGCCACTAGACTATTTGCAAGTTGTTAGTCGAACCGAGAGAAAGACCACCGCCTCAGACCTCTTCTACTCGTCTTTACCGTGGAGCGTTTCCCTTCCTTTTGTTCCTTCTTGTCCCGTGGTCGAAACCGGGAGCCCGTCGACTTCCTCTCTCACATAAACCACACACGGTGTAGAAACGTGGGGAGTTGTCGTGAAAATAGGTACTGTGACCAGAAAGACCGTTCCTTTGGTAGACGGTACATTGACCACCCTACTTCCGCTTCCGACTGGCTCTACGCAGGAGAGGTATACGACGGAACAGCCGACGGGTCCTACATCGGGTCTCTACGTTCCTCGACCCGTAGTGACGGGAGGTGTAGTTTGAGGTCCGGTGTCCTTCTTTGTCCTGGTTCTGAGGACCTGGTCCCCGGGTCAGTCACGAGTCTCGGGAGTGGGCGAGTCCGTAGTTTTCACCCGCCTAACTCCTACAGTGACGTAGGAGAGGTTGTCGTGGACGTCCTTTCCTAGTCGCACACCCCCGCCCCCGGCTCCCCTCTTCTTTCGGAACTGAACGTCACAAACGAATAAAGTCACCAGATCCATGGAGGAGGTGACAGTCAAGATTCGATAGTTACTCCGCCAACTTTCTCTTCTACTCGTGTGGCATGATAACGGCGGTACGTCTACACTACTTTAATTAATTGGGTCCTCATATCTGTTATGTTTTTATATCAGTTGTTAATCCTTAACTACTTAAAACTAATAAGTAATGGAAATTACATTACCCGAATTAACATTCGAATATATTAAATCAAAACTTATCACCGACACAAATTGCGGTCGAGTGTTTAAAAGACTTTTTACAATTCGACTGAGGAAACTCGACTATGTTTGACCGACGTCGTATGATGACAACACATATAAAAAAAAGACATCTTTTTTTTTTAGGAAATATTTGACGTCTCTTGAGTCTCAGTAATAATTTAGGTTCTGAAATTTTCCATATAAATAACAAAACTTTTATAAATTATCTTTAGGATAAATTCGATACTTTAAACCTAAGAGGGAAAGTTTTGCCGAGGAAAACTTTAAAACATTCCACTTTATTGACATAATACTTACTTAATATTTTTACATTATACATTTTAAAATGACTGTCACATAAAAATCTAACATAAATAAAACGTGTAACTCTTTAAGGAGGTCCATAATAATGTACAGTTATATTACCTACAAACTAATTCGTCAAATTTTTCAAGAGACTCTGTAAGAGGAAAATACTTATATCCTAAACGAATTACTACGACTGTACACGGCCTTTTTCTACGTCCGTCGAAGGTGGGAGTAACTACCTGACTCACCTCTTTTTCAGGCTACCTGAGTCGTTTCGTTTCTCAAGTTTCGAGTCTAATTATCCATAGTTGAAATCAGAAACAATCTTAACGAGAGGAAGAATCAGTAGTGGGATTTCCGGCGGAGAACACTGTACCCCCTCGTATTTCAGTCTAAGGAACTTCACGAAAAGAGGAGACAAAGGTACAGGTGTACGGTCCTAGGGTGGTAGATTCTTTCACGAATCTCGAACTCACTGGGTGTGAGATTTTGTCTCTCTTCTTTTGAACCACTTTGTAAAAAATTGAGTGATAAACACCCCCCCACGAAGACTATAGTAGACCTAAACGGTCTTGTTAGATCTATGACCAAGGTCAAACTGTGGAAAGTGGAGTTCCTAAAACTTTCACATCTGACTGTTAAACAAGATTTACCTTCCCGTAGAACCCGACCACAGAAGACTTTTGACTTTCTCTCCCTTACTCTCCCCTCATCCTCTTACCGTTTTCTTTCTTCTTTCTCCTTCTGTCTCTTCACCACCAAATTAGTTCCGATTTATACTTGTCCTGATCCTGAACAAAGAAGGAGTAGACCTTCAGTTCGAAGTCCGAGAGATCCGAAGTCCTTCCTCGGAGAAAGAACGAGGACCTGAATGGGCTTTACGCCGGTGAGGATGGGGTAGACCTCGGAAATCCGACCGAGGAAATGGGAGAGGTACAGAACAACGGTTCACAATTCGTCCCTCGTCTCTTCTTCAAGTGGATCATTGCTTCGACGGGCTACCGGAAGGTCTAAGGAATGACCCTCTCGAATTTTGCACAACCGCTAGGTGAAATAACAAAGAATTGTCCGAACATCCCCTATAAGACGACACGTGACCTAAGGACAGGATGGAACCAGGAAAGTTAGTCTATAAATCCTTGATAAACGACTTTCTCGTTACCCTCTACCTCAACTTTCGTGCCTTCTAAGGAAAGTGACTTTTGGACTTAGAATAAAGTTACAACCACCTAGGAGGTTGTCATTCACAATGAAAGGAGTATAGTAATCAACTCAAAGTAAAATGAGTGTTCTTTAGTTCCATACGGACTGAATAAGACAAACGTAAATTAACCTTTCTAGTAAAAGTTTTACCACTTCGTAACGTTTTCTAAAAAAGAAACACCATGTTTTTCAAGAAAACGTAAAATTCTTTAGAACGAAAGTTTAACCAGAGAGCCAGTCCAGGCTGAGAAACACTGGGGTACCTGACACCGGGTAGTCCAAGGAGACAGGTACCCTAAGAGGTCAGTTCTTATGACCTCCCCCAACGGGAAAGGAAGAGGTCCCCTAGAAGGGTTGGGTCCATAGTTTGGGTGCAGAAGTTAACGCGACGAAACTCACTTTTCTGTTAAAAACTCGATGTCCGAAAGATTATAACTCGAGAAGAATATTAGGAGGTAATAAGTGTGGTGAGTATAACTTAGAGTAAGACAATGTTTGTAAGATCCTTCTACATCCGTAATCGATGTGACATTCATAACCATAATAATTGAAAGAAAACTAATAATTGGTAGAAAAATATTACAGATTGTCACATTATGTTATCGTGTAAGACCGTAACGACTCACTATCACACGTGACGATCTGATTGGAAAGAACGATCCTTAAACTACGGTAACAATTAAAAGTCATATAGCATGTCTGGAGAACACCATAAGTTACGAAAGGTCCGTTAAACATAAGTGCTCGACTAAAAACTAAACATTTATACAAGGGGTCAACATCAAAGGGATCCCTTCGGTTCGATAATTAAAGTTCAATAGAGATAAATTTTCAGTTTTTTAATAGAAAAGGTTAAGTTTGTCACAAGTCGACCAGGGGTGTCCATGATCTATTACATAACCTTTGTGTGACTAATACCGGAAGTCTCCTCGATTCTATTAAATTGCTTCACCTCCGAAGAGACGTAGAACCCACTAAAGTAACTTGTACACCTCAGTCCGAAGGGTCCACCGTGTCACCATTTCTCAGGGGGACGGTTACGTCTTCAACGTCCAGGACAGGGACCCAGTCCTTATAGGGGACCTCATCCTTCACCGTTTGTTGAGGTCATAAAAAAGTACCTTTTAGGGTACCTGTCTCCTCGGATCGTCCGATGTCAAGTACCCCAGTGTTTCTCAACCTGTACTGCCTCACTGACTCGTGCCGCGGAAGAACTAAAACTTTCCTTATAAATCTTTTGACAGTAACTACTCAAGTACGGTTACACTATAAAGAACAGGGGATTAAAGAAACGGAGGTCGACACGTCACGGGGAAGGGGTTACACTCGTCTTGGTCTCCCGTCCTTCCCCTTTAAAGTCTCCGACTTGGGAATCCCGAACGGATGAGACTGAAGAGTCTTATAAGTAACAGAGACGATTGAGGTCGGGTAGATCTAGGGTGGGTCAGAGTCCAATGATCCCTTTCCTAAATAATCTACTATTTAAATCACAGTAAACCAAGTGTAAACATTGAAACTCACAAAAATGCACTTACAACGTATCAGGATTAGAATTTTTTTTCAGATTTAAAATTTAATAGACACCGTAACAATTAATGATTCTTTTCGAAAGAACAGAAGGAAACGCGCCGGTGTAGGTAAAGGACAATACGTCTAACCACTCACCCCCGACGTCCCGAATGGTCCTCTGCTGGAGAGTTAAGTCTTACCGTAGTAACACTGTTTCCGGTGGTCTATGGGTGAGGAGTAGCTGGGTGTCTGAGTTCCGTTTTGCACCTAATTTAGTTTCCTTTTCCTTTTGCTGAACGTCCATCCATGGTAAACCACCCACCCTTTCATTAGAACTTTAGTACTTCAAAAGGGTGTTAAAGTCAACTTAGACAATCAGTAATTTAACAGTAGAGATACTATCAACAAACGATTAAGTGTGGAAACTCAAAACACTGTCACTAAACCCCGTTTCCGAGACTAGTAAACGAAAAATTTGTATAAATGAATAAATAAATTGACGGGACTAATAATCAACACTGTGTTCTCCAGAAAAAATCAACGTCATACATTTGAGAACCAACATAGTACACTCTAGATCAAGGGACTTGTCCTCAGTTTGGGTCCGGAGGACGTAACCCTCGTCCCTCAGAACCGGCGACCTGGTGGTCCCTTCAGGACTACGACTAATAAGAGAGAGAAAACACTAGAGAGAACCAGAGTGAAAGGACGGGAGACAGGTAACGGGACCGACGTAGCGAAAACGAGTACAACCTACTCCGAAAATAAGACCCGGGACTCTAACACGAACGCCCTCTTATAGTTCGTGTCCTGAACACTAAGGAGTCCAATTTCGGAGAACGAGGTCGGATTGAGTCCATGCACGAGCATGAGACCTCAAGTCGTAACCTCAATCTCAACTGGTTCCACAATGAGAATTCCGTCTCCATCTGTACCCGTCCTAAAGTTGTAAGGACCAAGGAAACTCCTAGGACACTGTAACTATAAAGTTAAGTCATACTGTTATACCTAATAAGTGACAAAGGAGCTGCAACAAGACTCAAAGTTCGGTATTCCTGGGTTTCAAAACGAACATCACACAGATAATATGATTGGTCTTACAAAGGAGGTGGGTTAACGGGTGAAATGAATATAGGTTCTACTTTCAGAACTCGTAATAAGTCTCAGGTGTAGGTTATGATGGAAAGTGGTCTGAACGGATTTAGGTGTCGAAGTATGTCGGACAGGACTAAGGAGTGTGTGGAACATAAAGACGACACCTGATCTTCATACGGAATTTAATGACAAGAAACGTGTAAACAGAAAATAGAGATGATATAATCTTTGAACCGAAGGGACCATCGAGTTGACCATTTCTTAGGTGGACGTTACGTCCTCTAGGGTCAAACTAAGGACGCGACCTTTCTAGGAGACCTCTTTCTCTTAGGTGGAAGTTACGTCTTCTGGACCCAAGCTAGGGACCCAACTTTTCTAGGGGACCTCTTCCCTTGTTGAAGAGGGAGGTCATAAGACTGAACCTCTTAAGGGACCTGATGTCAGGTACCCCAACGTTTCTCAACCTGTACTGAAAGCGAATATCATATTTGAACCCGTTTGAGGGTCTCTACCACTCCCTGTCCCTCCGGACCGCACGACGTCAGGTACCCCAGTGTTTCTCAACCTATACTGCCCCGTCGACTTGTTGTTGTTGTTGAGGCATTTGAAGAACAATCTAAATACCAAAATACGGTAGATATACAAAAGACGTAAATAACTTAATCACACATTAGTAATATCCTTTTTTTTTTTTGGTCTTTTTTGGTACACCAGTAGAACTATTTACGTCCTTTTTATTCAACCATTTTAGTTTTGAAGATCGTTTGACTCTAATCCTCTCAATCACCGAGTCAGCACAGGTTGAAAAACACTGGGGTACCTGTCCTCGGGCGGTCCGAGGAGACAAGTAACTTAAGAGGTCCGGTCTTATGACCTCACCCATCGGTAAGGGAAGAGGTCCCTACAAAGGTTGGGGACCTAGTTTGGACCCAGAGGACGCAACGTCCGTCTGAGAAATGGCAGACTCCGGGGTCCCTTCGGGTTCTAATTCTCCCGGGAAGGAATTAGTCTATTTCTCATAAATGTTTTTCGGAAGTTCTTTGTGGTGTAAATCACCACTTTATCACTTTCTAAAGGAAGACTCTAGTTCTGAAACGTCCGTGCCCCTGTAACGGATAACGAGACCTCGTGGGGGGTTCTGAGAGGGTAGATTAATTCTGAGGTTAGATACAACTGAATCTTTTGAGTCTTTTTAGGACCGTTTCTAGTCTCTCATCTTCACCTCCCCTTCTCAACTCTTTTCACCCCAACTACCTTTCATCAAAGAGTCCTCGACATGTGCGTCTTCTCGTACTCACCACACATGGTCCCAGAAGGAGCAGGACTCGAGTCCGGGGCCCAGGTCGAGTCGACGCTGAACAAGGATCGAGGCAAGGAGTGAGGAGAACGGAGGGGACCGACGACTAAAGGGACGAGTAGAATCAGAATAAAAAAGACTAACACCGAAATAAAAAGGTATATTAAGTAACTATCAGAAGTCAGTACAGGAAGGACTACGTCGGAGTAGGGTTCTTCGGAGGACTCCTTCATTCTCTTTATATAGTCTGTGTGAAGGAATTAAATTTTTGGCAGTTGAAGACCCTACATGCATTTAACTTGACGTAGAAAAACTGAGTCTGTCGTATCATAAAAAGACTTATACACCTATTCGTGCACGTGTTTGTGTGTATTTACTTTTCTTTTACTTCGCTTTGGCAGTGAAGACACGAGCCATTCCTTCCGTTTTACTTTTTACTTTGTGAAATATTTACTTTTTGTTTTGTATAAACCGTACAGGTCCCGACGTAAAGTGGAACCGTCGAAACGGTTCCAGTAGAAGTTTCGGTAAACGTCGTGGATGTCGAGACTGAAGACTTATTTCTTACATACACGAATTAAGGGGACACTTCTTAAGTGACTCATTTCTGGATCAAGGTCTCATAGACACACCCACTATGTCTGAGAGTACACCGGTGGTGTGTCATAAGGAGGTATTCTTTTTAGTTCACTTAGGTTGGGTTTTGATACTGAGGTTCTATAATGAAGTGTAAATGTTTCTATAATTTCCACCAATTTTCCATTAAATTATTTAGTTGTTAAACTTTTAATAAAGAAATTAACCATATAATCAGTCCCAAAAAGTCTCTTTGTCTTGACTTTCGTATAGGTCCATGTCTATGTGTCTTTCTCTAAATAATACTTCCCCACTGAGTACCCGAATACCTCCGACTCTTCAGGGACTAGACGACGGGTGTCCGACCTCGGGGTCCTCTCGACCACCACAGTAAGGTCAGGTTTGGGGCTTCCGGACTCTTGGGGGACTCTCGGTACCCCAGTCAAGGTCCGGGTCAGACTTCAGGAGTCTCAGTCCTCGACTACAGGTTCCCGTCCTCTTCTGCCTACAGGATTGGACACGTCTCTTGTCTAACCGTGAAGGAGGTCGAAAGACAAGACAAGTCCAGGAATTACCTAACCTGTCACGGGTGGATGAACCCGCTCCCGGTATTAGAAACAAGTCTAACAGCTGAGTTTACGATTAGAGAAGGTCTTTGTTGGAGTGTCTGTGTGGAACTTTATTACGAACGGTCGATAGACCCGTAAGTAATCGGGTCAGTTCAACTGTCTATTTTAATTGGTAGTGTGAACCCTTTCTGTAGTGTTTTTGTCTCAAACGAAGGACCCCTTATCTCGTCCTGTTAATGTAAGTCAGAAGAACCCTGGAATAAAGTAGAATAAATTTATTCGATCAATTTCGAGAAACAAACCTAAGTAAATGGAATAGTTGAATGTCACTCCAGAACGTGTCGTGTGGTACATATATTTATTTCGACAAGTAGATCCCCCTTTCAAGGTAGCACACGTTCGATAAGACAAAAATCAATCAAGACAAAACTAATTTTGTCCTGTTTCTATCTGAATAAAAAGTTAAGGTGTGGAGAAAAGTAACGTTCACTCTCTATGATAAAAATTTAAAGTGGAAGGATTACAACCTCTTCTGGGAACTCTCAGGGAACCTGACGTTCCTCTAGGTTGGTCAGGTAAGACTTCCTCTAGGACCCACAAGAAACCTTCCTTACTACGATTTCGACTTTGAGGTCATGAAGTCGGTGGAGTACGCTTCTCAACTGAGTAACCTTTTCTGAGACTACGACCCTCCCTAACCCCCGTCCTCCTTTTCCCCTGCTGTCTCCAACTCTACCGACCTACCGTAGTGGCTGAGTTACCTACACTCAAACTCACTTGAGACCCTCAACCACTACCTGTCCCTCCGGACCACACGACGCTAAGTACCCCAGTGTTTCTCTGCCTGTGCTGACTCACTGACTTGACTTGACTCAGTGGACTAAAGAGTTACTTAGAAGGAAAAATTAAAAAAAATCAAAAATAAAAAAAGAAGACAAATAAACCGACGAACACCGTGCTCCCTAGAAAAAAATTTAAAATAAAATTAACCTGCGATTAATGAAAAGTCATAACACCACCAAAAACGGTATGTAGCTGTACTTAGTCGGTGTCCACATGCACACAGGGTGGTAGGACTTGGGGGAGGGTGGAGGGAGGGGTGGGGTAGGTAGACCAGCAAAGTCTCGTGGTCGAGACTAAGGGACGAAGTACGCGACTTGGACGTGACCGGTAGAGAAAACGTATACCATTATATATACAAAGTTACGATAAGAAAGTATAGTAGGGTGGGAGCGGAAGAGGGTGTATCAGGTTTTCAGACGAGAAGTGTAGACACAGAGAAAACGACAGAACGTATATCTCAACAGTAATAACAGAAAGATTTAAGAACTAAGAATCAGGAACCTATCTTAGACACGGGGACGACACCTTCGGGTCACAGAATTGTTGACCTGGTGGTCCCTTCGGGAGAGAACATAGAATTCTAGTCGTGAGTGTCATCGTATTTCCGTTATCAACTTAAGTCTCTTATCTCCTATTCTTCCACCTCTCGACTCCTGACTTGGAAACCCTTAGGAGTGTCCATCTCCCTCTCTAACGACTTCTTCATTCCTCAAGGTTCAACCGATTACGTTTCTAGTTGATCGGGTCAACCCGACAAAATTGATTATTGTTTGTAACTAGATTTTTACCTCTTGGGGTGGTCTGTAAGTCTTAGGATTAAAAAAAATTACATTCTTATACAACTTTTACATATCAGAAAATCCAACTAAAATACGTTTCATGGTATAAGAATACAATACGGTGACAATCTCTGTCTTTTGTGCCTACTTGGAATCCAACTAAGTCATACAGTAAAGACTGTAGGGACACGAAAAATTTTTTAGTGAATAAGTAGAGTATCCACAGGACTCTTCTGTTCACTCATAGTATTTTTACGTTCAATCAAACGAAAGAAACTTACTAACATCGATACATGCAAATTTCCCAATTAGGAACTAATGGAGAGAAGGTGGACGGTCTCGTCTCGAGACTGAAGGTGATTCCTTACTGTGAACAAAGAGAAAGTTAGTCTCTCTGGGGGTAATGTGTGGGTCCCGAAGGTGTTTCAGCACTGGGGGGGGTTCAAAACTTTTAATACAGAACAAACAATGAAAATATAAATATTAATTTCGAAGGAACTGTCAGGAATCTTAAGAATCAGGGAACGGGTTTATAGAGACCAAAGGTGAGTCTTTGTCCGTGTAAGAAACATTGTAAAGACGTCGTTACTTGAGAAATAAAAATCCATTGGAGAGACTTGGTATTTATAAAGGCGTGTGTGGACCTCCTGTCAGAAAGGAACCCGGCTGGGGAAGAATAACTCCTGTAGGCACTTCTCGACCTAGGTCGGGACCTATTACATAATCTTTTCTTAAAGTAATTCAGCCCGTGGTGAAAGTTCCATTCGAAACTTTTTTCTTTTCTCGTTACCACTGTAGATGAATAAAAAAACTCGTGTCGTTGTTTCTGTCAAAAGAAGTCCACCATCATAAACTTCGACTTTCTTAATAAAGGTTTGAGTATAAGTCACAAAGGAATTTTATATATATATACATTATATATATATATACATATATATATGTCCCCGCTCTCGTTATAGAACGATTGTTATCGGTAAATAGACTTTGATTTGTTCTACAATTCCTTTCAGTAGACCACTATTACTATATAATAACAATGTGTGTTTTATACATATAAAATCGTCGAGACTCTTTCCACCAAAGGTTTGGTACATAAGAAGAAATGTCATTTTGGACAAAGGAGTGACTTATTTTACCGTAAAAATCACTACAGAGTCCTGTAACTGGACGTATATCCAAAGAGTTCCCCGTCCAGTCCACCAGACGATAAGGGTAGAGAAAGTCTTAAAAGGTGTCAAATAATACTAGGTGTGTCAGTTTCCGAAACCGTATCAGTTATTTCGTCTTTATCTACAAAAAGACCTTGAGAGAACGAAAAAGCTACTAGGTCGTCTACAACCGTTAAACTAGAGACCAAGGAGACGGAAAAGATTTTGGTCGAACTTATAGACCTTCAAGTACCAAGTGCATGACGACTTCGGACCGAACCTCTTAAAACTCGTAATGAAATGATCGTACACTCTACTCACGTTAACACGCCATCAAACTCGTAAGAAACCGTAACGAAAAGAAACCCTAACTTTACTTTTGACTGGAAAAGGTCAGGACACCGGTGACGACAAAAGGTTTAAACGACCGTAGAACTCACGTCGTGAAAGTGTCGTAGTAGAAAGTCCTAAAATTTATCGAGTTGACCTTAAGGTAGTGGAAGAGATCGAAACAAACATCACTACGAAAGATTCCGGGTGAACTGAAGTATAAGGTCCTACAGACCGAGATCCACTCACTAGTATGGTAGCACTAATAGACCCAGTACTTCGAGAAAAAAACATGTCAAGAAGACACATAAGAACGGTAGAGAAGAATTATAGAAGACGAAGACAATCCAGGTATGGTAAAGACAAGAAATGTTCGAGTCCACTGACGTCGGTACTTTAATTTTCCGTGAATGTGGAACCTTCCTTTTAATACTGGTTGGATCTATGGTATAATTTTTCGTCTCTGTAACGAAACGGTTGTTTCCAGGCAGATCAGTTCCGATACCAAAAAGGTCACCAGTACATACCGACACTCTCAACCTGACACTTCTTTGGACTCACGACTTCTTAACTACGAAACCTTGACACCACGACCTCTTCTGAGAACTCTCAGGGAACCTGACGTTCCTCCAGGTTGATAAGGTAGGATTTCCTCTAGTCACGACCCAAAAGTAACCTTCCTGACTACGATTTCGACTTTGAGGTTATGAAACCGATGGAGTACGCTTCTCAACTGAGTAACCTTTTCTGGGACTATGACCCTCCCTAACCCTCGTCCTTCTCTTCCTCTGTTGTCTCCTACTCTACCGACCTACCGTAGTGGCTGAGCAACCTGTACTCAAACTCATTTGAGGCCCACAACCACTACCTGTCCCTCCGGACCGCACGACGTTAAGTACCCCAGAGTTTCTCAGTCTGTGTTGACTCACTGACTTGACTTGACTTGACTCCCTGTAACTAAAATAAAGAGATAATTGAAAGTTAAGTTTGAGTACTTGAAACGACCTTCGTCGTCTTATACCAAAGACTACTGACCACTATTGTACTTAACAAAAGTTATGTTCACAAAGAAAAAATTAACCAAAGTAAGAAAATCAAAAGACCAAAAATGACTTACTGTCGTAAAGACTAACTAGTAAAAACGGGACTTATTGAATTAAAGTACTTTTAGTCACTTATTCTTACGGTTAAAAGAGTAATTTATTTCTATCTAAATAAATCTCCTTACAAGAAGTATTACACTTAAGAAAGTATACGGTATAAATTATACGGTTTCCTCCAAAATCATGCAGGTAAGGACTTTCCCGAAATTTTTCTGGGTCTAAGAATGGACGTTACACTCCCGGCACTACGGACTCACGGAATCACTACACCAAAAGTGAGTATACGTTCTAATCATAATTAATTTTTAAATTCAGTAAATTTTAAAATCTTAAAGGTTGACTCAAAATCTATCGTTTGAGTCAACAAAAACTATGTGACTTTTAACAATACAAATTCCATTCACAATAGAAAGACTCCTTTTTACAACCGTAAAAAAAGGAGACTTTCGAAGTAATTGGGAAAGAGAACAGTTTACACGAAGTCTATACTGACACTTTACGTTTTTCTTTATCGTGAAGAATATTTGTGTTGTTTAAAGACATCATCCTTGAAAGGAGTCCACTTCTTTTCGTCAGTTCACAATCTGTACAGACTCGAAAGGAAATAAGGTCCCCGGGGGTTGGAGACCCCAGATTACGGACTACTAGACTCCACCTCGGTTACACTATTATCACCTTTATTTCACGTGTTATTTACATTACGCGAAGTTAGTAAGTTAGTAAGTTTGGGGAGGGGGGGCGGGGTGGGTCCTGCACTGCTTTAGCACGAGGTACTTTGGTCGGGGACCATGGTTTTTCCCGACCCCTGGTGACGAAATAAGTTGTAAACAAAACCTATGTAAAAAGTAAATTAAAAGAACCGTAGTACCGATTTTAGTAGAAATCCGTCTCTGTCTTAAATTTGGTGTTCAAATTTAATAACATTCTTTTATACTACATAGTATATTCAAGTCACTAATTTCAAAATGTCGACCAACAACATTAAGTAAGTTCAAAGTGACGTAACTGGAAACCATTTAAGAGAGGATTTGACTTGGGTTTAAGGAACAGACGGGAAATTCGACACACATTAAATTATAAACTTAACTACATCCACTTTCAGCCGCTATTCCTTACACTACAGTACCTATGTAAATTTGAAATATAATGCTGTTTCAATGGTTTGGGACGGAAATGGGGACTCTAGTTACGATTTTGCAGTCAGTAACTAAAATGACAATGGTACTTTCCTGAACTCTTGGTCAATGATTCCTCCCATTAAGATTGTCTCTTTGTCCATTATTGCAGAGTTCCATTTCTTGAAGATGAATATTATTTAATATTATTACAAAATTACATAATCCTTTGACAACTGATATACCTTTCCCTTTTTACTTTGTTTAGTATAAATGGAAACAATCGTATTTATAAACAAAACATCAGAGTCCAGGACAACTCTTTAACACGTTGAGTGGAGAAAAGACTAGGGACTTTCGTGCACGCGTGTGTGTGTGGTGAGAGATGAAGACTGAAATTCCGCAACCTATATAACTGAAAGTATAGATGTCGGGATATCTACTTATTAGAACTCAAAGTGGACTTTTTAAGTTACTTTACTACTAGAACTTCTTTTTCTTTAACGAGACCTACTTATAGTAATCATTAAAATTGATGATGTGACGTTATCATTAACTATATCAACCGATGTTAACTATGACGACGACGACCACGACGATTCAGCGAAGTCAGCACAGGCTGAGACACGCTGGGGTATCTGCCATCGGGTGGTCAGAGGGGGTAGGGACCCTAAGAGGTCCGTTCTTGATGGTGTGAGATTATTAGATTAGATTATTAGATGAAAATAAAATTAATTTATTTGAATATGACTTCGTCTCTTTACTTCATATTAACTCTCAAGACTATTTTGTTTCTTGTTGAATTTCGACCTTTTAAAATTCCCGGACTATTTGATTCAAAATTCTATTTCGAGTCTTTTGTAATTTACAATATATATTTTATATTAAAATATATAAAATTAACATATTTTAGATAAAAGTATTTTAGACTCTTTCAAATATAAACGAATTTATATTGCTTAAAATTCCCGAAGGATCCCCGCCACGATCGCGATTTCTTGGACGGGCGGTTACGTCCTCTGTATTCTCTGCACCCAAACTAGGGACCCAACCCTTCTAGGGGACCTCCACCTTTACCGTTGGGTGAGGTCATAAGAACAGACCTCTTAGGGTACCTGTCTCCTCGGACTACCCGATACCAGGTACCCCAACGTTTCTCAACCTGTGCTGACTTTAACTGAATCGTGTTGATTAAAATCATAATTCCCAAGTTCCTCTTCCGGTCCAATCTTTATCATTGCCCTCCCACTCTTTTTCTTACCGTCTCCTTTCCTCCTTTTCTCCTCTGCACTGATCTACCGTTGTCTGTGTTTCCTTTCTAAGTTTTTCCCTTCCTAAGACTGTGGTTTTTTATCTCCCGAGTCATTTTACTCTTCATTTTAGGGTGGACCAATTATTCCTTACCGACTGGACCCCGTTCGGGAACTTTCTGTCGGTCTCATCACCCCACTTTCCCCGGGTCAGGGTCGAAGGGGAGAGTATCGACACACTAGAATAAGGTTTTTTGTCGGGTCCCGAATACGTTTGGTCTTTCCCGTGAGAGTGAAGATCCCAGACCGTCTCTCGTCTCCGGGGAGTCAAGTGACGGAGACAGTGGAGAATTCCGGTGTACCAGAGTTGATAACTTTTAGTCAGGAAGGGAGAACCAGACGGACCACGACAACTAGACAAGACTCTACGACGGAGTAGGCAAGTCTAGGGGTCACACTCGAGGTGATTGAAGAATTCCGTCCGGTATGGCGACAGATCCCATGAGAGGAGTAGGGGTCTGGTGGGATTTGGGTGAGGAGACCCGGAATCGAAGGAGAAGTTCTCTCGACGATTCCATAAGTATGGTTGGAACGACCCTTTTATCAGACGTTACAAACCTCCCACATAGAAAAAAAGGATGTATTTATTACGTAAGAATTTTAATATGAAACTTTTTTAAAAAAGTGTAAAAGTCTTTTCAATGTTCTGACCAGGTACTTGAGAGTACTGACACTACAAATTGGAAGGATTGTTAGGACGAGAATATGGGGTAGAAATGTCTACTTGTTTACCTCTGGTCCCTCTTATTCCAGAATTGGGTATTCTCGTGTACCTGAAAGGTGGGACGGTTCGGAGCATCTATTCCAGATGTCCAGTACGACATTTTGAGTGTTCACAGACGACATGGTGTTACGAACAAAAAGGTATAGTGTGACTTTTCCTACGATTGTCCTAAAGTAGAACAGACGTATAAGGATATGACGGTGGGTCCCCCACTGACAAAATTACGTCTGTTAAGTAATTAATAAGGGGAACCCGAAGGGAACACCGAGTCTACTATTTCTTAGGCGGACGTTATGCCCTCTGGACCCAAACTAGGGACCCAACCGTTCTAGGGGGCCTCTTCCCTTACCGTTGGGTGAGGTTATAAGAACGGACTTTTTAGGGTACCCACTCCTCGGACCGTCCGATGTCAGGTACCCCAGTGTTTCAGTCTGTGTCGGTACTAGAATAGTGGTTGGGTAGTTTATGGGGGTTTGGCGATCATGTTACCGTCATACGGGATCGTACCCTCAATCTCCTGTCCCCATAATCCGGAAAGAGACGATCGTTGACATGAGCCAACGAATCAGCACAGACTGAGTAACGACGTAAAATTTTTTACTTACCCATCCTCCCTCATAGGGAACACCAGACCACCAATTCTTAGGTGGACGGTCACGTCTCCCGTACCCAAGTTAGTGACTAGTGTTTTCGGACACGTCGTGTTGATGACTCGGTCGTGAGACCTCGTCGACTTCGAACGTACGGGATCTCGGGTGCGAGATGTCGTTCTCTTCGACGGCCTTACTCTTCGGACATGTGCACTGTTTCTCATCGGGGACGAAAGGTGTTGATCTCTTCCGGGTACGTGTCGTTGTTTTTGGGTCCCGTTGGTTTTTACTTGTTTATTTAGAAAATTTTTTTACTTAAATCCCCCTGTGCAAGGGCGGGACATCTACGAGTCTTAGATCAATCTCCCTATATCGGATGTGTGTTCAAATACTACGGTCGGTAGCATCTACATGTCTATTGACGGTACGACACCCAAAAGTACCTGTTTAACTAAATCCTTCTTAAAGACCTTCAAAAAACTCTTTGAAAGAGTTTATTCATCAAATTTTTGTGTAAAATTTACTTCAAGATTCATGTCACACTAAGGTACATTCTAGCTTTATCTTACGACACTTCTTACGAAAACTCTGTTAAATTAAATGAGATATAAATCGTACTCATAATATCAGTAGAATGTGAAAGACTTAAACGTTTAACGTGACACCAACATATTCTCTCACAGGACAAAGGATCCTCTATACAAAGTCAAAAATTTCCATTTCCTACTACTGTGTACGTGTGTCAAATCGTCACTATTAATAATATCTCCTCTTTATTACCGTTTCGTTTTACAATAAACTACTTCCCATATCCACTTCCCATATACTCTCAAGTACCATGGTCAGAACGTTCAAAAGACTTTCAAACTTTTTAAAAAAGTTTCATATTAAAATTCTTTCGTAGTGAATACATCCTTTTTTTTATATGGGAGGTTTGTAGATTAAATCGGTAAGACTATCTTCCTCTACATTTTGTTACCTTTCACCTAAATATAACCGTTGACTGATACAGTCCAGTTCATGGACCACAAGGACATCAGTCCAGGGTCGAGTCTTCGAGGTTAGTGAACTCATAAGATAAGTAAAGAACCAAAGTTACGGAGAAACAAAGACGGGGAAGACTGGCGTTTATTTCAATCATAAAGAGTGACTCCCGCCATACACCCTTGTCCCGGTTCTCTTGCCCTGTGAGACTAAATTTATTTACATCTCCACCCTTTTCGGACCCATCTTAAAAATCGTCTCAATAGGGTACGCACGGTCACATGCACGATGCCTTTGAATTACGATCAGCCGTATTAAAAAAAATTTACCAGCTCTCTTTGGTTTTATGTCTAAACTGATTGTTGTCACAGTAAACTGCCTCTTCCGTTACCGTGGGGTGAGGTCATGAGAACGGACCTTTTAGGGTACCTGCCTCCTCGGACCACCCGACGTCAGGTACCCAAGCGATTCTCAACCTGTGCTGACTCACTGTGGTGAAAGTGAAAAGTGAAAGTACGTAACCTCTTCCTTTACCGTGGGGTGAGGTCACAAGAACGGACCTCTTAGGGTCCCTGCCCCCTCGGACCACCCGACGGCAGATACCCCAGCGTGTCTCAGCCTGTGCTGACTTCACTGAGTCGTCGTCGTCGTCGTCGGCATTATTGACTATAATGTGAAGACTACTATAAAAAACAAACAAACAAAAAATTATTGTCCTCAATCTCAGACTCTCCCAATTTGAAAACCTCCTACACTGAAAATTATTCGCCTTCTACTTTCTTGAACTTCTATTGGAAGAGATGTTTAATTCACGATGTTTTCCATAACACAATAATTCTTTATTAGTGTATTACCTAACACCTATCTAAAGAACATGGGAGAAAAGTTACGGGAGTACTAATATCTACAGTCCTTTGTCAACTCAATAGTTACGTTTTTGTTCGCTCCGTTAAAGGTAGATCTATAATGTCTCTCTGACACCCCTTAGACTACAAATTTAATCGTTGGCCGCAGACTCGTAAACTATTATTGTGTCAAAAGAACCATATTAACGAGAGAGGACTCTTTTTGTTCTCGAGGGTTATGTCGATCCATTGAGTATTATCCGATTAAACGAACGGACTTCCTTTGATTACACGAGTTAGAAAAACACACACAAAAATCTAGTCAAGAAAGTAAACCACAACTTATCGACAACGGTGTAGTCCAAAACTACACACATTAGAACAGTCTCTGTGAATGTCTCGAGTCAGGGAGAACTGAACTGGCCTGGAGGGTGAATCTACAACCCTATCCAAGTGGAGGTCCGTCAGTCCAGTAGTAAGGGGGGGGGACTAAACCTCTATATGACAAGACATTATCCGTTTTATGTCGTTGGATTTAAGATAGCAAGTAATCGCTTGATTATTATTTATGAAGTTGAGTCACCTGCAATCAAACTCGTTTGAGACCCTCTATCACTTCCTGTCCCTTCGGGACACACGACGTCAAGTACCTCAGTGCCAGTCTACTCTGAATCGTTGACTTGTTGTCGTTTCCTTACGAAAGGTCTTCGTGGAATTGAGGACACACATATACAAGAATTTTTTCCCTTTTGAATGGGAGGGTCTTCATGTAAGTCGCAATGGGAGTGTTGTCGGAGATCGTGAAATTCCACCGAAGTACCGTTTCCAGAAAATAGACGGACTTAACGTGACGAGCACGACTACTTCAACGGACAGAGAACCAGACACTGAAGAGGGTCGGTAAACCCACCTATGGAGACCCGTAACATTTATAATGGTTGTTCCTGACTGACTCCCAAGGAGGGGACTAGGTCGGTTCTCACATGACCTAGTTCTGGAGAAAGGACACTCTAATCAGTGTTAAACCTGAAGAGAGCGTCTGGATTGTGCGGGTACTCTCGTAGAGTCGTGGAAGCTCATCGTAGGTGGACGAGGGTCCACCCGGTCTCGAAGCGTGAGACTTCTATAGGACTGACAATCGAGTCGTGTAGGTCTCGTAGAAAGACACAGAATTTTGACTCAAATAACAGTATCTGTACAAATCCAGATAAGTCTTCCCATTTTGATTTTTGATTTTAGTCGTAAAAAGAAGGACCAGTCTGTGAAGGCGATAGAGGATTGAATAATCTCTGTATCCTCCTGGTCTCAAGAGTCACAGTTCCGGACAACCTGATTTCGTCCTCATCATTCACATGTCAAGTGGACGTTCGGTCGCCCATTACAAACCCAGTCGGACGCGACACTCTGTTTACCCTGCCTTTTCGGGTACTACGGTACTCCTCTGGGTAGTTCTACTATTTCCTCCGTTCTCGTGGCAGTGTATTCCTTGTCGCCTTTGGTGCCCCTGACCACCCTCTGTACTCAAAAGAAATCTGTAAGCTTCTTGTCTGTACACCCGAGAGAACTCTTGACGGAAAACGTGTAAAAGTCCGGTCTTACAATCTTGCTTCACTTCGGAGTCTATCTATCGACCTGATCTTCGGAAAGGCACAGAGTCTCAAGTGGGAAAGTGGGACACCCGAAACTTCTTCAGTTCAACTTTTGATTGCCCTACTAATCCCTTCACTACGTAGAGAGAAACACTTAACGGGTAGAACGCAAGGGGTCGAAAGGAGAAACCAAAAGTCCAAGGAACCATCTACTGCTTAGAGAGTAGCCACAGGAGGCGTGGTGGTTCGACTGTCGGCGGCTTCAGTCACTTTTTGATGTGCAGCGACGTCTTTGCCTCCAGTTCTAATTGTGACGGGTCCTCCTCAAGGCCGGGCGCCGGTGGGCGCCGTCGTAGGAGATGAAGGAGTAGTGCCTCTACTCGTACCAGTTGTAGTACATGGTCTGGAGTGACCGGGTCAAGAACTTTGACAAACTGGTCAGGTACCGGTCCACCCCGGAGTGATGGGTTGCTGGAGGGGCGTGTTTAACACACACACACGGATGAGAGAATCTTTGTCTAAAAATGAAGAAACTAAAAATTTTGTATAACGTCCAGACTCTTCAGAGGCGACGGAGTTTTCTCTTAATGTTTATAATAACTTATAGACTGGATGCTTCAAAAATGTATAAGACAGTCTCCTAACATGCTCTTGGTGTTCAAGGAGAAACATGAGGAGTACTGGAATTTCTAACTAGAAGTCTCTCCTTGACACTTCGTGTCTCTCAAAGTCCGAGAGTAATTTCCACTTCCCGAACCCTACACCTACATGATGCATTTCCTCTAACGAAAACTACACGAAAAACTACAGGGCATCTGGGTAAGAATATTATGTGTCTCCTTAATTCAAGATAACCTTCACTTTAAGTGAGGGGGGTGGGACTGGGCTAAAGATAAGTAAAACGAGACCAATGAGTTCTACTGAATGAAGTCCAGACACAATTGAGACGTTAAAAATCAATACAGCAATTCAAAACTCGAAACAACAAATCCTAATCCTGTAAGTTTACGGTTTTCCCCTTTATCACTAAGTCTCCTACTCGAAAGATGACGTTCTCTCGTTAAGGAATTCGTCCCCTAATGTCACTACAATATTCTCACATTTAAATTTTTCTTTCGTGTGAACATAAAGTATAAATTTCACTTAGGATATGTAACGTATAGAGGTACAATTTTCATACTAATTCTTTACATTTAATACCCGTATCCAGACCACTCTAGAAATGTTGGAGGTCTGTAAGAAAACTAAGTAACTTCTCATATATTGAGGTAACGATTGTGATCGTTCACCCGTGAGAAAGACGGGGGAAGACTACAGATAGATACAGTCTTCGAAAGAGATAGAGAAAATATAAAACTACTTTGATATAATGTGTGTGTGTTTCATACTAATTCTTCTCTTTTCTCGTCATAAAAGTAAGTCAAGTCAATTTGTTTTACAATGCAGATTTTCTTCCCTCGCTAACGTACAGCAATCACTCTAGTATTTTTCGGGGAATCTTTTAAACGGAAATGTCCAATTCGACACTTCAAAAGATCCAATAAACTATGTACCCTTTTACGAGGTTAGAAAAGATATATATATAAAAAACGAGAAACCATTCAACAAATCATTTAGTAAAAGACCGACGGGAAGAGGGGGGTTTCTTCTTTCATCGTAAACTTTACCTGTAACTTACTATCCGTCTTTACTTCTTTTGAAGGTACGACTCGTCTCGTCGTACTCTTTTCTTTACTTACCTCATACATTTAACCACTCGGAACTAAGGGTCCCCTTCCTAAAGAACTAGACCATCCTTTAATTCCCCAACACACTCCACCACTACACTAGGAAAATAACAAGAAATCCTTCCACTGAGACCGTCTCTTCCCATCCTAATTACTTCAAGTTCCCTCAGACAATTTTAGAAGGGTTGGTGGTCTTTACGACGCAAGGGTAGGATCCCACTTCTGTTACCCCTTTATTTCTGTTTGTCTATACCCTCTAGTACTTTCATTTTACCGTTTCCTGACCCACATCCTCGGTTCTCTCCCAGTCTTTACTCAGATTCTCAAGACGAGACACGTTTCTAAAGGTCAGTGCTGCCAACGTTCTCTCGATCAACCTCTTCACGGTCTCACCCCTGGATCAAAATCAGTCCTATCCGGTCCAAAACACCAGTATTTTTGTTAGGGGCTTAAAGTTGTGTCGTCTTCACATGAAGAGGAAATGAGAAAATAGACTGGACGAACAGTACCAGTGGGTCCTTAGGTTTAACGAACGGTATTAGTGATACCTCTTCCCTGTGTTATACCGTTTAACACACGACCGAGAATTTGCAGTGTGCTCAGTGAACATGAGTATAAAGTAATCGATATCTCCCTACGTATCACTTCACTACAGCGAGTCAGCACGGGTGGAGAAACGCTGGGGCACCTGACATCAAATGTTCCAAGGAGACAAGTACCTTAAAAGGTCCGTTCAATGACCTCACCCAACGGTAAAGGAAGAGGTCCCCTAGAAGGGTTGGGTCCCTAACTTGGGTCCAGAGGGCGTAACGTCCGTCTGCGAAATGGCAGACTCGGTGGTCCCTTCGGGTCTTCCTACGTACTGGAGTAGATTTAAGTCTCTCTCGTCCCTTCACGTAAGACGGGACTCGATGTAGGCTGTACCTTCGACGTAGTGTCGCAGTTACCACCTTCCATCGCCTATCTACCTATTCGGGCTCCAAATCGTCGTCTTCACACCTGTACCCTTACGTCTCTCCGGACCCCAAGGTTAGTTCTTCAACGTCCCGTCCCCTTGAAACATCGATCACTGTTTCATGGTTAGAGACACCTGTCGTCGGACTACGGGGGTCTATCCTAAACAGTACCGAGTCTCCTAGGGTCCGACACTGACTCTGTCTGCTTCTGGCCTCTTCACCCCACCCCTCCCCTCCCCCCAACATCTAGACTTCGCAGAGGGGTAGTTCTGTGTTTGGGTGGGGTGAGATGAAGAGGGACCGGTCGTGTTGGTCGGTTCGGTGCCGGTAAGGGACTTTCTCTACTCTAAGAAACTTTCTTTCAGAAATTTAGTCTCCTCTGGCTGTTTGTCGTTCTGAAACCCCACCCTTAAACACTCCCCCTAAACTAAACAGTGTCTTTTTCTTCCGATGTGAAGACTCGACACCAATCTCGTGTAGACACTGGGGTAAAGTATTTTGACCTCTAAGTCTTGGTCTGACACATCCCAGTCCTCTCAGTCACTCTCCTTAAACTTAAATTAAATGAACCGCTATCCCTCAGTACCTTACAAAATACTCGTCCCTTCATCGTACTTGTCTTGGTACGACGTCTTCTAATTAAACCCTAAAATACCATCCACCTAACGGTCTTCATGTCAGTCGTGTCGTGTGTCACTCTCAAAAATTTTTCAGTTTTGACCAAATTAGATATCAAACATCATTAAAATTTGACCGAATGTCAAACTGGTTTAATAAAAAAATTTCTACCATCTTGAAACAAAAATTACGAAAAAAAAAAAATGTTTCAATTGTTTATACCGGGAATCTAGTAACTACAGAAAATGGTAAAACTTGAGTCATGAATTTCCCCTTTCTTTTCCCTGAATAAATAGTCTCGTCTTTACAAACTAAAGGGTTCTCACTGGTAGGAAAACATAATTAAGGATGAACAAAAGACGTTATAGACCTTCCACGGAAACTGAAAGAAGAAGTTGACTCTTACAGTCTTATGAAACTTTTTACCTTGTCGATGGTCCCCGTTAGGACATGATATCTCATTAACTATGTGGACAAGGGGGACGGACCAATAAAATCTTTCTGTAGTAGAAAGAAAACAGTATTTGGTGTCTGTTTTTCTGTGGAATCCCCCAGAAGAGAACGGAAGGTCCAACCTAACCTGGGTTCGGAATGTTTTGTCTGTCTCTCAATTACAGTTTTATTGTCGAGTACTAACATATCGAAAATGAAACCCGGGATGTTCCCAACAATCGAAAGATGTATGTAATTAAATAAATTAGAAGTGTCGTTAGTTAGACTACCTAAGATGATAATATGAGTAAACTGTCTTCCCCCATGACCCTCTTTAACTCAAGAAACAGGTTCAAATACATCGGACATTCACCGTCTCGGTCCTATAAACCCCCCTTGTCCTGTCCGACACTAACAAGACCCAATCAAAACCGCGTACCATACAACTTTGGTGGATACATTGAATTTACAGAAGAGAGCTACAGAAAATCCACACACTACTGTACTTTAGTAAAACACACACACACACAACCCCCCTCTGTTGGTTCTTCTTTTCCCTGTACAGAATGAGGCACAATCTCGTGACACACGCATGTACGATTCAACGAGTCAACACAGGCTGAGAAACACTGGGACACCCGACATCGGGTGGTCCGAGGAGACAGGTACCCTAAGAGGTCCGTTTTTATGACCTCACCCAACGGTACCGGAGGAGGTCCCCTAGACGGGTTGGGTCCCTAGCTTGGGAGTAGAGAATACAGGGGACATAATCGTTCGGCCAAGAAATGTTGATCGTGGTGGACCCTTCGGACACACTCTCCTCTTTTAGGGAATTTAGACGTCCACTGAAAGAGATCCCGAACGAAGAGGATGTCATTTGAGTCACAATCGTCTTTACTAGGATCTCATTCCGAAAGAGAAAGTAGACCAGTGACACCCCTACCTCCCCATAACACCGTGAGTCTCGGGGACTGAGGTGCCACCTCCCTTTCCTAAATGTCCTTCCATGAGGTCCAACAAGTGGAAGAGTCCTTCTACGATTTCCCCTCTCGTCTCTGGACATTAAGGGAGGCGGTGGAGGGGACAAAGACAGGGGTTCAATTACTCACTTTACCCCCCTAAACTACTCAAGAAATTCTCCTAATATCTCAAATTTTCAAGTTCTTGGCGATAAAGGATACGTAGACTTAATTTGTCGTCTCCACCTCATTAATACTATTTTGTAATGATTTCTGTAAGTTATCTCTTGAAAACTTTGACTTTATATCAGTATGGAGAACCATCTCTAACAGTGTAACTTACACGAGTAAATTGACGACTAAACGAAAGTTTTACCCGAAGGGACCACCGAGTCTACCACTTCTTAGGTGGACGTTACGTCCTCTGGACCCAAGTTAGGGACAAACCCTTCTAGGGGACCTCTCCCTTACCGATAGGTGAGGTCATAAAACCAAACCTCTTAAGGTACCTGTCTCCTCGGACTGTCCGATGTCAGGTACCTCAACGTTTCTCAGCCTATGCTGACTTGTTGAAAGTGAAACGAAGTTTTATACAAGGTCACGTAAGTGTATACAAGAGGTGATCTGAACCACTCTCGTGCCCAGAACAAACCATAGGTATCACGGACCTTATAAGACCTTTGTCTCTTCACCGAGTCACTCATAAACAACTCATTTACTTACTCATTTACTAAACTTGTAATTAACGAAGGAATTTTGGGTGTCTACAAAATATGAGGAAGGAAGGAAAAAGGGAGGGATGCGCACATAGGTAGAAAGACTGGACTAACTTTTATCATAACTTATAGTTCGAAGAGACCTCCTCCCTAAAGTGATTCTTCACTAAAAATTTGAGTGGATACTCTTCTAGTTAGATAAGTGACTATAGTTTATCAATTTTTGTTATTTTTCCGTTTGTGGACGTTGGTGGACTCTTTTTAAGAAACGTACCTTTTTACTGTTCCTCAACGATAGACATATTCTACCATATTTAGTGAATCTGAACTTCCTTTACATGTGTTTTTTCTCTTGGTGTAAAAAACATTACACTAATAAAAGGTTGAAAGGGTAAAAACACACACTATACCAATAGACCTAAAAAAAAAGAATTAAACTTTCATTTAAAGATTTGATACCTCGTGTTCGACTGGACTAAGAGTGATTACGGAAAGGGGTCCCCCTCGTCGAGACCTAGACTTTCGGACGGGTGGGTTCGGCAAAGCGACCTAGGAACTATACTGGACCGACTTAGAACACCTTGACTCATTTGAAGGTGTCAAACGTCTTTAATACTTGGTCCATTATTTCCTGATCCTTTTTTCATATCTAGACATTTGGGTTTGTGTGGACCCAGTAAATTTAACCCCGGAGGACCACTGTTCGGGAACTTAGTCTCCTCGACTGTGTGTTTTTTACGTCGAAATTCTGTTGACGTCGAGAGTAAGTTTCCGTTGGACCACGTGTGGGGTCTCATGTATACTACTAAGACCTCTGCAAAGACTAACGGAACTTGATCTCCGTTTACACGAGACCACTGATCACCCCTCTCCGGTCCCTACGACGCTTTGTAGGACGCTACGTGTCCTGTCGAGGAGTGTTGTATTTCAATTGGACCGGGACTTACGAGTACCCCGGCTCCGACTCTTTGGGACCAGACACCAAAAAGGAAAGGTCAGAAACTCACATTGACTATGTACAAGGAGTAAAATCACTTATTACATCTTTTCGTTACCCCTTTCCCTTATCGTTATAGGTTCGATAAACTCGGTAACTAAGACTTCTTTTTACATTCTGTCACACCAATACAAATTTTTTAATAGATGGACATATATACGCAATCTTATTTATTTAAATATATCTTTTTAATAGATCGACATTTCTTACTGGAAAAATGTAACAAACTAAAATTAACGTATATAAGGACTCCCAACGATTAACCGAACACATAAAATCTATAGAGCATTACTCTTTCCCACCTTTTCGACCAAACTATTTCTACGAGGTCTCCTCCTTTAGTAGGGACTACCTATATTACTGAGTGACCTATGGACGGCGTTTGAAAATGAATAGTCCACTCTCGTCCATAATAGTCTGGATCTTCGTAGTGAACAGTATTACAGTTTAATGTCTAGGGTGGAGTCACTCAAATGAAGGGACACAGGGTCATCACTGACATTACCTACAAATACGAAGGTTTAACTTCAAACCCTACCGTTTATTTTTACCACTTCCCGTATACAATTGTTACATAAGTACTGTCACAAAAATCGTTTTGTATATACTTTTACAAAAATGATAAGTGAAACCAGTGGTAAATGGTGACTCATTTAGTAAATAATAACTTAAATGAAGACATTTTCTCATCTAGAGTGTCTCAATGTTCCGTTAAAAATTCGATTTTGGTTCTTCTAGGGTGATAATTTTGTATATTTACCACAAACATCGATAACTTTACCTTCGTTTTCAAATTTTACCTACAACTAAAAAAAAGAAAAGAAAAAGAAGAGTGAAAAGTACAAAAGAGTCATATGTCATCGAGTCTCTTCCGAAGACATAACCTTCCACACACACACACACACACACACACACACACACACACACACACACACGCGCGCGCACACACTACCTGTTCTGTCCTCCCACCTCGACCCCTCCTACTTTGGTGGTTTTCTTATTGTTTTTCTACATCCTAATGATAAAACCTCATCAAAACCAGAATGGATTCTAATGTGGTGGCTCACAAGAATCTTTTTCAACAAAGGATCTACAACAGTGAGGAACTCTCACTAGTCTCGACAGTCGTCACCACTGGAGTCTTCTCTTGTTAATAAACAAAAATAATCTGCTGTACACAGATAGAAAGTAGGTAGGAAACTTTTAACTTATGTACAGTTTAGTTATTACGTTAGATGATTTGTTATTCTTTGGTATCGTGAACGGATACTAGGTCTTTATAGTTCACTGTAAATAAATTACTCAGTGTCACATATCTTGGACGATGCCACATCCGATGTACCTACCATAATTCATAATTATTTACGAAAGCTTAGTTCGTTGAAGACAGTGCAAACTGTGTAATAGAGGGAGACTTCTGACGTCTCGAGGGTCACACGTCGGCCGGTCCGGGGTAGCACATGACCTCGCCGGTCTCCTGTGGGGGAAAACGTAGGGACGACACAGGGACCGCAGCCCTCGTCCGGGATTACATAAATGAGGTATTTATAGATAGTTTCTCACCTATACGAGGACACATAAACAAACTTGCTCATTAACGAATGGACTTCGACTATCGGATCAATGATTCCTATTAGTGACTATGCACACACACACACACACACACACACACACACACATAATTCATCGATTAATTTTGGAGGGACTACCAGGTCACCGATTCTGAGGTGTGAGAATACGGACCCGGACCCAAACTAAGGAACCAGTCCCTTGATCTAGGGTGTCCGGAGTTGATTTTACTAGGACACACGGAGTTACTTCTAGTTTCTAGAGTACACTATTCTTAGATGGACGGTTACGTCCCCTGTACCCAAGGTAGGGACCAGGTCCTTCTAGGGTGTGTGGTAACTCGTTGATTCGGATACTGGTGTTGATGACTTGGATATACGACGTTGATGACTTCGAGTGCCCGGATCTCGGACACGAGGTGTTGTTCTCTCCGGTGACGTTACTCTTCGGACTTCTCCTCGGGGACGAGCGACGTCGATCTCTTCCCGACGTGCATCGTTGTTTCTGGGTCACGTAGGTTTTTATTTAAATTTTTTTTCTAAGGTACACGACGTTTATTCGGGGTAGTGTCGGTTCATTTAGTTATTTATCTAAAAATTTTTTGGGTTGTCCTTAAATAAAAATTTTTTAAGTCTTATCAGTGACGAAGAGGACTTTTACTCTGTGAACTTTCAATTGACTAAAGATTCAAGGGAAGATCTCACCGTTGTATTGATTGAGACGGGACGAGGAACGGTTACGGACCGTAGTTTTGGTGTGCTAATTTGAATGTGAGTAGGTTTCTGACTTTTAGAGTGGCAGGTAGAATGTGTATAGACGTTTTTCCTCCTAAGCGAACAATAGGAAAACGATTAATTGATACACAAGAAATTCACGAATCTTGATTTATCTTAAAAATTTTAGACTTAAATAAAGGAGATTGAACAAAGGTAAAGATCCAGAACCACGGGTCTGGCATGACAAAAAGTTCGTTCTTTCATATAACGTCTAAGAAACCTCCTTTTCATATGTCTTGGTCAATAGAATTTAGACCTCTTTTGAACCCTTCTTTCACTATGCTCTTGTGGAGACTATACAAAAGACAGGTACCCTAGGCTAGGGTGTTAAGTTTAACTACGCGACCGGTTCTTTGACTTCGACCCATACTTGTCGTTAGATACTCTAAATCGTTTCGGAGGTACAAAAACGAAGTCAAAAAAGAAAAGTATTAAAATATCGGCTAAGAATATTTATATAAGTATTTTGACTCAATCTTTTTTATAATTTGAAGAAGAAAGGGGGTAAAAGCCTAGAGGATCTTCCTCCCATATCTATAGAAACACGTCTCTCCTTGTAAGAGTAGGTAGTACATGACTAAAAAAATTTCAACATTAGTCTACAGGTATGGTGTACCTATCGTCTGACCGTTCTTACTTGTAAGTTGTCGTTTAAAATAACGACACAGACATATTTAAATATTGTTTCGGATAAAACAGTGTTTAACTTTGTTACATTGGGAACATAATATCACGTATCATTACATTCCTAAGAAAGTAACTACGAAAGTAAGTTATTGGGGACTCATATCCGTCACACGATCTAAGTGCCTCATGTCTCCACTTATGTTGTATCGACCCTTTCTGTCTGTACATTCGTCCGTTATCTTCTACCGCACTGTTTGACGACATCGCCTCCACGCCTGTACGGGTCCCTACTCTCCGTCTCGACGGGCCTGACGCACCCGATATCTCCTTTCGCACTACTGTAAAACTCATCATAGATTTTCATCTTTTTTTAATCCCCTAGTACAACCCCTCTTCCTTTCAATGAGACTCCCTTCCTCCATCCCATTCCTTAACGTTTGTATATTCACACTCAGTTATCCTGATCTCTTTTTCATGGACTTACTACGTTTCGGTAGTACTAACTCGGTAAGAGAAGATCCTACCGACAAATATCCTCCCGTCAAAAGAGAATTATGAGGCTTTTAGACTTACAACAACCTTAACGGAAAACTTTAGAATCCAAGTATAGAGATATGGATATAGAGTATCCTCGTTAAGTAAATACAGAAATAATCCTAATACTTTCACTAACTAACACTTAGGGATTTAGATGTTATATTTTATTTTGGAACTTAAATAATAGATCAATCTGTTTCGTATTATATTTTAGACAAATCACTAGAGGTTCATAAATGGTGCAGACGTGATTTCAATGACATTTGGCCATCGAATTCCATCGTACCAGAAACAAGTGAGGAGGAGTAGTGACAGTCGTGTGGTAAGACACACGATGTACCTAAGTACAAAGTCATCGATGAAAGAAGACAGACTTGTGACTCTGGGTTACGTTTCTCGAGGGTCCAAGAGAACCGTGTGTGAGTACCAATTCAGAGTAACAACAACAACAACTCAACGAGGTGACACAGGTTGAGGAACGTTGGGGTACGTGATCTCGTGCGGTCCGAAGGGACAGGAAGTGATGGGCGGGGGGGGTCGGGGGGTCTCGAACGAGTTTCAGTACAGGCAACTCAGTCACTACGGTAGGTTGGTAGAGCAGGAGACAGCAGGGGAAAAGGAGGACGGAAGTCAGAAAGGGTCGTAGACCCAGAAAAGGTCACTCAGGCGAAAAGTGTAGTCGACCGGTTTTATAACCTCGAAGTCGGAAGTCGTAGTCAGAAAGATTAGTTAAGAGTCCTAACTAAAGGAAATCCTAATTGACCAACATAGAGGAACGTCAGGTTTCCTGAGAGTTCTCAGAAGAGGTTGTGGTATCGAGTTTTCACAGTTAAGAACTGACAAGTCGGAAGAAATACCAGGTTGAGAGTGTAAGTATGTATTACTGACCTTTCAGAGCAATTGGTGGAAATTTCCACCGATAAAACAAGATTATAAGTGACGTCACACGTCAGGAGACATAGTCGGAATCTCACCACGAGGAGAGTTTCGAAACTTGAAACTTTTAGGGAGACTCTAGATGAAGAGGTACCTAAAAACAGGTCAACGAAGTTACAGGACAGACGTATATCTAAGGAGAAAACAGAACGATGTTTCGTTAGAGGTATGCTGTCTTAAGTACCTAAGGTCACCGAGTACCCGAAGTTATGAATGTAAAAGTCGTTCAAGTCGTGATGATCACAATGACTTGACTTAGGTGGACGGACGGCCCATCATTTCGGTAAAATGACTGGGTTCAACCCCACTTCCTTTCATGTCACAAACGCGCACGTACGTGTGCACGATTCAGCGAAGTCAGCACAGGTTAAGATACGCTGGGACAGGCTGAGAAACGTTGGGGTACGTGACATTGGACGGTCCGAGAAGACAGGCATCTTAAGAGGTCCGTTCTTTACCTCACCCAACGGTACGGGAGGAACTCCCCTAGAAGGGTTGAGTCCCTAACTTGGACGTAGAGAACGTAGAACACGTAACAGGCAGCCCAAGAAATGGTGATCGTGGTGGACCTTTCGGGTGTCACAAATAACGTCCACGGTATATTAGACGTCTTGTCCGTCAAGTACGAGCTTTCTAAAACTCCTTTCCTAAAAATTTTTGTCGTAAATCTCACTTTAACGTCCCACGTACTGAAAGAAGACTACCCAACTATCACTTCATTTTCCCATCATCAATTAGTAGCCGGAACACCAAGGTCGGTCAGGTCACAGAGGTATGAACACCTGATGTACATCAGTATGTGGGAGGTAGACCCGTTCCCAGAATCGAACAAGGATCGTCGAGTTTCTATAAGTAGTCTGACAATATATATAAGGAACTCCTCCTTGATTCTAACGAAACATAAAACCGAAATAGTACACGTACACCCTAGAGTCAAGGGGTTGGTCTCGCGCTTGCGTACGAGGGACGTCACCTTGGTGCCTCGGAGTTGGTGACCTGGCGACCCCTACAGGACCCTTCAATCCTAACAACAACTTCGATAGTAATGAAAAGAACGAGGTGATGAGAAGGAAACAAAGGTTAATCATTCACGAACTCAGACGAAAAACCTTGGGACCCTTCCGGATTCTCTGATTTCGTAAAAAGATGTTTGTTCTTTACCCCTGGTGTCTCCCCGAAAACATGGACCCTACCGGGATAAACAAAAGTGGGTCCGTTTGAGGAGAATGAGAGAACCAGGGTCCAGGTTTATGGGTTCCTTCTTCGAGTAACCAAAAGGAAACCGACACATGAGGAAAGACCCGGTCAGTTACTTACCAACGACACATTTACCCAAGTATCGTTCTTGGTGTATATACCTCGGATCTCAACCCCCGTAAAGAATCTTCCCCTATGAGAAGGATCTTCTCCCCGTCAAGGGTGACTTCAATGGTAAAGTTTAAATGGAGTTTTGTTACGACAACAGATCCTGTAACCACATTCTTGTCTTTATTCTTTTATTAAGTTCCAGAGGAAACCCTCTCTAATATTGAAATCTATTCATGTATTCCGGTCTTGTTACGACAGTGGATCATAATAATGTGTCATAGTATGACGAAACGAACCGTTAAAACACTAAGGTAAAGAACTATGAAGAAATCAAAAAGGTCGTTAACAAGTTGGAAGATAACTAATGAAACAATCCTTTGTGTAATCTAAATTAAAATTGTGACTTCCTAGGTTACTACAAATATTCTTTGAGTAACGAGTAAAAAAAATCTCGTTTCCTTATAAATCCTTACAATCCTTCGTAGTAAGACAAGTGACTAAACCCAATTTTTGAGGGGTTTATCGATATTTTACTTTGATAATACATCTGTCTTATTGTATAATGAGATCAGAGTTGATCTCTACAAAATAAACCTATTATCTATTAGTATTTCACGAGTTCCAAGTGTTTTAAGACTTTTTAGGACCTTAAGCTCACGGAACATAATGTCGACTCCTTTGATTCCAGACCTTTGTTCCGGTCTCTTGATCGACCACCGTCTATTAAGTCCTGAATTGGAGTCCCGAGGGTTTAGGGAACAGTCACCGGAAAAAAAGTAGGGGAGTCACGGAAAGTCAGTCAGTCAAGTCAAGTCAGCGAGTCGGCACAGGCTGAGAAACGCTGGGGTGCTTGGTTCGGAAGGACAGGTAGTGGTTGAGGGCCTCAGGTGGGTTTGGGTACAGGTTGTTCAGCCACTACGGTAGGTTGGTAGAGTCACCTAAATCTCCTACTTAATCGGTTCAAGGGACTGTCGTTGAACTCCCTACCCTGGTCTAGTTTATCCAAAAGTATCTTTTTTTTTTTCTTCCTCTTGAAGAGTGATACCTTGTACAGTCCGAGACACAACTCTTTAAGTCTCTTCTATTTAAACCGTGTTTTCGTGACCTACGGACCCTTTCTTCTTCTTTTGTCTACCCTAATCGTACTCTTTTTAGGATGATCCTCGAACCCACTTCCTCTTCTTCTTACCTAAACTTTTATCTTAGGTCTGTGATTACTTTCTCCTGTTTACTTTATATTTGAATGTTTATTATTACTCCGAAGGGACCACCGAGTCGCCACTTCTTAGACGGACGTCACGTCCTCTGTGTCCTCTACTCTCAAGTTAGGGACCACCTCCTCTCGTACCGTCGGATGAGGTCATAAGAACGACCCTCTTAGAGTACCTGTCTCTTCGGACCACCCGATGTCAGGTACCCCAGTGTTTCTCAGTCTGTGTTGACTTCACTGACTTGTACGTTCGTTTGTTTTTATCTTTACTCTTTTACTCATTTTATTTCATATATGTCCACTTTTTTCATTATTCTATTACTATATATCAATACCAAATTTTTTTCAAATTTTTAGAGCAATTTTACCTACAAACATCTTTTTATATTTAAATGTTTTTAAAGAACCTTTTTTAACTTTTCAGACTTACCTGGTTATTAATTCTACTCCTTTTAATGTTCAAAATTTTACTAATGGAGTCGTTTCTGTGATTCGAACTTACTAAAAAAACCATCCAGGAAATTTTGAAAAGATATAAGGTAAAGTGTTGTATCCTTTTATCCTACGTAAAAGGAGACATAAAATTCCCTTATTGTAATAGAACTATATTTTTTGTCTGGTTCTATCAGTGATATAGTTTCTTTCTTTTGGTGTCTAACTAGGATAAATAATTATATTTACATTCCTGGAATTAGATTCACGTTCGTCCTTCTTAAATCGTATTATATTTTTTACGTTTTTTATCGTTGTACGGAACTAGTTCATCCTACGTACCCGTTTAGACTCTTTCTGTGTCATAATTCTTTAGAGTAGTGTTGTTCACTTTCTGAAAAAGGAATCCGACAGTAATGGGACTAGTAACGATTTTTCCGTAAAACATTTTTAAGTCGTAGACATAAACCGAAAATTTTTACCCTTGTCTTCTGATAACATAGTTATACTATCACTTATACTTGAAGTTTGTCGAAGTACGAAAGACCACTTGTTGATCTCTGCACTACGGGTAATTTCAGTCCTTGTTCTATTTCTACAGACGATAGTGGTGAGAGTAAATCATAATGACACCTCCTATATCGATTACGAAACATTCTTAGTATTTATTTTCTATATTGATGACCTTTTCTCCCTGTTTTCGGTAGTAATAAGAGTCTATCACATTAACAGATTGACTTCTTGTCTTTACTTAGTTGACTTTTCGATAATCTAAATTGTCCCATAAAATCACTCCATCGACCAGTGTTTTTATTTATATAAAATTTTTAGTTACTTTGTAAGAAGACTTTACGTTTTTAGGGTAAGTCATAGAGTTATTTTTATTTTGACTCTTTATTAGAAATCTTATGGATAATCTTCTTTTGATATTTTGAAAGAATTTCCGTGCTTTCATCCTATTTAATTTATCTCTCAATTTGGTGTAAGGGTAATATTTCTAAGTCATAACATTTCTACAGTTATCAGAGATTTAATTAGATATTTAACTTACGTTCAGATTAACTTTAAGGTTGCAGTAAAAAGGGGATTAACCTATCATCTCCCTAGAATCTAGTAGATCTCATTATTTACCTGTTGTTATCGGTTCTGTCGAACTTTTCCTTTTTCTTATTACACCTCTTGTTCGGGTTAGTCTAAAGATTTGAAATAGTTTAACGTTATTAAATTAGTCACTCCTTGACCGAGTCTCATCTATTTGTCTAGTTATCTCGTTTTACTTTCCGGGGTTTAATCTGAGATCATATATGTTATCGAATCGGACACTACTCTAAGTGTAAAGTTTAGTCACCTTCTTTTTACCCAATCTGTTATTTGTCACAACGGTATCGTCCAATTGAAATCTTCTTTCGTTCTTAGAATGGAGTCTAATTTGAGATTTCATGTAAGATCCAACTAATTCCAAAGCTTTCCAAATTTGACATTTTCTTATACAACTATGATGACCTCACCGATTCTAAAGGAATTAGCATTATGGTCTTAGGTTTTAGTCTCCTTTTCTTCAAACCTACTTCAAAAGTTTGAAACCATACAGGTTTCGCGGTGTTTATTTTAATTTTGTGTTTAACGACAACTTAGACTCGAGTACACGGACTACGTCTCACTCCGGTTTGTTTGCCTTTCCAGTCTCAAACCTCGTCTCTTTCCAATTAACGCTCCTGGTTTGTTCCTCACACCCACCGAACAAGAGTTTTCTGGATTTGAAGGACTACCAAAAGTCCCTTCAAAAATTTCCGTTTTAAACCCCACTCCCGACGTCCCACATCCTGAAAAAAGACTAACCGACCGCCACTCCATTGTCCCACCACGAGGTCCTTGGTACACGAGCCGGACTTCAATGGTAGGAGACGAATCCACCCCGTTATTAAGGACATTCTTTTTGGAGGTTTTATATAACAATGCATATGGGGAAATCCTCCTTTATTGCTGAGAAATGGAGACCCGAGACCAAAGAAAAAATTTTTTAATTAATAAAAACCGACGAGACCTAGAAACAACGACATGTACCCGCTCACCCCCAATGAGATCAGCGTTACGTGACCGAAGAGTGACAGCACCGAAGAGAACTACGTCTCGTACCTGAGATCCCCCGCGTCTGAAGTCGTCGACGTCGTGTGTCCGAGTCATCAACACCTCGATGTCCGAATCGACGGGACGCCGCACACCCTAGAAGGGTCTACCCCCTAGCTTAGGTACAGGGGTCGCAATCGTCCGTCTAAGAGTCGGGGACCTGGTGATCCCTTCAGGACGTGCTTCACAAAGTCTGATGCAAAGAAAACAAAGGCGTAAAGGAGTGAAGGGATTAGTCATTGACAAACTCAAACGGGAAACCTAGAGTCCCTTCCAGACCTTTTGACTTCGGAAAAAGAATGTCTGCTCCTTTCTAAAAACATGGACCCTCCCGAGGTGTCCCGGGACGGGTCAAAGGTTTCTTTTCCATCTTCACATCCAACCCTTAACGTTATAAGATAAAGTCGACCTCTGTGACCGTCAGGAAAAAGTATATGTGGTACTTAGAAATTTTACAAACTCACGAAAAAGGGTTGATAAGATGTGCATGGTTAAATAGTATTTTTGTTTGACTCTCTACGTGTGATTCTAAGTAAATGTTCCTACAATTCAGATCACGATAAATATTATAATTTTTTAATCCTTACAGAGTTTATATGTTTTCCTATCACCGATTGAACTGTTCTTACGTAATTGTACTACCTTGTAACACGATGGTAATTTTTGACAAATAGTCATTACAAATTACTGTTATTTTATGTTGTATAAATTCTTCATCTATATATTTTACCGTACATATACATAATAACATGTATATATATTAAAAATTATACCTATCCAGACATTAGAGAATAAGTTTCGGGAACGTCAGTCACGTGACGTCTTTAATCTTAACAGGTCGAAAATCTTTTCATTATAAAGTACATAATATATTATGTAACGTCTAATTTTATAATTATAAATATTTCTATCCCTATTTATTTCTGATATTTATCCGAGTATAGGTAAGTCCAGTCGAAAATGGTGGTTTCACTAAAACACCGTTTCGACAGTCAAAAGTCTCACGAAACTTAAAACTTTACTCCCATTCACTAACACCTAACACGTGACTCTACTAATCTTACATCTAGAGAGACCTTCCTATAACCACTAAAAACAAAAGAAGAGACATCAGAGGATATAAAATGTTTCGAAAGTGATATTGTATATAGTAAATTAGACTAAAAATTTTTAAAAAATTTTTCTTTCTCCTCTACACTTTCTGTGAGTTCAGTTTAAAACCTTTCTTTATCTTTTCGTCAACTTTAGAACTGATTTCCAGAAAGTTTACATTGGTTCGTCGTTTTTTTCCCCTCTTTTTCAGACGTTTGGTCTTTTAGTTTTGTAGGGTATGGTGGTTTCCTGTTAATACGACGATATGGACGTTTCTGCTAAGGACGTTGTAGGAGACGTAGGACGGAGGAGTACCGTCAGGGGTAGTACTACAGGACCGTCGGAAGGTGTGAGAGACCTTTAAGTCGGACGTGACGGAGAAGAGAGTGACCAGAAACAGAAAACTTGAAGGGGTTCACGCTTCGAAGGAGTGATAAGGTCACAGTTAGTTAGATCAAAAAGGTCTGATAAGTCTTTAAATAGTTTATAAATAGTTGGATAAAATTTTTACTTCTTTCTAACGTCTAGTTATTGATTTCGAAGGTGAAATTCTTTGGTTCCTTTCTTCTCGTTTGATTTGGACTTCGTTAGTTTTCCTTCCTTTATTATTCATAGACTCACTTTTTTTACGTTCTCTCCTAATTTTTGTTGTCTCTTAGTTAGTTGGTTCACCTAGACGAAACTTTTCTAGTTGTTTTAACTGTTTGAAAACGGGATTGACTGGTTCTTATTTCCTCTCTTCTGAATTCTATTGATTTTAGTCCTTACTTTCTCCCTACAGTCACTTTTATTAGTTACTTGTTTGATATTATCCTTATCTTTTCTCAAAATAAACTCGGTCTGACTCCTGACCGTCGAGAGTCTATTCACTCTCCTCGACGAGGTCTCTTCGTACCCAAAGTCGTAGCAAAGTATAGAACAGTCTTGTTTCTTGTAGTTTGTCCTGTAGTTTCAGTCGTAGTTTGTTCAGTCCTGTGTAAGGAAGTTCCAAAGTTCTTTTTTGTCCAATCGTTCATGTATCGTTCAGTCATATGGAACTGTGGACCCTTCCCTCGGAGTAGTAACTGGTTCATGACCGTGACAGTAGAGTCCTTCCCTTCTTAAATACTTTAAAAACAAAGATTGTGTAAGAAATTAAGACCAGTTACATGGGAAAAGAGACTGTCAATCTCGGCTACATGTTACATACAAACTATCCGGTGTTTGTCCGACAAAATCAATCGTATTTCAAGTTCATTTGAGTACATACTCAGTCTTACTGAAAGGGTATGGAGTTATACACTTTTAAAGAAACTAGTCCCCTGTAGCGATAACTGAACTTTTTTATCTTTTCTAGTATGTCTTATGATACTTGTTAATACGGTTGTTTAATCTGTCTATTGGATCTACTTTACCCGTTTAATAGTCTTTCTCTTTTGATGACTTTGACTGATTCCTTTTTTATCTTTTGGGCTTATCTCGAAACTCCTCATTTTTCTAACTAAACATCCTTTAGGTCCTGATCTCCAGAAGTGTAAGATGGTTTACAAATTACTTATTGTGGTCAAGAAAGGTTTTTTATTTTCTCCTCTCTAATGAAAGGTTGAGTAAGATACTCTGGTACAATGAGACTATGGTTTAGATCTGTTTCTATCATCTTCCTTTGGTTATAAGACGACTTATATTTTCGTTTTCAAGAGTTGTTTTACGACAACTTAAGTCATGGTGTGTTTTACTTAATATGTGGTACTGGTTCACCTAAATGGGGTTCTTATGTTCCAACCAAGTTGTATACTTTAATTAGTTACATTACGGTGTATAAAGGGACCACCGAGTCTGCCATTTCACAGACGGACGTCACTCCCACTAGACCCAAGTTAGGGACCGAGTCCTTCTAGGGGACCCATTCCTTTACCGTTGGGTGAGGTCATGAGAACGGACCTTTTAAGGTACCTATCTCCTCGGAACATCCGATGTCAGGTACCCCAACGTTTCTCAGCCTGTGCTGACTCGTCGAAGTGAAGTGAAGTATGGGGTATAATTATCTTATTTCTTGTTTTTAGTGTGTCAGTAGAGTTATCAACGTCTTTTTCGTAACTTTTTTTAGGTTGTAAGAAAGTACTACTTTCGGGAGTTGTTTGATCCTTATTTTCCCTTGAAGAAGTTGGACTACTCCCCGTGGATGTCTTTGGGTGTCGATTGTAGTACGAATTACGACTTTCTACCCTATAAAAGGGGTTTTGTAGTCCTCGTTCTCTTCTTACAGATGAACGTGAAGATGAGTCGTGACATCATCTTCAAAATCAGTCTGGTTTCCTTCTTTATTTACCGTAAGTGTGACCTTTTCTCCATTTTGGTGGAGTCAAACTGCTACTGTACTCCCTCCTCCGGGCACGTTAACCTCTTCTCACTCACTTAACACCACCCTAGGATTTTTCACACACACACACACATCTAACACCCTCGTTACCCTGGGTAAACACATCCCAGTATCTCCAGTCTTAAACTTAACCTAAGACTTAAAACGTGTCTTACTTTACTCTGCGGCAGTCTACAAAGACTCGTCTCCCACCTGTATTAGACTAAGCCCTAAGTTAGTTTAGGGAGACAGACGACACCCTTCTTATTGATCATCCCTTTTCTCACCCTCTCTCCAGTGGTCACTCGTCCGAGGACGTTCTTATGTCCGTACTCCACTACCTGACCCCCGTACTCTCACATCTGTAGGTCTTCCCCAGTGTAAGTCTGAGACCCAAATAAAACTTCCCTACGGAAATTCATAGAAGAACTGGAGAATGGGTCCAGCTCTGTTCTTTGAGTCCGATGGGGACTTGTTTTTGATCAAGAAGGAAAATTTGTCACATAGTATCTTCTCAACCTTCCCGTCTCCTCTATCTAATACCGAGTGCGAGTACGCAATTATGAATAACAGGTATATTGTGGAAGGAGGTAACTGGATGGGTTGTGAACACCCAAGAAGGTTTTGTTCTCTCTGAGTCACAGAGAAACATGTTAAGTGTCGGAGGAAGGTAAGCTCAAGGTGGAAGGGAAAGAAGAAAATATCCCAAAACACCCAAAAAGAGTCTACGGGACCCTTGTCACGGATCAAGGGGAAGTCGTCCTCTCTAAGTACTCCCGAAACAACCCTCTTAGGTCGACACAAGTCACTGGATACCTGTTAACGTGAAGGATCAAGAAGTTCGTCACGAGACGGTTAGGAGAGAGTCCGTGTGTGACGGTTCAAAGTGGGACACTGGGACTCAGGTGTTTATTAAGATTACGATGTGGGATGGTCGTGAGTGCCTTAGAGACCGGCAATTAGGGTACCCCGATATACAATTTACCACACGGGACCGTCAAAGAAGGGACCAAGGACTGTACGACGACAGAGGTCGGATACTTAAAGAGAGTAAGAGACATCGAAGATGGTCGTCAAAGGTTTAGTCGGAGTAACAAACGGGTTGGTGCCGTCGGGTAAAAAGACTCCTGAGCCCGACTGGGTCATCTCATTCAGTTTGCGTACGTAACGAAGTGTCGTAGAGGTGACTGAAAGAAAGGGACACGGAGATCTCTAGATCTCTGGTACGGAGATTTTAATTTCTTCGGGACCCAGGTTTTTCCGAATGAAGTTTCAATTAAAGATTAAGGTCAAAGGGTTCATACTAAGTCTCTGAAGATGTTAAACCACTTAAGTATACTGTCCGTGTTCACACCAAGAGGTGGACCCTGTAGTTTGAGTGATTGCTCGGATTTATCACAAATAAGACGACTTAATATTAGTGTAGAGATTAGAACCTCACCAAAGGTGAAAAAAGAAGTCCGAGGAAAAAAGAGTCAAGGTTATCCTAAACTAGGACTCCTCGTCAATGGGGACTTATATCAGGAGTACCCCTACTTAACGATGCTCAAGGTAGAGCCTTTTACCTGTTTATCGGTTTGTTTTGGGCTTGTCAGTCTGTCTGTTTTGTGACGTTCGAACTGTAGTATTTTCTTATTTTACTAACCATCGGTCAGAAATAACTCTGTAGACGATTTTGTGGTTTTTGAATAAGACTAGTTTTGTATCTCGTTTTGATTCTTTAGGAGAAAGGAAGATTTATGGACACTATCGTAACGTCGACTGAGAGGGGTAGTCAGACAGAGGAGTAATAGAGGTTTCTGGGGTCTTGAGAAATTTTCGAGACGGAGTACGGAAAACAGAAAGAAAGTAAGAAAGCAAAAGGTACATCACGGAGGTCAGACGAGGTGAGGAAAGAGAGTAGTTGTGTTGGTTTTCGGTCTGAATAAGCTTATTGTCTTAAAGGAATCTTCGGTATCTCCCTCCCTCCGATACTGTTAAGTCGTTAATTAAAAAGTAGGGTTAGGACCATATATTAAATGTAAAAAAGTATCACTAGGAAGACATAATGTCTTACGTCTTGATAGAGTTACCCCGTTCCTGTTCTTCATGTACGAGCTTTCGACTAAGTCTACAGTTACGTCGTCCATACATCGTTACCTTTGTTGAGAAGTACGTTGAAAGAACTATACTAAGGAGACCGGTAGACCAGATGGATCGTGGTGGAGGTACTACCCATCTCACAAGAAGGACACTACGAATTAAAAGACAAAAACAAATACGTATATCTCATTTGTAACTAATGAATTCCTAAAACTTGGAGGTCGATCAACCGAGGACTGTAGGGGTGTTTTATGAACAAGGTAAAAGATCTCGTATACGAGGTAAAAATAAAAGTGATTTATAAAAAACCATTAAACCGTCTATGTGAAAGACGAAGTATTTCTTACGTCGAGATCGTCAGAACCTTACAGTACTAGATTATAATTATCTATCACGAATTCTTCACTGTCTAACTATGTCAGTTTAAAGTTAAAAGCCAATTTCACTCGGAAAGTAAAAAGTAATTACCTATCAAAGCCCGTTTATTCTTTATAAACTCCCACAATACAAATTTATAACTATTGTCAAAAATGACTTTTAACGTTCGACCTACCTTACAACTCTTTATAAAAAGTAGTGTGGATTATTTATGTGTCCAGTAATTAAAAGATCTTTTGGAACCAACTATCGTCAAAGTCGTCGTTATCTTTAACGTGGTAAATATTTTCATTTTATTCTAGAACCAAATAAAAATTCGAAAACTAGAGTATTACAGGGATCGTTGAAAAGGGACCCTTAATTACTGACCTCTCCCAATTACCCGATTTTGAGACGAACCCAGTAGTTCAAAAGTCCGGTTGGTAATTAAGAGTTCACGGGATTCGGAATTAGAAATAGTCAATTAATTTAAGTTATTATATACCATAAATTAAATATATATGGTTTCGTTGATATATATTAATAAAAATGAGTCTATTTTACTAAGTGAGACAACTTACTAGACTGACAAACTGAAACCCGGAATTTATTAAAGAAATCAAAGGTACTCACTCTTCGAAAATGTAAACTTATGTCGTAAGTTAGTTGAAAGAAACCTTATAATCAAAAAAATATTGAAGACACAAGACACAGAGTTCCACCCTATTTATGACTATTATAACCGTAATATTTTTTTGTTTGTCTTGAAGGGACCGACAGATTACCAATTCTAAGGCTCGAAGGTTACGTCCCTCACACGCAAACTAGGGACCAACCCCTTGATTCTAGGGTGTACGGTACACCGTATATCCGTTTTTGTTTCGTTTTGTTTATTGTCTTTATTATGTTTGTTTCGTACTTGTCCATGTCGGTGTAGCAGTGAACTTTCTAAATCCTATTTCGACTATAACACCTTAAGTCTCGTCCCTTAGTCTCTCATTGACCTAGGTGTTCCTGGGTCTCAAGACTGGTACTTCAAGTAGAAGAACTGCTAGACCAACAGATCTGGTTTTTCAGGGGAAACGATAAATTCGGTTAGACTCAACATAAAAGAGAACGTCATATTCCGTATTATATAGACGGAATGGTATACATATGACTCGAGTTATTGAACATCGACATAAATAAACTAGAACAACGTATTTCGTATAGTTTCGTAGTCGACCGATCATTTGATACAAGAATATCTTGACACTACCAATATACTGTATAACAATTCCAAAATAGTTATAAATCTATCACGAATTATTTAAAACACCAAAGTCCTTGTAGACCCTCCTCACTACCGTTTCTTATTCTAAATTATAACCCCACCCTCCACCCTCCCTCCAAGTTCTCCCTCCCCTGTATACATATGGATACCGACTATGTACAACTACATACCGTCTCTGGTTGTGTTACAACATTTCGTTAATAGGAAGGTACTTTTTCTTTATTTTAAAATTTTTCCTAAATCATAATGCCATCGTCCGTACGAGTCAGTGAGACAACACAGGTTGTGACGTTGGGGTACCTGACATCGGGTGGTCCGAGGAGACATCTGTCCTAAAAGGTCCGTTCTTATGACCATCGTTTACAGTGGTTTACATAACGGAGACCACTTCATTTTAAACATAAAGTTCCTTCCTCTTCTTTTAACATGGCATTTTCACCGAGACCGACGAGCAAACCCGGAGAACGGAGGGGACACGTCAGACACAGACGTGATACGTAGTCGGTCTGGGGGAGACCCCACCCCTACGGACGAGGTTACGTTTCTACTCCAAATGAAAAAGGGTAAAGAAACCGTGATTGTTACATCGAAGAATTTCTAATCGTACCACCGAACAACGACAGAAACATATACGAATGGACCTGACACATAGAACCCACTTGAAGTACACTTTACAGTCGTACAGTAAAACTACATACTAGGAAACAGAACTTTTACACACACGGACACAGAAACTGAATATTGTCCACCCTGTCAGTCTCGGAGACTCAGACAGAGGGTCCGATATTAGGAGTCAAACCGAGATAATTTTAAGAGAGAAAAGAAGGATTGAACTAACAACTACTTAAAAGTAGTTGAGGAGGTTGAAAGTACTCCAGCACACGTAGAGAAACACTGTCACCCGCCGAACCGAAATCGAACTCAGGGAAGACTAAATGGAATCCGTCCTGTTCAATGTTTAAGGTTTTATGGGCAAGGGTGGTAATCTACCACGTGTGTGGCATGAATTATTTCAGACTGAAGCAAAATTAAAGACAAGGGAAGACTTGGTCCCCACTGTCTCATTGTAAGTAAAAATTTGGCGAACTAAGGTTCATTGGTCGAAATGGTCTTCGTCCCTTTTTTTCAAACATAACTGCATATTATTAAGGTAATTGTATATACACGAATTTTGTCTCATAAGTGTATGGGGCTCGTTTTCAAGTTTTTTATAAACATACATGTGAAACAAAATGAATTTAGTATCGTTTTTTCAATATTCCTTAATTGCACTTCAGTAAAAACTTATGTCCCACCGACCCAAAATGACGTCTTAACAGTGGAACCGGACCTTAAGTACCTTCTTAACGACCTCTGAAATTGGTAGTGTCTTTGGTAGCTACTAAGAAAGGCTCACACCTATTGATGGCTCGGTGTGCAAGCCAAAGGGTAATGTAACGAAGTCCAAACAATGATACTCTACTCACAGAAAAGGAACTCTCAATACGTTTACTTCTACTGTGAAGACAGTAATGACTTTCTACCGTTTGCATTGCCCGAAAAAACCCAGTTCAGACGTAACATTTTAGAATTACGGTAATAGCAGTTTTAGAACTGATATTAGTAGTTCCAATATATCATTTATAAGGGTGTCCTCTTAATATTCTGAACCATAATTAAATAACCCAAAATCGAGACTAGGTACATTGATCCAATGTGACACGGAAAAATAAATGGTGTTCGTATAACAAAAGACTACATAACAGTAAAGATAAAATAGGAAGTGTCATTAAATATCTTTGTTTTCATGATAAATGCAAAAATAAAAAGTGATAAACAAAAAATACTGTCTGAAGAGAGTTTAAGTGATTACTCGGTGGGGTTCCGCAAGCACGTCCAGACTTTTCTTGTAAACGGCCTTAATTAGTTCTGGAAGACCTATAGTCATTAAACGGGTACACCTTCGGTTACGAAATGTGACATCGCAAAAACGTGAGGTGACACGTCCATTGAAGACCCTTGGCAAACGCGAAAATATTCTGTGATTACTACAATACGAACGGGGGGACGAGGTGACAGACCACAGGAGTGGAGTGAAAGAAAAAGGAAGTACCGTGAAAAAGGGGTGGACCGTGTCCTACACGCATAAACGAATACATAACTTTCGTAGAAGGACGGGGGTAGGGGGCGGAGCCGGGGATCTCACATTCTAAGAGGTCTCGTTGCTGACAGGAAAACATTGACGACCCAGAGGCGAACAGTGTCGTCGTCGACGTCGTACCGGTCTCGAGTTATTTACAAACACCCTACTTGTTTGCTTAACGAGACTATCCTTGACCTAGAACTTTCAACGGATACGACAGGCCGTCACAAGAGACATGGTAGAGTACATTATGATTGTTAGTGGAAAGTCCCATCCTAAATAGTGGTAGACGTTTCACTCCATTAACTCTGAGTCTCTGCAAACCGTTACAACATATATGGTAGAGTACATTATGATTATTGGTGGAAAGTCCCATCCTAAATAGTGGTAGACCTTTTACTCCTTTAACTCTGAGTCTCTCCAATTCCAGGAAGGATTTACCACTTAGGCAGATCAGTTCCGATACCAAAAAGGACACCAGTACATACCTACACTCTCAACCTGACACTTCTTCCGACTCGTGGTTTCTTAACTACGAAAACTTGACACCACAACCTCTTCTGAGAACTCTCAGGGAACCTGACGTTCCTCTAGGTTAGTTAGGTAATACTTCCTCTAGTCGGGACCCTCAAGAAACCTTCCTTACTACGATTTCGACTTTGAGGTCATGAAACCGGTGGAATACGTTTCTCAGTTGAGTAACCTCTTCTGAGACTACGACCCTCCCTAACCCCCGTCCTCCTCTTCCCCTACTGGCTCCTACTCTACCGACCTACCGTAGTGTCTGAGCTACCTGCACTCAGACTCAGTTGAGGTCCTCAACCACTACCTGTCCCTCCGGACCGTACGACGCTAAGTACCCCAGTGTTTCTCAGCCTGTGCTGACTCGCTGACTTGACTTGACTTGACTTGACTTGACTTTACCACTTAGATCCTCAGTGTGGGGTACAACGGACGGAACCTACGTTCACACAAAACTGGGAGCAGGGGTGACCCTGTCACCACCAGTACCACAAACCTTCTACTCAGTGTCCCCAGCCGACAACAGAAGTCTAACAAAGGCTAAACGAACATGACACACCGATGGGTCGGTACAGAGGTACCCAAGACCAAAAACAAAAAAGTAAACAGTGGTGAAACAAGATAAAAACCTAAAACCTAAAAAAAGACATAAACTTTCGATATATTAAAAAAAAATAACCAAAACGGTATGTAACTGTACTTAGATGGTGCCCACATATTAAAAATTTTAATCATTAAATAAACGAAAACCGACGTGACCTAGAAGCAACGACCTGTGTCCGAAAAAGATCAACACCACTCACCCTCAATAATCTCAACACCACGTGCCCGAAGAGAGTAACACTGTCTCGTACCCGAGAACTCAAGCACCCGAGGTATCGACACCGCGACACCGAATCAACGGGACATCGTACACCTTAGAAGGACCTGGTTCCTGACTTGGACATAGGGGACGTAACCGTCCGTATAAGAATTAGAGACCTGATGGTCCCTTCAGGTCCGACACATTAAAATTACATGAACTAAGTGAGAACTAAAGTGTCTCTCTATCCCCGAGGAACTTAAGAAAGGATGTAAAGAAGAAAAGGACTTCAACCTCACTCCTGTTTTATTTAGTTAACCAAACTTGGTCCTCAGTACTAAGTTGACACGGGTCACCGGTCGTCTCGAACTGGAACAGAAAGGGACGGGACGGGTTTTGACCTCCCCTTAACCCACGGGTGGGGTCCTTTATGACCCGCACAATGGGTGTCCAAGGGACAACGGAGGTGAAATGGTCCTTTTGTGACGGGTCGACTCTCCCGTCACGGTTCCCTGTTGACCACAAAGAGACGGAGGGTGGGGCTCTTCAATTTCAGTCTTATTTACGAAACACCCACCAATAAAAATGATTCAAGGTGACACCGGAGACCTAACTAACATTTAATACCAAAAGTTCAGTGACTTCGGTTAAAGTATGTAAGAATAGACCCTTAACAACCCAAACGATCTGGAATAGTGTGAGATTATGTTTATAACGAAATTGAGACTATAAATTACGGGTTAAGTGTTTGTCATTTAAAATACTAAGAAAAGGATCATTACTAAGTTGAAAAGGTGGTACGAATAGTAACTATCTGCTAACCCCCATAAAAGGTATGTCAGTTCTGCCGTTAGACACAAAAATCACCGGTAATAGGTTCACGATTTTTCTTCTTTTCCTGAGACCCGATCAGTACCTCGGTTTCATATGAACGTGAATTGCACTGAACATAAACCTAATTTTGATTGTTTTTATTAAAGGTGATGATCCCGGTACTTCAAGTGTCACCGTACAGATATTTTTTTTATAACACTTCTAGAGAATTTTAGGCTAGTATCACATAATCTCGTGAAGTATCTCTCAGTCCTCCGGACCCGAAATCTGAACAACACTGTAGTCAATCGATGTATCCCAACCAGGTCAAAACAGGGAAAGTCCCGGAGACAAAGGGGTAGACACACAAAGTTCCATCTTCCTTCACTAGAAAGTTCTAAAAAGGGTAAAGATTGTAAGACAACAGGTCGAGATACTAATGCGTTCCTCACACCCATTAAGTTCGTAAAGGGGAGAGGATCAAAGTTAATCTCTTTACAAAATGTACAAAAAGTCAATCTGTTTTGCAGGCGACAGTGGGAAGAGGAGGACGGGAGTCAGAAAGGGTCGTAGTCCCAGAAAAGGTCACTCAGTCGAGAAGTGTAGTCCACCGGTTTCATAACCTCGAAGTCGAAGTCGTAGTCAGGAAGGTTACTCATAAGTCCCAAATAAAGAAAACCCTAATTGACCAAACTAGAGGAAAGACAGGTTCCTTGAGAGTTCTCAGAAGAGGTTGTGGTGTCAAGGTTTCATAGTCAAGAAACCACGAGTTGGAAGAAATACCAGGTTGAGAGTGTAGGTATGTCCAGATGACCTTTTTGGTATCGAAACTGTTATACCCGGAAACAACCGTTTCACTATCGAACCGAAAAATTATACAACAGATATGGACCCAAATTAGGGACCCAACCTTTCTAGGGGACCTCTTCCCTTTCCGATGGATGAGGTCATAAGACCGGGCCTCTGAAGGTACCTGACATATTAGGTACCCAAGCGTTTCTCATCCGGTGACGACTCGCTGTAAATCCAAACAGTATCGAAAGGAAGGTTCTTCGTCCGTGGAAAATTAAAGTACCGACGTCATTGACAGGTGTCACCAAAACCTCGGGTTCTTTTATTTTAGACGGCGATAAAGGTGAGAAAGGGATAGTAAACGGTACTTCACTACCCTGGTCTATAGTACTAGAATCAAAAAACTTACAACTTAAAATTCGGTCGAAAAAGTAAGAGGAGAAAGTGAAAGTAGTTCTCCGAGAATTCAAGTAGAAGTGAAAGACGGTACTCCCACCACAGTAGACACATAGACTCTAATAACTATAAAGAAGGTCGTTAGAACTAACGTCGAACACGAAATAGGTCGGGCCGTAAAACGTACTACATGAGACGTATATTCCATTTATTCGTGCCACTGTTATATATCGGAACTGTTTGAGGAAAGGGTTAAACCTTGGTCAGGCAACAAACTACAGGTTAAGACAATGAGGAACTGGACGTACATTTACAGAATCCTCCGTCAATTCCACCAGACTATAAAGGTAGAGAAATTCTCAAAAGGTATCAAAAAACTAGGTGTGACAGTTTCCGTAATCGTATCAGCTACTTCACCTTCATCTACTAAAAGAACTTAAGAGAACGAAAAAGATACTAGGCTATCTACGACCGTTAAACTAAAGACCAAGGAGACGGAAAAGATTTGGGTCGAACTTTTAGACCTTCAAGAACCGAGTGTAGGACAACTTCTGATCGAACTTCCCAAAACTCGTAATGGAACGATCGTACACTTTACTAACGTTGACACGTTATCAAACTTGTAAGAAACTGTAACAGAAAGAAACCCTAACCTTACTTTTGACTGGAAAAGATCAGGACACCGGTGACGACTCAAAAGATTTAAACGACCGTATAACTCACGTCGTCATACTGTCGTAGTAGAAAATTCTAAACTTTATCGAGTCGACCTTAAGGTAGCGGAGGTGATCGAAACAAACATTACTACGAAGGATTCCGGGTGAACTGGAGTGTGAGGTTCTACAAACTGAGATCCACTCACTAGTGTGGTAACACCAATAGACCCAGTAATTCTGGAAAAAAGATATCAAGAAGACACATAAGAACGGTGGAGAAGAATTAGAGAAGAGGAAGACAATCCAGAAACGACAAAGACAGAAAAACGGGTTGAAACGTACTTTACAAGGGAACCATAGAGATTAAAAGAACTTCTCTAGAGACGACGATTCAACGAAGTCAGCACAGGCTGAGACACGTTGGGGTATCTGCCGTCGGGTTGTCCGAAGGGACAGGGACCCTAAGAGGTCCGTTCTTGTGACCTCACCGAACGGTGAAGGAAAAGGTTTCTCTGGAGATCAGAAAGGGCAAGATAGTAAAAGGAGATAAAGAAACGTAACAAGTGAATTCTTCCGAAAGAAAAAAATTAAAAAAATTTTAGAGAGGAATGATAGGAAACCTTGAGACGTAAGTCTACCCATATCGAAAGGAAAAGAGGAAACGGAAAACGAAGAGAAGAAAAGAGTCGATAAACATTCCGGAAGAGTCTGTTGGTAGAACGGAACGACGTAAAGAAAACCCCCCTACCACAACCAGTGGTAGAGGACATGTTACAATGTTTGGAGGTAGACAGTAAGAAGTCCGTGAGACAAATAGTCTAGATTAGGGAACCTAGATAAAGAGTGAAGGTGACATATTAGTATTCCCTAAACTAAATCCAGTATAGACTTACCAGATCACCAAAAGGGATGAAAGAAGTTAAATTTCAGACTTAAAACGTTATTCCTCAAGTATTAGACTCGGTGTCAGTCGAGGACCAAAACAAAAACGACTGACATGTCTCGAAGAGTAGAAACCGACTTTTCTTATATTAGTTAGACTAAACCCGTAACTGGTATACCACTACAGGTACACATCTCAGCAGAGAACGTAGTAACCTTCTCCCACAAATAACACTGGTCACGTAAGAGAGTACGTGAGGTCTCTGAGAACCTCCCGTGTTTGTTTTGGAACACGTGTGGTCCTGGGTCCCTTTCCTCGTCACTGGGGGTGTTCTCTGACTTGGTCTGGACGGACACTCACAAATTCCCAGAGGACACCTCCACGCCCAGTCCTCACCCGACGACACCCCTGTCCACGTACCCGTCGTGTCAGGACCCCGTACGTCGTACGTTGTATTCAGGAGAACCTCCTCCAGTGGTAATCGGGGGTGGTACTTCAGTGGTCCACCCACTAGGTGTTTGACCTTGGAATTGCGGAGTACCTGTCACACTTTTCCGTTTTTCTATACTGTGGCTTTCTACTCGAAGAATCCAGCCATCCACAGGTCATACAATGACCCCTTCTTGTCTCTTCATCGAGGTCTTTCTTACTTCTCTCTCTGTTTCGTCTTTACTACGGGTCAACACCTGCACAGACCACCACTTTCATTTCAGGTCACTGTATTTCTTGTCCTAACGTATCCTTGCACCTTACCATCCAGGTACTTAGTTTCACTTAGCCAATCCTATCTCACTCAGACTATCTTTTTAGGTCTTAAGAAATCCCCGACACCAGGACGTAGTCGTCGTAAGTACAGTGGACCTCTGAAGATTCTCTACTTAGAGTCCTGGGTGGGACCTAGACGACTTAGTCTTAGACACAACGTTATTCTACGGGTTCACTAAACACATGTACAATCCCAAGTTCTGTGTTGATAATATCCTTCGTGATAAGACGTTTCTTTCTAAAACCGAAGATAAAAAGATAACAACCTATGTTTTCGGTTTATGGACTAAACAATTAGCCATTTAACTAAGAAGGTTTAAAAGGACCTATCGGGAACGAAAGATGTTGTACTGCACATATGAAAACAGGAAATCTCTAAACTTATTTTCTTCTCCCTTAACCAAGTACAGTGTATTAGACTTCGAAGACCTGATCCCTTTAACTACTGTTTTGAGTGGAAGACAAAAGGTCACGACTGTTCTGTCACGACTGCACCTCTGTCTCAAAACCCACTTCATCTTCTTTTACCGAAATAACAAAAGAGTCCGTTTCCCCCGGTGTCACCTGATTCCAAGAACTTTGACGCACATGGTCGGACCTCCCCCATCACTCCTCAGAATGTCAGTCGAGCACCTGTAATAAGACTGACCAACCACTACTCCATTCTTCCTCAGTCGTAGTAGTCAACAAACCAAGGTCGACCAGACTACAGACACACGAACACCCGTTATATGTCCATTGAAGATGGACCACCACCAAGGTCAGAGACATTTTGTTGAGTTTCCTGCACCGAGTCTTATAACAGACATCCGGAACTCTTTCTTGGTCTCTAGGAACTGTAAAAAAAAAAATTACTGATTCGACATATAACAACGGGACGAATAAATTGAATATACGTCTCATGTAGTACTCTTTGCGACCCGACTTTCTTCGTGTTCGACCTTAGTTCTAACGGTCCTCTTTATAGTTATTGGAGTCTATACGTCTACTGTGGTGGGAATACCGTCTTTCGCTTCTCCTTGATTTTTCGGAGAACTACTTTCTTTTTCTTCTCTCACTTTTTCAACCGAATTTCGAGTTGTAAGTCTTTTGCTTCTAGTACCGTAGGCCAGGGTAGTGAAGTACCCTTTATCTACCCCTTTGACTTTTCTCACTCTCTGAAATAAAACCCCGAGGTTTTAGTGNTTTCGGAGAACTACTTTCTTTTTCTTCTCTCACTTTTTCAACCGAATTGCGAGTTGTAAGTCTTTTGCTTCTAGTACCGTAGGCCAGGGTAGTGAAGTACCCTTTATCTACCCCTTTGACTTTTCTCACTCTCTGAAATAAAACCCCGAGGTTTTAGTGACGTCTACCACTAACGTCGGTACTTCAATTTTCTGCGAACAAGTAACCTTCTTTCCAATACTGGTTCGATCTATCGTATAAGTTTTCGTCTCTGTAATGAAACGGCTGTTTCCAGGTAGATCAGTTCCGATACCAAAAAGGTCACCAGTACATACCTACACTTTCAACCTGACACTTCTTTCGACTCACGGCTTCTTAACTACGAAAACTTGCCACCACAACCTCTTCTGAGAACTCTCAGGAAACCTGACGGTCCTCTAGGTTGGTCCGGTAAGATTTCCTCCAGTCAGGACCCACAAGAAACCTTCCTGACTACAACTTCGACTTCGAGGTTATGAAACCGGTGGAGTACGCTTCTCAACTGAGTAACCTTTTCTGAAACTACGACCCTCCCTAACCCTCGTCCTCCTCTTCCCCTGCTGTCTCCTACTCTACCGACCTACCGTAGTGACTGAGTTACCTTTACTCAAACCCATTTGAGGCCCTCAACCACTACCTGTCCCTCCGGACCGCACGACGCTAAGTACCCTATCGTTTCTCAACCTGTGTTGACTCGCTGACTTGACTTGACTTCGATAATAATAAAGAAGGAAAACATAAAAGAGTGGAGAGACTAATTTAAAAACTGGTTTCAAAGAGATATCTACTTTCCGTCCACTTCCTGTACCACCCCAACCTCCCCAGATAAGACCCTTCTCAGACGACTGAAGGTTCCCCAAGAACAACCTCAGGTAGTGTGCACTCTTACGTCCTGGATCACCATTTTGTCGGTTGGGGGTGGACGGGAGGTCACACAAAGAGGATGGCTTGGTACTAAACCGAAGTACGTCGGGTCGAGTTCCCGTAGCACACAATACACCTAGGATGAGAACAACGTCTCCTACTTTACTCGTGGGGAGGAGAGGACATTCCTCCCCTTCATCTAAACTGACCAGTTCCTGTTGAAAGAACCCATCTTCTCACCGCCTCCCACAGAACTCCACCCTCGTCCGAACGGGTCCCCTTCCCCCACTGGACCCACGGCGGTACCTTTGAACGTATCTACGTGGTTGGTTAAGACGTGGTTCGAGACGAGTGAGGGACGAGGGGGTCGAAGGGAGGGAGGACGAGGTCCTTGAACCGAGGCTCCAATGACGACGGCTCAGTCGAGAGTGACGTCGGTCTACTACAGAGACGGAGACGGTCGGTCAGAAGGACGGGAGGGGTACCCTCGGAAAGTAGGGTCACGGGACCACGTGCGGAGGTGAATGAACCGGTGATGAAGAACTCCTGTTAAGGACGTAGGAGACTTTCTACTGAGTGTTCCCTTCGTGGGGAGACCATAGTTATAAGAGAGTGATGGCAAAGGGTCTTCGAGGTTGCATCGTGATGAGACCCGAAGTCTCGTTCGGGTGTGAGCGGGAAGTCCTAAAATCAAAATTTATATTGGAGGAGGTTTCAGACCCAGAAGACTTTGAGTTGTTAAAGTAGATATCAGAGGACGGATGTGAAGGACGTCTTCCAGTCCTTTTGTAACCGACAAAACAAGGGTGACTACTGGGTACCGTGTGGTGTTACCTGGGATTCGTAGAATTCGTCACCAGGTCGTTTGACTTGGACACTGTTAGACTTCGTAGAATAGGATTACTGACCTAGGAGTCGGTGACGGACCTAGGTCTTAAGGAACCTCCTCCGTAACACTTCAAGAGTCTGGAAACATTTTGAAGGGTTCACTAAGATCATAAGCCACTCTTACCTCTCATTGACGGTTTCTCGGTGACGGGAACCCCCTCCACAGCAATCAGTAAAAATACAGGAAAAGTACGAAACCTATAAAGAGAAAGAGTGAAACCGAACGGTGTAACTTCGGGTACAAACCCTGAATACCCACTATGTTTTGAAACACTCCAAATAATGTTCTCAGAAACTAATCGTCGACATTGACGGACGTCCCCGTCAACGTTTGAACCTTTAAAATGGTACCGAGAATTTTATACACAATTATAAATTATTTTTACCGCTATAGACACCCCGAGTCCCTCATGGTGACAATCGTCAAGGAGTAAGTCTTTTCACAAATGAAAAGACTGAAAAAAAATCCAAATTCGAAACTGTTTATGAGTTAATTTTAAATTATCAGTCTTATGGTCAAGAACGAAACCCCTCCACACTATTATTTCAAGAATCACGTTTAGAGAACCTTTATTAATATCATTGTACTATGTCTTAAAAATTTTTTATAGAAAATATGTAAGGACATATCAAAAAGGGTCCCCAAGACTGATAAAGACAATTAATAAAATTGGATAACTACAAAGAGAATATAACAGGTCATGCCTAAAATAAAAAGTAAAATACAATCGAGGTCAATAATTTATTTATCCTACGTTACGAGATTTCTCTCGGAACGAAACTTCTACTCGGACTTTACAAAGACGTGACCTGACACCCTCTCTCCTAGCAATCCGACTCCATCTAAGATTGTATTTTGACCCTTACCGAAACCGTAACAATTTTACTACTAAGGTGACTTGTCGAAGAGAAGCCACAAGACACCTCCTAAGGTGTAAAAGGTATAACACAACCATCAACACAAAATGTATAGGAAACCTTGTCTTTCTTCCTTGACATAACCAATTTAAGTCATCCCTCATCTGATCAGAAGGATTTTAGTGCTGAGAGGTTGAATTATTACCTAATTGTTGAGGAAAGACGACTCAGTCCAAATCGAGAAAGAGGACTACAAGTTGAGACACAAGGCAGGTGGGGACTTAGTAGTGCACCCCGACATCAAGGTGTATATGAGTCGTCTCCGACAGGGGACGACGTCACCGTGTCAAGACGTCGGAGGGAGACCTGTCTAGTACTCGAGACGTGAGGACAGAAACGAGGACTGGAACTGGTTCGAGTCCTAAGAAAAGAGGGAAGACAAGTTTCTGGTCGACTTCAAAGCAAGAAGGGTCCTCGGGAACTAACTTACAGAAGAAGTTCGAATTGCAGACACTTTAAAACTGTCAATTAATATGAATGATGGCACAACAGGAAGGGAACAAAGATTCAGAATAAAAGAGTCGATCTAATTTTGAAGAACGGTCACGTGACTAAGATTATAAAAAGATACTATAGTGGATCTTGAGGATTAAAGTTTTTGTGATTAACCTAACCTCTCTAAGTTATAAGTTTTTATAAGGTTTAAGATCGTTTCAGGAGACGAAAACTCGAAGGTTTACTCAAGAATCCAGGGTCACCAAACTCAGATAGGACTATATTGTGGTTCCACGATGAATCCACAACAAAAAAGAATTAACAGTGAATATCCTTAGTTATTCATGTTTTTTTATCGTTCTTTCACTTTACCGGAGTAAACACTTTCTTTTCTATGGATCTAAAACAGGAAAAAAGGTTCTCCTTAATTTGGTAGACACTAAAATCACTTAGTTGGATTCTTCACTTACAAGCGTTTATTTTTAACTATCATTACATTTTACTTCGTTTAGAGTCGTAATCCTGTCAAAAGTTTCTAGTGTAAAATTCCTTGTTGACTTAACGTCAGTGAGTCACGTACATTTACCCTTACAAAGACATCTCGGTTAAATTCGTCGAAATCATTAACCTTTCTTTCTTAATAAGAAGTAAGTCAGAGGACAGATTAACTGGTCATTTAAAATTTTTAATTCAGTTTTACCCATTTTGATAAAATCTCTACTAAGAAAGAAAATTACCCTTTTGTAAACGTAAAATTAACATTCACATAAAAACGTAAAAAGTGAAACTTCAGAAGTTCTACCTTCATTAAGATCTCTGAGTTCCTAATCGGGTTACGTAAAAACACAATTACAGGATATCTAGGAGGTTCGGTGGGAACGAGAGCCTTGTTGGACTTGCTCCGAGTGGAGTCACTCGAGACTAATCCTGTTTGAGACTTATGGTTAAGACTTGAGAATTCAAGTCTAAGGACCCTCTCCCCTACAACAACCAGAACCCGACCAACAGGTGGAAACTAGATTAATCGATCTCACCTTTACACTCAGCGAGGTATGTTTACGGACTATTGACTGTTGGGTTGGATTTCTTCTTGTCAAGATCTTTATTACCATCGTCAAATGTACAGATTCCCAACAAACAGGAGTCAGACTAGAGGGTCCCGGTCCTGTAGACCTGGGTTTAATTAAAACTAAATCCTATGCGAATTTTCGTATAGGACACGACACACACAAGTCAACACAGGTCCCTCAGAAACACAGAGGGTACCTGACATCGGACGGTCCGAGGAGACAGGTACCTGAAAAGGTCCGTTCTTACGACCTCGTCAAACGGTAAAGTAAGAGGTCCCTTAGAACGACCGGGTCCCTAGTTTGGACGTAGAGAACACAGAGGACGGAACCGTCCACCAAAGCAATGGTTTTTAGTCATTAATGTCGAAGAGTGAAAGAGTCAAAGAAGAGACTGAACAGACACTTAAACGGGTTTAATTTCAAGTAAATCTAAGGAAATTTACCATCACAATAAGCACCAGATTTCGTACCTTGTCGACGTCTTCCTTCATAACCTTACCGAACACTTTTGACACACACACACACAGACACACACAGATATAGACACATACACAAAACCCAATCCCTTTCGTTTTTTCTCTTCTTTTTCGATCATGTGTAAATCTCCATCTCTTCACCTTAATATAGAAGGGTGTCTACCTAGTCCTAAGATGAGAGGTGTATTCACTGTGAACCTAGTTTCCAGCCCTCGATTGGACTTATTTATTAACTTGAAAAGAATCTGACTGACACACAACTCCGTCCCTTTCGACTACCATACCATGTAAACTCAATTATATACACCGAACGATCCACTAGTCCAAGACCTTTATAGTCATTACTGTGAGGGTATGGAAATTTTACCAGAGTCTTATAGTTTCGTTAACTCAGTAAACCGAACTCGGGATAAACTAATAAATACTCATTAAACTACCAAACTTTACTAATTGGTGACAAAGTGTCCTCTCCTGTTTGTTCCCGTTATACAAAATTCCGTCAATACAGTACAAAATGTTATCTTTTACAAATCAAAAGTTTTAGACTTTGGCGTTCTAATGTTTCACTATGATCGTCCCTCAGACTTGTGGGAACACTCGAATCCAATAAGTTGTACTTTTCGTTTTTAAGTTTGGGAATGTAAATTGTAAACTTTGAAAGTTCTCAGGTTAAATCTTGTCACTTAAGGAAGTTCTCGATAAAAACTCGTGGATGACGTGAAAAAACTCGACTGTTACCTCTGGATCTGAAAAATTTGGGGCCTGAGGTTAAAACGTTTATCGGCCTCTCAACGAAAAAAACAGTTGGCAAATCTCGGTTCCTTTTCATAAAGATTACAAACGACATAGGGTTTGGTTCATTACCAAACCCTATATAAAAAAATACTACAGTTGAATGAAGTCATAGTACGGAATTAAAGTGACATCAAACAAAATTATTATTTTTCCTTAGTCGACGTTATGTTCAATTTTTAGAGTGAGTTATCAATGAAAAGAAACCACAAAAATTCCTCGCTGCGTTTAAACCAGGGAATCCTACCTTATAAGGAATACTTAAGTTAAGACGGCTGAAAAGTCGGTCGCAAGTCAAATAAGTCTTAGTGGAACTACTTACACTGTAATTCTTTCACTCACTTTAATAAAGAAAAACAAACAAACAAAAGTAACGACAGAAATTTAGTTTCAAGATCTCTGTAAGCGTCAGACCCTATACGTCACTAGAACGATTACAAGGGGGTCAAGAAGGTTTTCCCTAATTAGTAAGGTGAGTGGACAAATGACCAGGTCGACAAAGGTCAGTGTGGAGGTGACGGGTAGCCTCACGTGACCCGAGAGGTAAAGTGTGAACACGGGGGGCGGGAGTGGGATGGAGACAGAGAGGGTTCGTGTGCGTGTCCTCAGTCTCGACACTACCTCCTTGAGCAACAAGAGTCTTTGTCGTGTCGGAAGAAGTGCAGTGTGCGGTCACGGAGTCACATGAAGGCCTCTTTCACATGGAACTCAGTCTGAAAGGAAGGAAGTAGAGTGAGTACGATGGAGTCTTAGGAGTCTTCACTCTTACAGAGGGTCGGGTACACTTTAAAGGAAACGTGGAATTCAGTGTAGAATTGTCTACGATACGTCCATTTATCGCCACTAAACATTGTTGCTAGTGACCAGTACATCGTGAAGTGTCAAAAGTTCCACGAGTACGCACGTCCGAGAGTAAAAATAAAAGTGATGACCCGCTCCGTCTATGTCTTCCGTAACGGTAGTAGGGGCAAAATGACTACTCCATGATCCGACTCCCGAAGGGACCACCGAGTCTACCCTTTCTTAGGTGGACGTTACGTCCTCTCGACCTAGCCCTTCTAGGGGACCTCTTCCCTTACTGGTGGGTGAGGTCCCAAGAACGGATCTCTTAGGGTACCGGTCTCCTCGAACCGCCCGATGTCGGGTCCCCGAAAGTTTCCCAGCCTGTCCTGACTCACTGGTTGTGATCCGATTGCTCTTACTACCCGAAGGAGTCGCAGTGACTTGATTGATTCTTGTGTTTGAGTCAAGAAAGCGTACACACAAGGTTCCTCAAGCTTTAGACAAAAAGTAAGACACTAAAACTCGTTCAAATACTCGGAGAGTCTTGGACAAAGAAGTAGATATTTTACCAGTACCAAAGGTTCTCTTTATTTATTCAATCATAAACACATACTTTGGTGTCACATACCACACATCAGTCCTGAGTCATTTATGCTCAACGGACAGCAGAGAGGGAGAGAAGGAAGAGTGTCATCTATGGAAGAGTGTTTCTATTAGTATCTAAGATGTGCATGGTCATACTACTCCCACTCGGTACTACTTAACAATAGACCGATCCCCTCTTTAGATCTTAGTTTGGTAGTAAAAAGGATCTTTAATGTCTCCCTATAATTTAAACTCATACTGTAAAACTACTTTTTTAATATACCCAAGCATAGCCACTAACAAATAGTAAAAAACATACATGTTTACTGTCAATAGAACTTTATCAACGAAACTTTCCGTTACATCGACTTTTTATTTTAAAATTGGTTCTCTTTCATTTATTTTTAGTTCGTAGGAATGAAGAGGATGGGGTTTACATAACTTTGAAAAATTTTTATTTCTTGATAATTATAGACTTTACATAACGATCACATTCTAACGATACCTTTAATTATTTACGAAACTACATGAGTATCGAGTGTGTTACTCAGTCTCTTTCTAAAGTAACATCTTTTTGGAACACTTATTAAAAGATCTACAAGAGTATGCCTAAGTCTTTTATATAATGATTCTTTCGTATAAGTTCGTAACTAATGAACTAAAAAGAGGAAAGGAGTAATTTGCACTGAAAAAAGACGAGATTGTCGAACCGTAATGATATTACATGTATTATCCATTAATGTAGGTGTCTGACTTTTTATTAGAAGAAAAAGGGGATGAAATTTATTAGTTACTCGTCATATAAGTGACTACAAATCATAACATTCAAAAAGAAACCACTTGTTTGGTATCGTTAAGGTCAGCACATTCTCGTTTTCTCAATAATTATATTCTATTACTCATTAAAATTTACGTCAGATCGATCACGAAGAAAAAAGTCTCGAAAGAAAATCTCTTTCTTAGCTTTACAAATCTTAATAAACAAACTTAACTGTTACTTATTGAGAAAAGATAAAAAAATTATTTCCCACACAGTACCTTATGACAAGCCATGTACTAACCTCTCCACGTCATACCCCCGTCTCAGTGGCTGCTGAAACTATTTGCAGATGAATTGACGAAACGATCTCATTCAGTTGAATCTTTTTTTCTGGTATCTTTGTGTAGAGTAACGTAGAAGGATAATTTATTCTTATAAAAACCAAGTATTATCCATTCGGTTTGACTTTCCCTTTTTTATATCTCGTCTCGACGACTTTTCTTAGTCGGTTGGTTTGGTCGATCGTTAGATGAACACCAGGTCTTGTCTTGTTTCCAGTTGAGAGTTACTAGATATTAGTATCTGATCGACGAGTACAGGTGGAGGGGAGGATATTTTTATAACCTGTATTATGGAGACGGAAAAGGAGACTAACGTTCAGAAGTCCCGTTAAAGTTCGGGGTTCTATTCACTGACCTCTTACTCGGTTTTAAACTCAAAAGAGTATAGAAAGGTAATCCTGTCTGTTAACTTTTAACTACTTCATAAAAAAAAAAGGAGTAAAGGATCATTTTAGACGTATCCAGTGCACTCATTTGTAAAAGATCTTTTATAATAGAGAATCGTTAAGACCTAAAGTGTGGTTCCTACTTACCATATTCATGTAGACGATGACGACGACGACGACGGTTCAGCGAAGTCAGCACAGACTGAGTATCTGCCGTCGGGGTATCTGCCGTCGGGTGGTCCGAGGAGGCAGGGACCCTGAGAAGTCCGTTCTTAGATGGTCCGAATTTAACAAAATTTTGAAAATGTACAATTTCTACGTTATATGTAATGGATTCACCTTTTTTTAGTCTATATCCTCATAAAATACCAATAAACCCAAGAAACATAATCCTAGATTTAACCATTAATCTAAAAAAAGGGGTGAAATTGTTTTAACTCTGAAGTTGTTGTTTCGTATTCGAGCCCCCCATAAAACCATTTGACCTCCAACTCGTCTTTAGACTTAACAAAAAGTTAGAAATGATTACAAAAAGAACTTTGACATAAACCTCTTTCGACCTACTACTATTCACAACCATTCCTATACGTCTTCGTCTAGAGGTCCCTTCATTAACTCGTTTTGAATTGACTTTAATTTATAATACTCATCTATGTAGGGTCTTGTAAAGATCCTTTTTTTGGGTGTATAAACATACTTTACATACCTGTATTTTTACAGCACCGTTCTGACACGTGTCTCGACGTCCGCTGGTAACAGCCAACCCAAGAGGTTTTCACCTGAGAATCTACCTAAGACGGACACTAGGAGGGAAGGGGGTTCCCGTACTAGAATCAACTCCGTCGAGGGAAGGTCCCGCTAAGGACCCTCCCTGTTACAACACTCGGGAGTCCTCGGCCATGAGGTCTGTCGACCCCCTCGGTCACGGACCCAGGACCTCTTCCTAAAACACCGTGTAGTGTCGTAGGTGACACCTCCACTTGTTCGGATTCTCTCATCTATTCTTCGGACTCTCTTACCTATTCGTCATTACCCACTCGCGTACATAATGGTAGCGAGTGGGAAGTTTCCACGTGACCACCGTGACTCAGTATAGTCCCCACATACTACCCTGATGGGAGACTTGGTCTTAAGGTGAGAACTCACATACAGCGTCTCATTAAGAGTCTGTCCAAACACCTGTACATGTTCCTACAATAGGCATCATGACAGACCCTCTCACCTTTCAACTTTCGTTGGACCCTCAGACAGTCCAACTCCTCAATCTCCTCAATTTACTCCTCAATCTCCTCCTTAGCTCCTCAATTTACAACATACGGACAGTACCTTATGTTATGTCGTGAACCTTCTTTACCAGGTATACTGTAGTACGTATTTAGAATCCTTGTATCACAACTCACGTCTCGAAAGTTTTTATTTTGCTCTGGATATCTCACCAGGTACCCCAACGATTCTCAGCCTGTGCTGACTCGCTGAAGTGAAAGTGCAAAGTGAAAGTACGTAACCTCTTCCTTTACCGTCGGGTGAGGTCACAAGAACGGACCTCTTAGGGTCCCTACCCCCTCGGACTACCCGACGGTAGATACCCCAGCGTGTCTCAGCCTGTGCTGACTTCACTGAATCGTCGTCGTCGTTGTCGTATCTCACCATGGACATATTAAAGAGTTCTTATTTATGTACGAAAGTCCCTGTATATAGTTCATATAAATTTATCTTCGGGGGTTCTTCTCTGATCCTCACATATATTACCGACTTACCCTTTTTGATTTTACTTTTCCCAGATCTCTGGGCTCTTATTGTTTTATGTCCTTATACTACTTGAGCGGAGACATAGACTCTAAAGTTTCTCCTTTTTTTTTCTACAGAATCATTCGGATAAACGATCTTATTAACATGTTCATGGATTTAACCTTAAAACCGTGACCTCTGACACTTTTCACCTATCTAAGACCGGTATAACATGTCTATGGTGGTCGTCTTACGACTACCCCTTCCTTCCCCACCCCAGTTCCTAGTGAGGATCAAAACTGGAGTCATTGACCTACCTCTTACTCTAATAAATGTCTCTTCTCCTTCTTAAAGACCCCTTTCTTTACAACGACCCCCACCTTTAAAGGGTTAAAAACGAAAGTATACGTGTATAGTAGACAAAAGTAGTACATTGGAGACTCTACGAATGACCTGTAGGTTCACCTCTACAGATTCTGACCTTCAAGGTCTTCCCGTCCCGGAAGTGGACAAACGTAACGACATGGACCTTCCCTCGAGAGTGTATCATCCGTGAGATATTTATAAACAACTTATTGTCTTACCTACTTCTATTTGTCCGTCAATCTAAATGTCCCACCTCGAGTCCTCTCTCGAGTCCCGACCTCTTTTACTAAACCTTAGACAGTATACATCTACCGTAAATTTCAGTCCTCTACTCTACTCTGGTAGTAGATTCTTCGTTCACATCTCTTTTCCTACTTTTTTCTTTTCTTTGTCCTGTTTAAAGACTCAAGAAATTATATGAAATTACATAGTTTTTTCTTCTTTACAGTTGACTCTCTCCAGTTCCTTCTATTCCTTTCCCTTGACTGGAAATAACTGAAAATTATGACTAATAAATCATAAACGGACTATATTTTTATAAATGAATGAAAATTTTTATGTACTCACATACGTACGATTCAGTAAAGTTAGTACAGGTTGAGAAACGTCGGGGTACCTACCATCGGGTGGTCCGAGGAGACAGGTACCCTAAGAGTCGTTCTTATGACCTCACCCAACAGTACGGGAGGAGGTCCCCTAGAAGGACTGGGTCCCTAGTTTGGACATAGAGAATTCAGAGGACGTAACCGTCCGACCAAGAAATGGTGACCACGGTGGACCCTCTGAGGATTTCTAAATATATTCTGTCGAGTTATATCTTTTTATAGTTGTAAGTCGAATTACAGAAGTTTGTCTTACACCCACTGATCCCTCCGTTTCCGAACAGTAGACGACGGTGAAATGGACCAGGCACAAGGGACTCACTTTTAACGAAGTCAACTTTTGGTCTCGGAAGTTTAGCCTAGGAGACAGTGACACTGAACGTTAAACCTCGAAACTTAGGAACAGACAAAAGAGACAAGAGTAATAGAATACCGGACACAGGGAATTTTGGTCATTAACATCTTGAAACGAGAAACAGGAACTTCTTACAGACGAATAAAAATATCCGATGGAAAGTCTCAGAGGACTTCATTGAGGTACATCTAAAGTATAAGACATAAAACTAATATGGTTTATACAAGAGGTCTAAACCACTTTGAGTTGACAAAAACACCAAAATTCAGATCGATAAAGACCTAAATGAGAAATACGAAAACTTGAAATAATTTCTTCACCTTTTTGTTCTTCTTTCAAGTAAAAGGAAAAAATACGGTATACAGTGGACCGTCGAGTCTTGAGTCGCACCGGTAAACGACAGACGTACGACTTCTGGGGTACCGGTGCGAAACGGTGGGAACAGTAGACGTAGTGATTTTTGGAGTAGAAAGATTTATTACTGATATTAGTATCGTGACAAAAGAAACTACTGAAAGTTGACGAGGGGTAAAAAAGTTAATACGTGGCCAGGAGAGGAACTGTAGGTGTCAGTAGGTATTATACTGGAGTGAAGTGAAAAAGACAGACTAGAGAAGGGAGATACAGTATAAATAGAATCCCATTTATGTGATCAAAGTAGTACACGGGTTGGACGGAATGTAGAAACGTAGTCAATAAGATACGGAAACGTACTTACCAGAGGGGTCAGTGTTCAAGTAAACGATTTTAGGGTAGGAAGCTCCATATAGAGGTTTTAGTGGAGGATCTATTTCGAAACGGACTGTAGGTAGACCGAGAAGAAAGAAGGACCGAGCGGAGGAATCATGAAACGGATAAAAATAAAGGAGATAGAGAATGGAATCACGTGAAACATAACACCACTAATACATTGACCGAAGAGAGAGATGACCCAGTGTTCGAGGAACTTCCTTTCCTGACACACAGAGCAGAAACGTTAGACAAGGACAAGGTTCGAGTTACGGAACACCTGTCCTCGACTTGTCTTCTCTTGACACTACTTATTTTATCCCTCTTGGTCCCTTGTCCCACAAAGTCTCGTTAGTGACCTAGATTTTTCTCGACCTTCTCCGTCCTATACCTCCCTTCTATTGTCTCTTTCACACTGGTTAGTTTCCTTTTGTGTTAGGGGTAAAGAAAGGTGTACCTCTCACTAAGCCTGTAGGGCGGACGTAGGGACGAGAAGGGTAGTAGAGTAATAAAGGGAGGGAAGACACTTTTAGTGAGGAAATCTGTGTCTTCAGTAACGGAGTTTCGTCCGAGTATCCGTAAGTTGTAAAAAAAGGGGAGGTGAAGTCTTATTCAGATAGGTGTGGTTCATAAATAAACAAGAGAGCGACAATGGAATATCTATTAGTCAAGTATGTCTTACTCTTTCCCTACAGAAGTCCGTTTGTTATTCCACCAACCTATATAAACGAAGAACACAGGTCCCTGTATTGAATTAATTGTCTCCCACGAGAGGTCGAGTCCCACCCTCCCCTCTATGAACATTCTTCAAAAGGACCGACATACCACAAATCACGGTAACGCCCGGTGCGACTCGTGTTCGCATTCGGGGGTCCGTACTCGGGACAAAGACCCCTCTTCCGTCCGTCACTTTTACGGGTTTACACGAGAGTACACACACACACACACACACACACACACGCACACACACACACACACACGCACAGACACAGATACATACACCAATAACGAAGACGTTAGGCAAGGGGACGGAAATATTTCACTTGAGTTTCAAACAGTCTAATGAGGTCATCTCCCACCCGAACGTTCCGACCGAGAGAGGAGAAGTGGGAATCTTTACTAGAAGAAACCACAATTTGTCTCTGGTCGAAAGTAACAAGAATATAACACCGGAGAGAGAAAGGAATTAGATACAGATTGATACGAAGGGTCCACCGAGCCACCATTTCTTAGGTCGGCGCAAGGACACGTTCTTGGTGTCCTCTTCACCCAAACTAGGGACCCAGCCCCTGTGAGGGACCTCCTCCTTTACCGTTGGGAGAGGTCATAAGCACGACCCTATTAGGGTACCACCCGATGTCAGACAACCCCAGTGTTTCTTAGCCTGTACTGATTTCGTTGACTCGTACGTGCGTATACAGATTGATATGATAGTCACCAAAACAATTCCTAGAAAGTTTGGGCTATATTTTTTACGAATTTTACCTTTATTCCACTGGGATAGAGGAACTGTCACCGTCAAACCCCAAAAGTAAATCTATAAGTAGTTAAATAAAGAGGACAAAAGAGAGGTTATATCCAGACCAAGTCACTCTTCTACAAACTTGGTAGCAAGACAAAAATATGTCCCATATTTTAGGGACACACATTTTGGAACCTAGTCATAAAGCTTATGTAGGTCAGTAACGGTAGAGATCTATTGGGGCTTCAGAAACCCGAAGTGGGTTTGCGGCTATAGTGCATTCAAGGGTCACAAAAAATTAAACTTTCCTATATTGGGTCGGACCGTTTCAGACACGTGAAGTAAACGAGAGAATTAGAGAGAGGAAAGGGAAGAAAAATAAAGTGACACTTTTTGTCATCACAGTGAAGGATAGAGGGTTAATGTTAAAACAGGATAGAACCGGACGAACGGGTAGCGATTTAGGACGACGAGACCTCAAATACTGTCACAATTTCGAGATTAAATACGTAACTAATAAAGAGGAGACAACACAGTATTTTGGTCAACCATAAGAACCAGAACTACGGTGACTAGACCATCCTACCATCGGAAGATCAAGAAACGGAAAATAGAGTTTTTTAGATAATTTTTATTACCGGTATTTGTTACATTTTCCAAGTCCTCCCGTCTCTCTTCTCCTCCTCGTGTACATAAAGACACCTAGGAGAGTCTCTACCGGGGAGAGGGAGATGAACGAGTGGACGTAGGAACACATTCATCGATCGACGGAACCTTCCGTCCTACGACACTCGTGTCCACGTTTCCTGTGTCTCCGTCTCGGGTCCTTCTTCCCGAGACGCACTACAGGGACGGGGCCAGTGACACCATTCTCCACCATCCCTTCTCTGTTCTGTACGTAGGTCAGGGTCCGGGGAAGAGTCCGGGCAGGAAATCTACTCTAGAGTAGGGGATGGACTTGGGTTCTGGTGGGTCGAGGTGTCTCCCCTGAGGTTCTTCGGCGTCGACTCTTGGAGGGACCTACAAGTACGGACCCCGAGTGACTGTTTTCTGGTTCCCATAGACAGGTCGTCTCACGGAGTAAAGTCCTTTGCCTTCCTTGGTTCTGAGGACGACGTCTAAGATTCGACACTGTCGACCCTCCTCATTCAACACGGAGCGAGGACCAGTGAGTGGACGTCACCGTCCAGGTCGTCGAGACACTATCCCACACCTGTAGAGGTGGAGGACCAAGAGACAGGACCGGATCGTAGAGACGAGAGCGACACAGAAGAGAGGTGAGACTCGTACGAGGGACGGGGTCGTCTTCCGAACCTGAGGACCGGAGAAACAGTGAGTGTAAGTAAGAGTGGGGAGGTGTAGGAGATTTGAGATGGTACGGAGAAAAGTAGAAGTTTCAGTACCCGCACTGGGGGTTTCTGGGTGGTTACCGGTAGTGAGTAAAGTCTGGGGTACTGTCTTGTCAATACCGCGAAACCACCGTCGAGATCCACAATAAAATTCTCTGACAACATTCAATCGTCCTCTGTCCTTTCTTCACTTCTTTACTTTCCCTTAGGAGTCTTTAGGTCGACCCTTAATTATAGTAGACTTTCTCTCGTGTGTTCCTTCCTCGACAAAAATTAATTAATCAATTAAAAAACCGGTGCGTTCCCTACGTCCTAGAATCAAGGGACTGGTCCCTAGCTTGGACACCGGCGACGTCACCTCCGTACCTCAGAATTGGTCACCTGGTGACCCCTTCAGCACCCTTCCTCAAAATTAAATCGATTCTGAAATCTTTGTACACAGTTTGGTGAGGAGACGGGTCTTGGGAGGACTCCGAGGACAGAAGTGAGGTTCAGTTCCCGTTCTCGACTGGTACTGGATGTCCACTGGACGATTCGGGTCACTACGGTAGACTGGGGCTGGATAGTCGGCCAGAGGAAAACGGAAGAGGCCGTTAACACGACGAATCGAGGTCGAAGACGATCGAAGGACAATGAACCTGTCCGGTCTACCGAGGGTGGTGTCCAGGAAGGATGGTATCTCATGTGGAGGACCTTGTAGGAAGGGGGTCTATAGTGACCCCGAGTGAAAAGGTGGAGAAGGCCAGAATCACAGTGGATGAGTTTCTACGGAAGGGACCGACGGAATAAATTTTTAACGTTTGGTGAGGGGTTGAGGGTGGGGTTTGAGGTAGGAGGAACGGACGAAAAAAGGACAACTAACACAGTGGTGGAGAGATAAGTCAATAAATAAATGAACAGCAGATAGTTGGACCGAAGGAAAGGAGGGAAATTTTAGAAAATTAGGTAAGACAGACTTTACAGACGGACAAAAGTGATGACATCGAGGTCCCGATTTATCGTGGACGATGAGTCCGTGATAAACAACTTATCACAGTGTAAAACAACTTACACAGTCACCATCATTTAAGAAGATCCGGTACCTCTCAGATTAATTATCTCTATCAGGTGTCTTTCTAGAGTACTCAAACTCCCTTGCCCGTCTTTTTACCGGTCATTCAAAATTACATGAACATTTAATCGGTAGCTTTACCAAGTAAACACTCCCGAGATTTGAGCCTAAGGTAGGAACCACTCTCGGGGTCCTCGGTGTAACCGACCATGGGTCTCTCAGACTAGGACAACCCATGACGTTCTAGGATCGTTCCTTGTATACTTTGGTCCGACTGTCACAGAGCGGGACCGAATGTCCCTACTGTAAGGGTACTGACCTAACGACATCGTCAAAACCAGTGGCCGAGAGTTCTCTCTATTTGGTCTCGATCTTTTCAGGTTTTCTTGTACCACTTAGTTGAGTCGGAGCCGTGCCTGCTCCTGAGATGGACGAACCTTTTCGGTACGACGGACCGAAGGTCCGGGGGAATGGGAAGGGGTAGCCGTAAAATGTCGGCCAGAAAACCGGTGGGTCACGGACCCTTCCTTCTGACACAAGGACTTATTAGTGTCGGGTATGAAGTCCGTCGTTCTCGGGACCCCGAAAGTCTTTGAGTTCCCGTCCCGAGGGTCGGGTCGGACGGAACAACAGTGCCCCCACACACTTGGGTCTCGGAGGACAGAGTGAGTACATATGGGCAAATCGTAAGGGAGGTCTCTCCCAGGAGGGCGGGGGTTGGATCCATTTACGTTCTAGGTGGAAAGGGTGGTCCCGACGGTTTTGACCAGACGAAAGGGGTGGTCTTACTACAACAATAACGTTTGGTCCCTTTGTCCTTTTTTCCATGTCAGAGATAGGAGTACCTCTTCCGCTACCGTTGGGTGAGGTCATGAGAACGGACCTTTTAGGGTACCTGTCTCCTCGGACCATCCGACGTCAGGTACCCCAGTACTTCTCAACCTGTACTGACTCGCTGAAGTGAAAGTGAAAATATGTAACCTCTTCCTTTACCGTTGGGTGAGGTCACAAGAACAGACCTCTTAGGGTCCCTATCCCCTCGGATCACCCGACGGCAGATACCCCAGCGTGTCTCAACCTGTGCTGACTTCGCTGAATCGTCGTCGTTGTCGTCTTTTTAGGTCTCTTCTCGTTGGTTTGATTAGGTCTACCCTCCGTTTCTATTTCTGTTTGAACACCAAAAAAAGGAACTGAAAGAAAGAACTTGATAATATTTGGGAGTATTTACAACGACCATGTTACTTGAAGGTATATGGGAAATGGATCCAAGTGGTTGACAATTATAAAACAAGGTACTCGAAAAGAAAACAGGACATAAATAGTCAAACAAATAAGTAGATGTCGATATAGGTATGTATTGGTGTAGATAAACACACACACACCCGTCTCTATCCTCCATACACAAAAAAATTTTGTAGTACTCGAGTACCCATTGAGGTCATGGTTATGTGGAGTCTCGAGAAGGAACAGGAACGAGTAAAGTGTGTCACTAGAGGAAAGAGGGTGCCCCTCTTGAGTCCAAGAGTCGTGAAGTCAAACAAATGAGTAAACGAGGTTTAATGTGACAATACCTTTCACCCCAGGTCGACTAGTGACGAGTTTTCGGTTACTTCTTCGTTCAACCACCTTCCTTTTGAAACCAAATGAAATCTACGGCCGTTGGCCACCCCTCCCTTCTGTGGACAGGTTTCCGACTGAGGGAAGGTGACTGTCAGCCCCCGTCTTCGAAAATATCTGTCTTCGTCTCCCGATGTACATCTTTATCGTGTCAGTCGAGACTGTCAGTAGAATTTTAAACAGTAGCCACCAGATTGGTCGCAGTAGGACTAACAAAATTCATGTCAATTAGGAATCAAGGTCCCAGTCAAACAAGGACAAAGGAACTCCAATTAAGGATCTTAACACCGTCAAAAACAGTATCGCTGTTCGGATCAGTAGTACATCAATTCAAGAAGGTGGACCACCCCCAAAGTCATAGACATTCTGTCGAGTCTCCTATACCGAATCTTGTAACAGATATCGGGAACTCCTCCATGATTTTCAAGAACTCGCACGAATTACTGACTTGACAATAATAAATCAGAACAACCTGATAAAAGGAAACAAAGACGTAAAAGAGAGAAGAGACTAATTTGAATAAGAAACCAACTTCAAAAAGGTGTCTGTTTTCCGTCCGACTTTTGTACTCCCCTTTCCTGATATCCTTGGGTAGGGTAAAGTGGTGGTCGTGGTATACTGGTTGTTGTCTACATGGTTGACCTCCAGTTCTAAAAAAACGTCAAGAAAAACAGGGGATCTTATATAGGGTAACTCTCACGTGTCTCACGACACAAGTCTTCACTAAGTCTAACAAGAAAGACACCCAAATACGATAGTCAACTACGTGTCCACGTAAGTGAACAAAGATAAATATAATGTAAAATCCCAAAAATTTTTAAAAAACAACTAACAAAATTTATACACTTTGTACTTATACCGAGTTTTCAGTGTCGATATATTACACCAAGAATCTTTTCAGAGTCGGGAGGGTGGTAAGGGGGAAGACAGTGTCCGTTGGTTTACGTAATCGAAGACCGAATAGAGGAGAGATAAAGAAAAACGAGTATGTATTCATAGTATGTATAAGAATAATAGGAAAGAGAGACTATGTTTTAACGGTAATACGTATATTAATATATACATTGATATATTATAGGTATATACAAATATATATATAGCGGTATATATAAACACACACAGAGTGAAAAAAGTGAAGTGTCACTAGGACATTAGTAGATGGACAAGCATCCATAGAAGGAGTAATTTCCGTGTAGAGTCTCTATAGTAAAGTCTGATGGTGTTATTTTGTTCGGTGTACTATAAAAATCAAAGGGCCACGTATATTTACAATACAAGTGGGATCGAATTGACATCGGCTAATTCACATGTCATCTTTAATACAGATTTTTTGTTTACATGGGTAGAATTAAACTTTATCAAATAACGAAGTTTTACGACTGGAAATAGACTCAGAAGTCGTCCAGTATGATCATTGTAGTTTCCAGTGACTAGTGACATTGTTTATGTTATTTTATTATTATTTTCAATCTTTATAACACTCTTAATGGTTTTGCACTGAGTCTCTATACTTTACTCGTTTACGACAACCTTTTTTACCACGTTTATCTGAACTGACTGTCCCAAAAATGTTTGGAAGCTAAACATTTTTAATGTCAGAGAAACTTCTCGTTTTGTGGTTTCGCGTCTCTTTGTCTATGCGGACCCAGTATACGTAATATCAAGTAAGTGGGTAAAAGGATACCTACCCGGACAACCAACGAAGGTTATAAAACGGCAGAGGACATCAAGGAGTTAATTATCAGAGTACGAGTACCAAAAGGGTACGACAATCTCTACATAAAAAGTCCCACTCAACGACACCCACCCTAACGATCTAGTTCCTAATCACGTATAAAAGTCAAAAGGAATGTCTCCTGGCACGACAAAATGTTAGAGTGGTTGTTAACTGTGGATGTCACAGTGTGTCAGTTGTCATACTGAGGCAGTCGTCTCACAACCACTTCGAATAAAAAGTGGTTATACTGATCACTGTTTACCGAAGAGTCGTATCGAAATAAAGGAGAATGAAATTCCCTTTGACTCGTGTAAAAGGGCTATAAATTCCCGACAAACCTGATTCTCCGGTGGAACCTCTGGGACACTTAGGTGCACACATCACCATGGTCGTCTCTAATCCCTACTCCTGGCTACCTCTCCCATCTCACTTCGACTCTTGGCCGGGGTGTCCCTCTGGCTAAACCACTTGTGTCTCGTCACTGGCTCTCAGAAGACACCCAAGGCAGATAAACAACGACGATGGACGACCTGTCTCTCCTGTGTCACTTGAAAGATACGGAACACCGTTCAGAGAGAAGAGTCGAGAGACGTCTCCGAGTAGACGGCAACGACCGTCCACACGAGGTCTAAGTTATTCGACCGAAAAGGGGTTTGACTCGTAGTCCTAGAGCGTCGGAGAGTATTGTGGTTCACTCCAGTCCATGTTTCACGACATTGAGACGGAGCGAACCTCCTGATAAAGACGGTCTTCGTTGATCGACCACCCTTTCTGAACACTAGGAGGAGAATAGAGAGACGTAAGACTTACAGGGGGAAATCAGACAGGATCCCAGAAGGGATCCCAGGGGGAGAAAGGTCCCTGGAACCGGGCAAAGACAGAGGACGAGTCGAGCCTTCGATGTGGACAGAAACCAGCAAAAGGATTGGAGACTCACTCGAAACAAGATTTAAACTACAAAGAAAGGAGACCAGAGACTCTATACACCACTGAGATAAGGATCGGAGGGGGAAGGACCGTTGACTCGGGTGGAAGAACCGTCCGACACGAGGTTATGGAGTGACAAGGGGGTGGTGGGTGGTCCCCCGTCATTCGTTACCGCCAGTTTTCCCACAATCAACGAGTCAGCACAGGCTGACGTTAGGGTCCCTGACGGTCCGAGGAGACAGGTACCCTAAAGGGTCCGTTCTTTATGATCTCACCTATCGGTAAAGGAAGAGGCCCCCCAAAGAAGGACTGGGTCCCTAGCTTGGACCCAAAAGACGTAACTTCCGTCTAAGAAATGGTAGACTCGGTGGTCCCTTTGGGTATTTGAAGGGTCGATTTTGGCTGGGGACCAGAGGAGAGTTGATGTGGGAAGGGTGTGGTTTATCTTCACTGAGAGGTGCAAGATGCACCCTACTTTCTCCATTTCCTAAGGGACAATAAGGACCAGGTCCTCGGTCCTACCACCTCCTGCCGCTTGTCCTAACGAGACCCCACCCCCCACACCTTAATGTCTCAGGACAGACCCACACAACTCAACCCTTTCTACTACCCTACACAGACTCCCCTTTCTCTCACATAGTACACCTGACCTCGGTCCACTCTCCAAACTAGTGTAAACATGTCTCTGTTGTCAACATTGATCTCTCCACCACCGGCTACCGTAGTGACTGAGCTACCTGTACTCAAACCCACTTGAGACCCTTAACCACTACCTGTCCCTCCGGACCGCACGACGTCAAGTACCCCAGTGTCTCAGCCTGTACTGACTCGCTGACTTGACTTGACTGGAGAGATTCTACGCGATTGACTTAGACACACCTACATGGTCGATGTCCTTAGGAATGATCGAAAAGACTGACAGGTGGGACATGTTGTGGTGAGAACGAAGGTCTGTCCGGGTCGTCGACATTAACCCGGTGACATCTCTTGGACAACTACCCTTAGACATGAGATTTCAATCACAGGTATTTAAACTCTCTTCCTTTAAACCCCCTCCCCCCTGGTAGAGGACTTAGGACGAATTCGTACGGGCTAGGGACTTCATCTCCCCCCTTTAGGTCTGCTTATTTACGAAATTTTATTTATTTTAGAGAGGGTTCTCGAATCTATGGAACCACTATCCTTGGTATTTTTCACGTATCAAATAAGGGTAAAATAATAGATCCAAATATTCTATGGTTCATGAGACGTGTAAGTTGATAGAGTTACAGTCTTTGTTAATAAAAGTGAGAACATCAGTAATCGTCAATCCGTATAAAAAAGGATGGAAGACTTTAAATAGTTTACAGAATAATGTTAAAAATACAAGTAAAGGTAAGTCCTATTTAAATTAACATAAGGGAAATCAAAACCGACTGAAAACTCGAAGTCCAAAAATAATTTTTTAAATACGGGTAACTATAAAGTGCACACTTCTACATCTATTTAGATCCGACCGAACCTATACTGTCACGTGATTATCGAGTAATCTACCAATTAGCACATAAAATATCGGGCATGACAAAAAACACACACGTAAAATGAAAAGTACTGGGTGCTGACAGGGTGGGTTGTCTCTACTGGATCTGTAGAGGGAGTTTAGTGTTTCGACGTTCGGGTTACACTGGACGTTCGGGGCACAAATGAGGTTTCTCTCTAAAAGAAGATCTTCATGGAACCCTGGTTTCGAGTACCTCATAATATCAAGGACAAGAAGTAGAGTCTCGAAAATATCCCCGACAAAAGAACTTTCGGGAACCCGAAACTCCGTATATCACTTACTCACTCACTTCAACGAGTCAGTACAGGCTGAGACACGCTGGGGTACCTGACATCGGGTGGTCCGAAGAGGTAGGTACCCTAAGAGGTCCGTTCTTACGACCTCACCCAACGGTAAAGGAAGAGGTCCTTAGAAGGGTTGGGTTCCTAGCTTGGGTCCAGAGGACGTAACGTCCGTCTGCGAAATTGGAGACTCGGTGGTCCCTTCTGAACTCCGTATATCTCTATAAGTGTTAAGAGGTAAGATTGGTCGATTGATCCGAAGACGGAAAGGATAGAAATGTTTGTCTTTTGTGAAACACCTTTTTACTTTACATTCGACATGTCGGGACCGTAAGACTCGGATTATTTTACACACCACCCCTACGCTAGACCTCTCAAACAGGTCGAGGATACTTTTAACCAGCAGAAAAGTCCCCAAACAGGGGGAGTATGTATCACACTCCTGATAAAAGTCTAGGGGAGTATTTTTTTACTTTAGTAGGTGGTACTTTCACTAAAGAATCCACTTTAGATCGTGGTTGTTGAGGTAACCAGGGAGGGACCTCTCGACCACTCGCACTGACCACGGTCGGTCCTCGTTCACTCAGCACAAACGCGACCATACGTGACAACCGTGGGTCGGTGACCACGTCTCGTACAAAGGTCTTTTCTAAGTCCGACTTCCCCTCGACTCTCTCGAGGACTCTTAGGGTCTATACCTCAGAAAGGGGAGAAAATAAACATCGATCTTGTCCATCCCTCTTACTCGAGCCCAAAAGAATCATACGTACCTTTAAATGACAACAGAAGAGACATTTGAAATTTCCAGAGACAAATTTAAATTAGTACAAATTTAATATAGACTAAGAGAACACAAAACTCCTTATGTAAATATATATATATATATATATATATANCCAACAAACTGAGTCCTTTGTCTCTCGGGATCCTCAGTCACCTTTACACCCATGTACCTCAAGTACTATTTCAGTCTCTAAATTACAACATAATGATAAAGTACTACGAGCCATTTCACTGCTACTGTTGATGTAGAACGGATTATGTCGGCAAGTGGTGTATAGGACGGAAGTGACATAGATTTCGATGTCACTCTAGAACCTCATGATACTTAGTACACCTTTAAATCTAAAGACTTTTTACGTATACTATCGTACACCGAGGAAGTGAAAATGATTGAAGTACAACGACAGGGTAGTGGAAAAAAGTATCCTAAACAAGGGGGAAGTCTCAATAAAAGTAAAAAGAATATGAAACGTACTGCAAAAACCGTATACACTTTAAAAAAATTGAAAAAAAAATATAACCTCGTATCAACTAATTGTTACAACATTGTCAAACCCCACATGTCTTTTCACTAAGGTAATATGTACATGTACTTAGATAAGAAAAAGTTTAAGAAAAGGACAAATTCAACAATGTATTGTACCTCGACTCAAGGGACACGATATAGGTCATCCAGAAACAGCTAATAAGTAAAATAATAAAAAAATTAAATTTAAATAAATAAAATTAACCTCCGATTAATGAAATGTTATAATACAACCAAGACGGTGTGTAGTTGTACTTAGGTGGTGCCCACATGTGCACAAGGGGTAGGACTTGGGGGGAGGGAGGGGCATGGTAGGGTGGACCTGACCACTAAGCAAAGAATATACTATAATATGTACAAGAGTACCGTAAGGGGGTTTAGTAGGGTGGGAGCGGGAGAGGGTGTCTCAGACTTTCTGACAAGATATGTAGACACAGAGAAAACGACAGAGTGTATGTCCCAATAGCGATGGTAGAAAGATTTACGGTATATATACGCAATCATATGACATAACCACAAAAAGAAAGACCGAATGAAGTGAGACATATTATCCGAGGTCAAAGTAGGTGGAGTAATCTTGACTAAGTTTACATAAGAAAAATTACAGACTCATTATGAGGTAGTACATATATATAGTGTCGAAAGAATAGCTAAGTAAACGACAACCTGTAGATCCAACAAAGGTACAGGACCGATAACATTTGTCACGACACTACTTGTAACCTCATGTGCACAGAGAAAGTCAAGGAGTCACACATACGGGTCGTCACCCTAACGACCCAGTATTCCGTCAAGATAAAGGTCAAAAAATTCCTTAGAGGTGTGACAAGAGGTATCATCGACATGATCAAACGTAAGGGTGGTTGTCGCATTCTCCCAAGGGAAAAGAGGTGTGGGAGAGGTCGTAAATAACGAACATCTGAAAACCTAGCGTCGGTAAGACTGACCGCACTTTACCATAGAGTAACACCAAAACTAAACGTAAAGAGACTATTACTCACTACAACTCGTAGTACACAAACAATCGGTAGACATACAGAAGAAACCTCTTTACAGACAAATCAAGAAACCGGGTAAAAAAATAACCCAGCAAATAAAAAGACCTTAACTCGACGTATTCAACGAACATATAAAAACTCTAATCAAGAAACAGTCAAGGAAGTAAACGATAATAAAAGAGGGTAAGACTTTCGACAGAAAAGTGGAACGAATATCAAAGGAAACAACACGTCTTCGAAAATTAAAATTAATCCAGGGTAAACAAATAAAAACGAAAATAAAGGTTATAAGCTAATAAATAAAATTTATGTCGTCACACATGTAGAGTTTGGGTTTGAGTGATTGATAGGGAAGAGGGGTGAGAAGGGACACCATGTTAAAAATTTGGACTCTATTGTGGTAAGAAGTTTCAAATCCTTACCCAACGTTCACAAAAACCACGGTAAAATGGTCTTATAAAACGAGAGATAAGTATACAAGTTGACACATGCACGAACTGTACAAGTAGAAGGTTGAAAATTTTATTTACAGAAAACACTATGAGATTTTGGGGTTGTAGATTTATCTCCAATAAGTTGTTTTTAATTAAATCTCTAATTTTAAAATACATTTTAATGTGTTTTAGGTAAAAGTAAACAATTTTTAGTGGAGGATGGAATAACTCGGAAGAACACACTAAGCATACGAATTTCCAGTATACCTCAATTATGGGATTGAGACCAACCTAATGTCTGTAAATGACCAGACTGTGTCCTGGGAGTATTAGTGACATAGACTGAGTTTTAGGTCGACATTTCGGACCCAGGAAGTCGGTGCTGAAAGCCTTACCTACGTCAACAAACCTGTGCGTCCAAACGCAGGGCTACGGTTAGTTATTTTTACGACTTCTGTCTTCGCAGAGGAGGTAAGAAGTCGACCAAAGGATTTACTTAATTTCGGATCGACTTATCTTAAGGGAGACAAGTGTTTTATGTTAAAAAGTATTCGTCTCTTAGGACCTATTAAAATCGGTATCGAGGAATTTTATGACGGACAACCATCCCACAAAGTGTTTTCCAACAAATTAAGTGTGTTGGAACTACTTCTTTCTCTACATCTTTCTCTTTTCATTCTGAGAGTAAGGTATACGACATTCTTTTCCGTCTTCTCCCGGAAAAGCACCTCGTATTTACAATGATCCCTAAACATTCTGTACAAAATTCCTTGGATTTTGTAAAGAGTGACTAAGTAGAGACAACTCAAGAATTGGGAACACCACCCGAAACATAGATTCCCGAATATAAAAAAAAAAGATAAAAAGTTTTACTTTACCAAAATTATGAGAAATAAATTTTTTTAGAATGAAAAAGTAACTCTTTTTAATCGTTATATGTTTTATCTTTCGGGGTTTCATTATTAGTGTATTTTTTTGAGTAGTATGATTTCAAAAAGATAATGATATGTGAACTATAATAGTTCTTTTTTAATCTAGTATGGTATACCAAAACATGATACGATAAAGTAAAGTACCCGGAAGGACCATCGAGTCTACCATTTCTTAGACGGACGTTACGTCCTCTAGACCCTTCTAAGGTACTTCTTTCCTTACCGACGGGTGAGGCTATAAGAACGGACCTCTTAAGGTACCTGTCTCCTCGGATGGTCAAAGGAGACAGGCTCCCCAACGTTTCTCATTGTGTCGACTCACTTATTGTGAAAAGTGACTTATTATAGTTAAGTTATTGAGATTGAATAGTTAATTATATCTTGATGTAGTGGTAAAAATGATCTACATATCTAAAAATATCTCGAACAAATCCTAAATAACAATGTTTATGACAGTATTCGTCAGAACATGTATGCAGAAAAATATAAACAGACTAATCAAAATTTGGTTAAATAATTTACAACTTATTCATGTTCTCGTAAATATTTTATGATTCTTATTTATATTTTGTAACGGAAAGAACATAACAAAGAGACGAAACAAAGAAAAGAAGAAGGAGGACAAACTAGAAAACGACTTATACTTAAAAAGAGAAACACAAAAGGGGGAACCGATCAAACCTTCAATACATGACACGAAGACAAGAAAGAGACTAATGGGATCTTTAAAATTGTAATTAAAAATTAATTTGGATTTTGCTTGAAGAAATGGGAGAAGAGTTAATTTAAGTATCCTTTGAAATTGATGCAATGAGGAGCGGACCGTAAAGTCGTAAAATTAAAATAGAAGAAAGAAAAGATTGCGGTGTCACTTTGTATATTAACAACAAAATATGGTATTACAAATGGGTACGTGCCTGAGTAAGAAAAGATGTAGAGTTTAGAAGGCAGTCTTATTAACAGAAGGAAAGACTTTATATGTAAATATTACAGAAAGTGACTCTCAGACAACTAACATTTGAAAAAAAAGGGTCGTCTACAGAATAAAACGGGAAGAAAAAACTTTTTATCGAAATACCTCAATATCAAACAGACAATATTTAAGTAAGTACAATTCACCTGTCAAGAGATTAAAGTCTTATAAAGGTAATGGGGGTTTCTTAAGTACTCGGGCAAACATTAGTTGAGTGTGAGGGCGGGGATCGGAGTCTCGTGGCGATTAGATGAAAGACAAAGATATCTAACCGGAAAAGACCTGTAAAGGATATAGAACTTTAGTATATGACACACAGAAAACACATACCTAAGAAAGTAAATCGTATTACAAAAATTTCAAGTAGGTGTAAAATCGTACATAGTCACGAAGTAACGAAAACTAACAGTTTATTATAAGGTTATATATATACTTATATTACCCGGAGGGTCCACCGTGATCGCCATTTCTTGGAACACGGTCATGTCCTCTGAATTCTCTGTGCCTAAAGTAGGGATCCAGCCCTTCTAGGGGACCTCTTCCCGTACCGTTGGGTGAGGTCATAAGAACGGATCTCTTAAGGTACCTGTCTCTTCGGACCGTCCGATGTCAGGTCTTCCAGCGTTTCTCAGTCTGTGCCGACTTCGCTGCATCGTGAGTGTATACTTATATAGTGTAAAACAAACAGGTAAGTTGTCAATTACCCGTACACCCAGCAAAGGCGAAAAACTACTAATACTTATTATGACCATCTTGTAAGTGTCCGTTCAGAAACACACCTGTTCAGAAAAGTAAAGAGAACTTGTCTGTTGATCCTTACATTAATAACCCAGTCTATGAATTAGATAGGGATTGCAAAATCCTTTGACGGTTGAATAAAAGGTTTCTTAGATGTGGTTAAATGTTATGGGAGGTCACTACATACTCCCGAATTCAAAGAGGTGTAACAACAGTCGTAAATAATAGACAAAAAAAAAATAATATTGGTAAGAATATTTACACTTCACCATAGAGTAACACTAAAAGTAAACATAAAAGGATCGTTTATTACTCCAACTTGTAGAAAAATCACATTGACCGACGGTCAAGTTGACGAGGTAAACGACTTTACAGACAAGTTTAGAAATCGGAACGGGAGTAAGTACTTTCTATTAACACAAACCCTACGTTAAGACATAAATGTCAATTAGGATCGTGTATCTTAAATGACAAGAAAGGAAGACCGAAAGTGACCACGATAACTCCTTAGTCAACGGTCACATTAACAGTAAAGGAAGATATGTTAAAGAAAAAGAGAGACTGACGAAAATTCTATAACAGAAACAAAAACTACAAGTCGTTAAGTTACCACTATACAGAGTCAAGTCAAGTCAACGAGTCGGCACAGACTGAGACGTTGGGGCACCTGACGTAGTGCGGTCCGAAGGGACAGGTAGTGGTTGAGGGTTTCAAACGAGTTTGAGTACAGGTAGCTCGACCACTACGATAGGTTGGTAGAGAAGAGACGATAGGGGAAGAGGTGGACGAAAGTTAGAAAAGGTCACAGTCCCAGAAAAGATTACTCAGTCAAAAAGCGTAGTCAACCGGTTTCATAACCTCGAAGTCGAAATCGTAGTCAGGAAGGTTACTTATAAGTCCTGACTAGAGGAGATCCTAACTGACCAAACTAGAGGAACGTCAGGTTCCCTGAGAGTTCTTAGAAGAGGTTGAGATGTCAAGTTTTTCTAGTTAAGAAACCACGAGTCGAAAGAAATACCAGGTTCAGAGTGTAAGTATGTACTGATGACTTTTTTTTATATCGAAACTGTCCTACCTGGAAAGAGCTGTTTCACTATGGAGACGAAAAATTATACGTCTCTGTATAATTTCTCTCTGTATACTGGTTACAGATCTAACCAGTATCGAAAAGAAGGTTCCTCGTTCGTAGCAAATTAAAGTACTGACGTCAGTGGTAAACGTCACTAAAACCTCGGGTTCTTTTATTTCAGACGGTGACAAAGGTAACAAAGGGGTGGATAAACGGTACATCACTACCCTGACCTACGGTACTAGAAGTAAAAAACTTACAACTCAAAATTTGGTCGCAGAAGTGAGAGGAGAAAGTGAAAGTAGTTCTCCGAGAAATCAAGGAGAAGTGAAAGACAGTAATCCCACGACAGTAGACGTATAGACTCCAATAACTATAAAGAGGGACGTTAGAACTAAGGTCGAACACGAAGTAGGTCGGACCATAAAACGTACTACATGAGACGGATATTCAATTTATTTGTCCCACTGTTATATGTCGGAACTGTATGGGTAAAGGGTTAAACCTTGGTTAGGTAACAAGGTACAGGTCAAGATTGACAACGAAGAACTTGAGGTATGACTAAAGAGTCATCCGTCCATCCCACCGGACCATAAGGGTAGAAACTTCTTGAAAGGTATCAAACAACACTAGGTGTGTCAGTTTTCGAAACTGTATCAGTTATTTCGTCTTCATCTACAAAAAGACCTTAAGGGAACGAGAGATTTTAGGTTACCTACAACCGTTAAACTAGAGACGGAAAAGATTTAGGTTGAACTTGTAGACTTTCAAGAGTCAAGGACACGACAACTTCGGATCGAACCTCTTAAAACTTGTAATGAAACGATCGCACGCTCTACTCACGTTAACACGTTATCAAACTTGTAAGAAACCGTAACGGAAAGAAACCTAAGTTTATTTTTGACTGGAAAGGGTCAGGACACCTGTGACGACTCAAAAAGTTTAAAAGACCGTATAACTCACGTCGTTATATTGTCGTAGTAGAAAATCCTAAACTTTATCGAGTCGACCTTAAGGTAGTGGAGGTGATCGAAACAAGTATCACTACGAAGGATTCCGGGTGAACTGAAGTGTAAAGTCCTACAGACCGAGATCCACTCACTGGTGTGATAACACCAATAGACCTAGTAATTCTAGAAAAAATATATCAAGAAGACACATAAGAACTGTGGAGAAGAATTATAGAAGACGAAGACAATCCAGGTATGGCAAAGACAGGAAATAACACGGGTAGAAACGTACTTTACAAGAGAACAATAGAGATTAAAACAACTTCTCTAACGATCAGAGAGGGTAAGATAACAAAAGGAGATACAGAAACGTATCCAGTGACTCCTTCCGAAAGAATAGAGAGGAATGATAAGAAACTTTGAGAAGTAAGTCTACCTATATAGAAAGGAAAAGAGGAAACGGAAAACGAAGAGAAGAAAGGAGTCGATAAACATTCCGGAGGAGTCTGTTGGTAAAACGGAACGACGTAAAGAAAAAGAACCCCTACTAAAACTAGTGACGGAGGACATGTTACAGTACTTGAAGGCAGGTATCAAGAAGTCCGTGAGACAAATAGTCTAGATTAGGGAACTTAGATAAACAGTGAAGATGACATATTAGTATTCCCTAAACTAAATCCAGTATGGAATTACCAGTTCACCAAAAGGGATGAAAGAAGTTAAATTCAGACTTAAACCGTTATTCGTCAAGTACTTGACTCGGTGTCAGTCGAGGGTCAGAACAAAAACGACTGACATATCTCGAAGAGGTAGAAATCGACGCTTCTTATATTAGTTACACTAAAACCACAGCTGGTACACGTCTAAAACCACATCTAAAGCCACTACAGGTACACATCTCAACAGAGAACACAACAACCTCCTCCCACAAACGATACTGGTCACGTAAGAGAACCGGTTTGAGATAATCGGAAACGGGACTAAGTAAAACATGAGGTTCCGGTCGAACGGACAATGAGGTCCATAGAGAACTGGAAGACGAAAACGTAAGGTCAGGGGATACTACTTTTCCTATAGAAAAAACCCCATAATCAAGATCTTCCAGAACATCCAGAAGTATCTTGACAAGTTGAAGTCGAAGAAGACGTAATCACCAACCCTGTATCTGAACCTAATGACACTATGACTTACCAAACGAAACCTTTGTTTGTCTCTAGTAAGACAGCAAAAACTCTAACGTGGGTTCATGACGTAAAGTCTGAGAAAAAAACTGATACTCCTGATGAGGTAAAGAAGATTCCCTAAGGATGGGTGTCATCATCTATATTACCAGTAGACTTAATTTAAGTGGGTAAGGATCAGGTAAAATCAAGTGACTAAGGATTTTACAGCTACAAGTGAGAACGATAGAGGACAAACTGGTGAAGATTGAATGAAACTAAGTACCTGGATTGTAAGGTCCAAGGATACGTTATAACAAGAAATGTCGTAGTCTGAAATGAAGGTAGTGGTCAGTGTAGGTGTTGACCCGCAAACAAACAAACAAACGAAACCGAGACAGAGAAGTAAGAAAGACCTCAATAAAGAGGTGAGAAGAGTTCCTCGTATAACCCTTGGATGACTGGACACCTCAAGTAGAAAGTCGTAGTATAGAAAAACGGAAAAATATGGTAAGTACGTCAAGAGTTCCGCAAGGGAAGAAGTCACCTGGCACAAAACAGTCTTGACAAGTCGTACTGGGCAGACAGAACCCACCGTAACAAGTACCAAAGTAACTCAATCTATTCCGACACTAGGTACACTAGTTGGACCGGTCAAAAGACACTGACACCAAAAGGAGACAGACAGGGGACTGCCTATTCCTATTCTCCGAACACCTTAGAAGGACTACCCTTCCTGACCGAGACCCCCTTAGACCCAGAATAAGACTATCATTTAGAAATTAGATTAAAACACAACTACCCACCCCGACACAAGGGAGGGACAACAAACCGGACTCCGGTTTGATACCATACCCATTACCGTCATTGCCACTGGAGGAAGTTTTCCTGAATACGGTCGTGACAAAGATGTCACGGGGACTGGGGTGTTGTCCAGTGACAGTTAGGTGTGGACGTGGTCTCTGAGGACCTGTGAGTGTCTGTCCAGACCGAGTCAGAGAGCCCCCCAGTGATGAGGAAAAAGGACCCAGGACCACCCGTGTTCCAAAACAATCACGGGAGGTACTCAAACAAAGGGGTGAGGACACCTCCAAGACATTAGTTTAGGGTGACCGGAGGTTTCAGTTAAAGGGACCCCAAAGAGTCAGGGAAACGACCCAGGGGTCCAACCCTTGAGACACCACCCAGGATCTTGAAATCATTGTCACGTTTTTGAAGAAACCATATTAACAAGAGGTCAAAACCCCAGTAGAGGAGCCACCGAGATACCACCCCGATTACCGCTGGAGGAGGGTTCTCCTGAATGTGGTGGGTGGTACGGTGGGTCCGGACGACGTCGATCTCCGGCACAGGGGCGTCGTCCGGTGACGACTGGACACTGACGTGTCCTCTGTGAGTTTGTGAGTTTCCGTCCCGACCGAGTCAGAGACGCCCCAGAGACCCAGGACCACGTGTGTTCCAAAATAAACTCGGGAGGTTCTCAACGACCACCCACACCCCAAACTAAGATTTACACTAAAGTGGGGCGGACGGTAGAACAACCCCGAAGCGGAAACGGGAACCTGTACCCTACATAAAAAACCACCCTAGGTTGTAAGACGACAGTCACCAACAAGTCGTCACTCAACTTTAAAACCTCAAGAGAGTCCTCTTCTACTCTCGTGTAGGAAGATAAGGTGGTAGAAACACGATACAGCTATATAGATGTGCACCCAAAGATAAATGAACAAACAAAAAGGATAAATCCTACGTGACTCAAAGGACTTGAGCTCCTAAGTTTAGAAAGTAGTTAAGAGTCAGTAATAAAGAAGTCAATAATAGAGAAAGATTAAGAGGAAGATAGAAAGAGTTTGAAAAGATCTTCATACAATTTTACATGATGAAATCGGATATACGGAGAATTGAAATATAAAGGGTAAATAAAAGGGGAGACGTCTGAGGTCTATTACAGAACTCTAGACAAAACGACAAAAGATTAATAAATAAACCGATGTAGATTAGAAGACAAATTCGGTAGTAATTGACAATGACCCATCTCTGAAGGGGGTTTCTACAGGTGTAGGATTAGGAATTTTCGACATTTATACAATGGATTACACTGTTCATACTGAAATATCTACGATAATTCCAATTCCTGGAACTCTACCCCTACAATCGGATTTAATAGGTCCACCCAGGTTAAATTAGTGTATTCGAAAACACCGTCTTCTCAACTCAGTCTCTCTCTTTTAACATGTTCCTTCTTTCTAAGTTTCTCTTACTGAGTTGACCGGTAAAGACTGAAAATTCCACATCCTTCCTCCGGTACTTGGTTCTTTATATCTACCTGGGATCTTCGATCCTTCTCAGGAATATCGACTACACCTTAATTCCTGTTACCAGGATGTTGACGTTTTTTCACTTAAGACAGTTTTTGAGTTTACTCGTTCCTTTACCTAGAAGGGGTTATCGGTTGTCTTTCCTTGGGTCAGACGAGTGGAATTAAAATCGGGTCACTCTGGGCATAGTCTGGATAATTGATATCTTGGCAATTTATTATGTAAACATAACAAAAAATCCAGTGAATAAAATACTATTAAACAATGTCCTCGTTATCTTATTTGATTACGTTCGAAATTAAAAGTTCAAGATAAACCGAGAAAAAGTTTTAGGACAAGTATGAACAAAGGACATAGTATGAATATAAAAGTTAGTACAAAAAACAAAAAGTTACGTTATTCTTGTAAAATATTACACGTAGACTTTTAAGTGATAGACTCTAGAAACGTCCACACCAAGATGAAGGAAAACAAATCAACCGAGAAAGAGTGTTACGGACAAAGAAATGTTCTAAAAATTGAAGACCGACACTCGAGTACAAATAACCTTTAATTGACAACCTAAGAAACTCTGAACTAAGCTTCCGTATAACAAGGCCTTTTCTAAAGACAAAAGTAGATGGTCCATGGTGGACTCCAAAGGACCCTGGTAGAATTTTATTTAAAAACCGAACTCCAAAAAGTTTAGTGTGTTCATTATACTTACTTACAATATTAATTCTTAAGAATCCTTTCTAAAAAAAGGGTGATTCGAACTGGTCAAATGGATGGTAGGGGAAGACTATCCGTCTAATAAAGATCAATTGGGATTGTGACTCACTAATCGGGACACTTCAGGGTTTAAATACATCCTCAAAGGATAATCCGAAAGAAGGAACCCGTATCCCGAATGGAGGAAAGAGTAACGTGGTTGGGTTGTCTGTGAACTCTTGTGGTCCCAAATCAACTACGGGCGTCCCATTTTAAACCGAATACAAAGAACTAAGGTCGAAAGTAAGATATAAAGGAAACTAGGACTCCTAAAGAATCAAAGAACGGTCAAGTCATTACAAAAAGTACAGAATAGGTCGTAAAAATCGATAAAAGCAACTTCAACAAGTCCCACTCTCAACGTGACATGACAGTCTTTAATTTTACAGACCAAGAGAGAACTCCTACTTAAGAATATACATCTGAACTACCCAATTTTCTATACGTGTAATTTTTAAAAATATGTATATCGGTATAATGTTCAAAATAAAGTCCTTTATATTGTCTTTTTGTTTAGTGATTAGAATTCGTAAACAACCTAAGGATAATTTAAACGGAGATTGGAGAAAGTATTCCTTTACATTTACACCAAACGTAGACCTGTTCTCTGTTTTAAATGTTCGTTTTGTTTTGTCATTGAGTTTTGTCAAATTAACACTCTGCAAATATCTACCATTTAATCCTCAAGTTCTTTCTGTCTTTTTAAATTTAGACCAGGACGGTGTGGGGACGACTCCTTCAGAAGACACCAACGGACAACGGAAATCCTATTACAGTCTAAGAAGTTTGTCGGGTGTACTGGTACGTACCAGACCAGGAACGGAATATACGTAGGAATGGAGAGGAAGATCGAGGTCGGAGTGACCTGAACAGAGACAATGAGTTTACGTCCCTTCAGGAAGAGTGGAGGTCCGGGATGGAGAATAGACTTACAGCAGAGAACGGAAGGTGAAGGTGGGATAAAAACAGACCGACTGGACGAATAAGAAGTCCGGAGTTGAACGTATGCTGGAAAAAATAAAATAAATAAATAAAAAGAGGTCAAAGAAAAAATTTTTAAAAAATAAAATAATAAATAATAATAAAAAAATTGAAATGTTATAACATAACCAAAACGGTATGTAGTTGTACTTTCAGATCCAAACCACGTCCTATGTCCTACGAACCCCGACCACGTGACCCTACTGGAAAAAATTTTATTCCGTTAAAATGTAATTTTTTATATATATATAAATAAATAAACAAAGAAAAACCGACGCAACCCAGAATCTAGGAAGTGACTTCGTCCGAGAAGCAATATCACGTTCCTGCAGAGAGATCAACACAACACGTCCGAGGTCTCACGCACCCGAGTCATCAACACCGTGAGTACCTGAATCAACGGGTCGTCATACACCCTAGAATCAAGGGCCTGATCCCTAGTTTGGACGCAGGGGACGTAACGTTCCACCTAAGAATTGGTGACTTGGCAGTCCCTTAAGGGATGTACTGTAAAATTCTCTCTTGAAGGGACTAGAAAACCACATTTAACGATATGTGTGTATGTGTGTGCGTGGTATAGACACACAAATCTGACGACCAGCTGAGTCGTTGGAACCCTGTTTTTGATTCAAACACGTGGAGTCTCGTAGACCAGTCAGGGGGTTTTCCTTGATCTCTCACTCTTACTCTGTCTGTCTTCGATATACTAGAATTTGGTAGTACAAGAAAAAGACGTGTCGCGAATAATACTATCATAACTGACTACAGGGGGAAGAGAGGATCTCTTTTTCTTGACAAGTGGTGGTAGAGGATTATGGATTGAGTAACGACCCATGTGTCATTTAGAAATAACTTATATACTTAAAATTCCTATTCATCAACGTAAACCTGTTCACGACGGATATGTAGTGAAACCCTTGGTATTTTGTTCACCCTTTCACTCTTCTGTTTTGTCTTTTCTGGGTTCTTTAAATTATTAAATATTAAGTCTCTTCTTAATACTCGTCACGAGAAGTACGATTTTTTAACGGCATATTACCTCCTACGAATCCTGGTCAGGTATTTGTCCCCTCTCATTTTCCTCCACCCGAAGAACAAGTCGAACTCCCCAAATCCAATCATGTTCGTTCCGACCGATCGTGACGAAACCGAATAATTTCCGTAAGAACCTTAGAAAAAGGGACATCTATTTCTTGAAAATAAAGACACTACAAGAACTACAGGATCATCCTTCTTCATCTCGTCTAGAGTTCAAAAAAGTAAGGGTATCTAGCTACCATTTCAAAGGAAAAAAAAAAAAAAAAGGACAAAAACCCGACCTAAACTGAATTCACTAAGTAGTAAAACAAAATCGTAACTATTAATAGAGCCTTCCACGTAAAAGGACGACGTAAGACTTGTCAAGTCAAGAAAAACAGTCAATGGTCTCATTGTGACGAAGACGACACGAACTTTGTTAATGGTTGTAAGTCGGGTTTCTCTCACCTCCGCCGCACCCTCTCTGGGCCCTTCGGTAACAAATGTCCAATAGACTTCTGTACGACTCGTTCGACGGAGGACTAATGTAAGGGGTACTCCACTCGACAGGAAAGGGGGCCGCGCGTCCCGACAGTAACCCAAGGTGTTCCGACTCGTGTCAGGAGCCTGTCATATAAAGTCAGCGAAGGAGAGGGACGAGTTAGGAAAAAGTGAAAAACCAAAAGAGAACGAATGGGAACGAGTTCGGAGAACGTTTTAATGTTAGACATGAAAAGAAAAGATAAAGTAAAAGGAAGAGTTAACGGAGACGACATGGGAAACGGGTAGAAACCCAAGGAGACAGAAACCCAAAAAATTGGGAGACCTAACTCTGAGAGGGACAGACAGAATGGGTTCGGACGAAACAGGGTAATAAATTTAACTCGGGAACGAAGAGAGAGAACGGGAGGTATGCAGAATAAGAGGGACAGGAAAGTCGGTCCATTATCCTTTCGTTCGGTAAATATACTTAAGTGAGAGGTCAAACCTACCGTTATTAAAATATGAAGAACTTAGAGCGTCTACAAACGTACAATTAGTTGTAACGAAAAGGAGTTTTGTTAAAAAAATTAGAGTTCTGGTGAAATGTTTTACTAGTTCCTGGGGTTTATCGAGAATGAAAATACTAATACACACACTCACGAGTCAGTACAGACTGAGAGACACTGGGGTTTCTGACACCGGACGGTCCGAGGAGACAAGTACCCTAAGAGGTCCGTTCTCATAACCTTACCCAACGGTAAAGGAAGAGGTCCCCTAGAAGGGTTGGGTCCCTAGTTTGGGCACAGAGGACGTAACGTCCGTCTAAGAAATGACGAACTTGGTAACCCCTTCGGATATATACCTAGTATTACTGACTATAAATTATATAATATTTACATTTGATTTTAATTTTTTATAATTATATAACACTTTACTGTAATTATTTGGGTAGTGTACCATCGCATTGTCAATATAAAATTTTTATTTACATAAAAGTTTTGTTTTGGTAAGTTTCTCTTTCACCCCCAAAACGTGTAGAGAAATTATAGACCAAATGATCTTCTGTCGATCTGGGAACATAGACGACCATGTAGGACAGACGACACTGTGGTGTCCAGTCCAGCACGTCGGAGATCTGTGAGGAGTCACTTCCGTTCATTTTTCAGTTTACTACACAATCTCAATGATACTTTTTTTTTAATTGAAGTACCTGGAGGATTTTCCTCGAGTCCTCGAAATCCCCAGGGTCTGGTGTGAAACTCTTGACGACTAGAATTATTTAAAAATTAACATCATTTTAAAGACCCGTCAGACTTTCAGGACATTCTGTAGGAGGAAGAAGTTCGTTCTTCTGTCCGGTAGGTCCCGGAGGAGAAAGGACAAGAGTCAGAGGTGGGGAGTGATGACTACCGCTCGAAGTGCACTTAGGTTGTGACCCGACTCCGTTAAAATCGAAAAGTTGGTTTTTCACTCTCCGACTACGGGAGTACCTCCATAAAGAGACCAGGACACAGAAGGGACAGGCCGTAGGGGCTCAGACCCTTTACACCGACGGACCCTATGTCGGGAGGGTGGACGTCAGTCACGGGGGTCTTTATTTTTGTAAAAGAACGGAGAATTTTGTTAAAAACGAAGACTACACATCTACCTATGGTTCTTAAACCGATTCTATGACTTTAGTCACTGAAGTGTATCTCTACAAATATCAGTCCCTTCTTTTTATAAAAATTCACCTATTCATAACATTCAGGTATGAACCACACCGGGTAACACTTGTTAGTCTTCTGTCTACTCCGTATTGTGGACAGAAGTTTCTAAAAATAAAAAAATTTATATTTAAATAAATGAAATTAACCTCCGATTAATGAAATGTTATAACATAACCAAAACGGTATGTAACTGTACTTAGTCGGTACCCACATGTACACAAGGGGTAGGACTTGGGGGAAGGGTGGAGGGAGACCGTACACTTTCACTCTATTTTACGTGAGAGACACTGATCTGACGTCTAAACATAATGGTCTCCTCTCAACGTTCTGGAACCCTATTAAACTCGACGAACCGCAATCAACCCTGATGAAGTGGTTCTAGAGACAAGACAGTAGTGGGGTCGTCTTAGACTCACCCTCCCCACAGGGATTTATATAATAGTCTACCCTCCCTCAAACATGATTCTCTGTAGATTTCGTCGGAGGAGAAGGTCCTAATGAATGAAAAATCACAGGAAAATGTCTTCTCTACACAAGAATTTTTACACCGACATTCCACGTAAATCAATTAACTTTGTATTAATGTCATAACTGAATTTTTGTATAATGACATCTTTTCTGATTGACCAAAGTCTTTGTACTTTTAAGATACATTCTCATGTCGTTTATAAAATGAATAATTATTTTTCTTTTTAAATTCGACTTTGTTATTACTATGACTTTCATTTTAGTCAAGACTAAAATCTAAAAGATCTTAGATTCAAAATTCTGTGTAATTCGTGCACAGACATTCACAGCCCGTTCCACTAAACAACCCCGACAATCGTATAGTTTAGATGGCCCCGATAACTAAAGTATCACTTCGGTTGTGGACCCGAACTAAAGAGTGAACACAACCAACGTTTTCACAAAGGTATTAAAGGGAAAAGGAATTTTACAATTAAAGGTGTTACGTCAGTACTAGATTCGTCCTACTATATATTCGATAAATCGGCGATCTCCGACTTCCCGAGTTCTACTCTTGTCTCTCTCGTTACCTCGGACGTTTTAGCATTCAAGACCTTGGTCCTTAAATCCACTGATGGACTTCCAACCACACAGTCTGACCCAATCTCTGGAGGTGACCGTGCAAATCCCCCGAAGGGTCCACCGAGCCACCATTTCTTAGACGGACGGTTCCGTCATCTGGGTCTTCTGAACCCAAACTAGGGACCTAGTCCTTCTAGGGGACCTCCTCTTTTACCGTTGGGTGATGTCAAAAGAACGGACCTTTCAGGGTACCTGTCTCCTAGGACCACCCAATGTCAGGGACCCCAGTGTCTCTCAACCTGTGTCGACTCGTTGACTCGAACGTACGACCGTATGCATTGGTCCTAAAGTTCTAGTGAACGAGTCGGACACGTCCATCAGGGTAGGTCCACAAGTCAAAGTGTAGTGACAAGGGGAGAACAGGGAGTGTGTGGTCTTCGCCGGGTCGACGTCAATTAGTCTCTACCGGGGACGACTCATCCTTTGTACCCGTGGTACGGTCTTTTGGACGAGACATTGTACTCCTCCCTCCCGCCAGGTCTACTCGGATCTCGTGTAGACAGAGATCAGAGGGTACTCGCTCTGCGGAGGAGAAGTTCTCCTCGGTCACCCGTAGGTTCTTACGACGGCAAGGGACCGAAAGACCACTGAGACGCCTGACCCCGGAGTAAGGGTCAAAGGGAGGATGAGGTACATAGATAGGAGTGGGGAGGATAAGACCGTAAAGAAACTAGCACCGGGCGTCTTTCAAGTCTAGAGAACTCTCAAGAACGGTCATAAGTATCAGTCAGAAAAGACCCCGTATACAGTGACTTAACTTTACACATATACATAACCGGATAAAGGGTTATTAACAATATAAAATAACAAGGACACTGGTCTACGAAATAATAACTAGAGAAGTTTTATTGGTTATTTAATATATGGTCTTCCTTTTTTACTGTCCACGAAATACCGGGAAGGTGTTTTAGTTTATAAAAGTAACTAATCTAACACTTTCCAAGAGAAATCAGTGGGACCGGTCTCGTTGTTGTCAGTCCTATGACGTCGGTTAGTATAAATAACCATTGAGAAGACATTTCTAAAACCGACATAAGTGAAAGACACTGTAAAGATTATTTCCAAGATGTTCGTGACACTCTTTTTCATAAGGTCTGATATGAGAATGTTTCCAATTTAACGTTTTCTTATAAATTGACTGTGAAATCATGAATTAGTAAACTTTCCCCTTTTTTTCATCTTAAAATAAAGTCGAAAAGTTTCATGAAAAGGTTAATAGTTGATTCATGCTAGTCATCCTTTATTTTTAGTAAAATCAACCTGTCCTCAAAAACTTCGGGTCTTTTACCCTTTAAATTACCGCTTAAACCAAGACGTTCTCTATAAAATCTCAAGTGAACCCGAACATCTCTATGTAGGTCTCCTTTTTCTCTGATCTCTCTCCTCCTTAGGAACCCTTTCTTGCCCGTCTATTAAAAAAAAGTAGAGGTAACAACATACGAAACACAATCCACTTTCGAGCAAACTACTTCTACCCCGTAGACTTAAGTTACTTGTATAAAGAGTCCGTTCTTTAACTGTCTTACGTTTTTCAGTAAAGTTATGAAGCGTCATCGGACTCACTAGATTTTAACCGGTAACTTCCGTGCTAGTAATACTCACTCCACTCGACACTGGTAGAGTCATCGGCAAAGGGAGAAAACAACTTAAAAGAAAAAGAGTCTAAAATTGATGCAGAAAAAAGGTCTTGAACTCTCTACGAGACCTGTTGTACATGCTACGGGCATATGGGGTCTAGACCTTTTCTCACAGGACCCTGAGTAGGTGAGACCCGAAGACCAAATGACTTGAAAACCTTTCTTTACGAGTCAAAAGATGGACCTATAAACTTCCCTCCGGGTTACACAAGACCTACTGACCAAAGAAGTTAGGGGTTCCATCCACAAGTATCCTGAACCTGCAGCACTCACCAACATATCATCGTGACACACTATTTACATACAATGTGTTTTGCCATATCCCCACGCCGAACGACGGACGACCCTAATACGAAAGCCTCCACATCTGGCTGTCTACTTGGAAGATATAAACAATTTAAGACCGACGGCATAACGAAGGTGTTATATCCCCGTTTTAAGGTAAAAAGAAGAGTGGGTGAATTCGTTCGTTCAGCCACCAATCTTGTTACACTTTATGACTTTTCCAAAACAAGTTTGTAATCAAAAATTTACAAATACTTTCACTGTTTTTACTTCGTGGTCTTATACGTTTCCTTTTACAAGGATTCCAAGTCTTTTAATCTGACTAAAAATTTTACTGGCACACCGTCTTCAAAATAAGTCACGTGAAGATCTCAGACAGGGACGAACGAACATAAAAAAAAGAGAGGGGACTTTTTCACGAAACACTAGGGTGATGTACATAAGGAAGTAATATCTTTATAAATGACTTATTCAAAGTCTGATCTAGAGTATCTCAAGTATTTTCAAGTCTTTACGTTGTTAAAAAAAAAGAACGATACTGCACCTATCAAAAAAGTTCATTGAGAACCGTTCTTACTTCTTTGTGACCCAAGGAATGTCAGGTCGTGGAATATCCGGGTAATCATCATGTTAAACACTTCATAAGTGTGAATGTTTAAATCCTACGTGATAGCAATGAGGTATCGTCGAATCGTCTGTGAGTGTAGTAATGAGAGTCGTCATACCAACTTAGAGTATTTTATTATAATTTACTTCCTTCAGTTCGTCCTGTGTAATATTACATACAGATGGTATAAGAAACACTACATACATATAACATACTAAGGTAAATACGTTCCTTGGTTTTATTCACTTTATCTAGGTTCCAGAATTTTCAGTCTTATCACCAATGGGAACACCCTTTCCCGTCACTAACGGTTTCCCGTGCTCCCCCAAGCTCCCCAGACCCTTACAAGATGAAGAACTAGACCTATAACCAAAGTCCCGATATAAGGGAACCACTTTTAAATAGTTCGAAATATAAACACTCAACACGTAAAAAGAAACATATTTATTATGAATTATTTATCTGTAAATAAACAAGAGACACATGTACGTAAGTAAGTCAAGTATTTGAAAGTTCACGAAATTATAAAGGATTCAAATTTTGTAACTAGTACCACCAAAAATCCTTGAATCGTTTAATATGATCCAACCGGTTTTTCAAATAAGTCCAAAAAGACATGGTAGAATAGTTTTTTGGGTTTGTTTTAAAAACCGGTTGGGTTACGTACCGTGTAATAATACGACTATCTGAAATCTAAACACTTCTTGTCGGGGTTCTAAAGTGAATAGACAAATAGAGGGTCTTAAGGGTAACTTAAAACACTCTTTTTTTAAAAAATAATACCAAGAGTCTAAGAACAAAGATAAATACTCAGAGAAAGGAGGTATGGTCGGGAGTCAAAGTCATTCGACAGTGGTCCGATAAGGGTCGAACCCTCGAATGTCTTTATTGTAAATTGAACTAATCCTAACAAGTTGGTAGAAAGTAAACGGTCGGGTAAGTGCTCCACGAAAGAAACTCTAGGCCAAGGACGGGGTTTCCGTGGGTATTAGACCGGCCATCCTGTATTTGTACTCGTTAAAATTGTCTTACACCATTTACGAGGTGGGTGCATCTTGGTTCACGGCGTGTCCGTCTCTCCTGTCTTTCCATGGAAGGGGGCTCCGGCCCGAACTCTTCTCGACGTGGGCCCCGACCACTCACCTCAAACGTCTCTGTCTCCGACCTCTAGTCTCGTAGGGCCTGTCTCTGGACTCGTCTGTTCCGTACAGGTCCCTCCCTGGTCACACCGGACTCGAGTCCTTCGTCCTCGTCCCCGCAGCCCCCCACTCCTGAAAATCCCCACAAACCCGCCGTAGTATTTCCGTTGTCCTTCAGTGGTTTTTACTCCACTTCCATCTCTCATCTGACTTTCCTCCTATAGGTGTCGTTACTCTGAGAATAGTCCAGGTTCCCTCTGTCGGACTCTGGAACTGGTCCACGTCTCCTCCTCCGTCTAGACTACCCCACTAAGTTACCCCTAGAAACTCTCTCACCCTCCATCGTCACCGACTCCGACTTCCGGTTCGTGTTCTGGCCCTCGGAACCCTCTTCCTGGCGAACCCTCCTACTCGTCCCTCGGGACCTGAACAGTCGAACACGTCCTCCCTGTAGGTCGACCCGTCCACACGGTCGTCTGAAGTTTAGTCACTAATCCCTTTTTTTTTCCACTCTAACAATTCACACAAAAATTGTAAATCTTCGGTTCCCTCACCCCAACTAAATAGGTGCCGAAAGGGTGTCGTGTCAGAGAAACTCGTTAACGAAAGAAGGTAATTTTTGCACTGAAAGTTATCGTTTCATAATTATATTTGATTACAAACAATGATAAATAATTCTTCACAATGTTTGGTCTCGTTGTAAATTTCTTTATATTTATGTTTAGTCAAAAGAATAAACGGAACAATTATTGCAACTAGGAAAGGTAAAAAAAAAAAAGAAGTAAAGACAAAAATTTGACTTGAACCTGAGGAGAGTACCGAGAGGTACAGAGACTTTCAGAACGTGAATAAGTTTGTAGGATGTCGGAACGAAAGACAAACATCGTGTCTCCTCACCTTCAGTCTAACGGGATGGATGGTTAGTGAAGAGACGAAGGAAACGGAAAAGAACTGTACCCTGTGTTTAGTGAGCGTCAAGGTAGAATGGACCGACTTAGTCTCTCCAACGTCGTTGGGGCACGTACAAGTGTCCGTCGCACGTTCGTCTAGTTCAGAAGAGGTCCACCTTCGAAGAGACCGGTGATAGACTGGAGCCGTAACTAAAGAACTGTATCACATTGAGCACCCAAAACATAGTAGATTGGGTCAGGGGAAGGTACTTTATTACAAAACCGGGTTTTCTAAATTCATTTACTAAAAAGTTACTGACAAAAAAAAAAAATTCTAAAAAGAAAACTACACCTTGTAAAACTTTCAGAAACAACTTAAACAATATGTTATAACGAAGGTAAAGTACATAACCGAAAAACCAACTTTCCGTACACTCTAGTATCGAGGACCTGGTCCCTAGTTTGTTTGTGTGGGACGTAACTTTCCGCTTCAGAATCGGTGACCTGGCGGTCCCTTCAGAGATTCATTTAACAAATTTCTTTGGTACTAAACTATTTTGTGTTACGACAAACGATTCTACGGTATTAAAAAAGTCTTTATATATATCAGTTTTAGTGGATCTAACATCTGATGAACTTTTACAAAGAAAGTGGAGACTGGTAAACAAAACACAAGAACATTACAATGGACCGTAGACTATGACAGACTACACACAAAGGGTAGTACGGGGACCACTCGCGGGAACCCGGATTCACTACGACGTCCCTGTCCACTGTCCGGAGTAAACGGTGGGAGAGGGACGGGGTCAGACACAGACTAGAGTGGGACAAACATCGTGACAAGACAGCGACACACCACCAGACTATAAAACAGGATAACTTCTCCGACAGTCGGTCGGTGGGACCTTGATTAGAACACACAAGTCGGGGGAAGTGTTATTAAAGACATCGTTGACTGCTCGAGTTAGTCCACCGCTAATCTAAACTAATAACTGCACCAGTTCGAGAGACACGGGTACTGGGACACTGTAAACAAGTTACCGGGTCGAAACCCGTATCGCACCTTGACGGAGGGTCACCTATTGAGTCCGAGTCCTCTTGGAAACACGAGGTGACGCCGAAGGGTCGTCATTGACCGCGTGTATGTGTGTGTAGAGCAAATTCTGACACGACGAGTCGCAAGAGCTTCCTAACACACCAGAGAACAAGGGTGTTCACATGGAAAAGTCTCGTAGTACATGTGTACTGAATCTAAGACTAAACACACACAGACACAGCATCTATCCCTACACAAATTTGAGTCTCTAATACTCGCCTGTACGCGAACTGAAGTTCGGTTCCCTTAACGGACGGAAGGTCTTGGAAAATCAACTATCGGAGCGAAACGGTAAGTCAAACCACACTGAGTGTCCACGACGTTTACTTTCCCTCCGTCTCCGACCTGCACGAGAGTGTGTCTCCGCGCTCTGGGACGTGACAGTAATAAAAGGTTTACAACTTGAGTTAGACCTCGTACTACGGTAAACCTACGGTTTGACGAGATCGAAAAGACAAAACAAGAAATCCCAGACCTGTTCGGTGTGGTCCAGACAACATCGTCTATAGTCGTCGTTAAATCATAAGTGATGATGTTTAGTTCTAAAAGTCAATCTTCCCTCAGATGACTTCGTTCCTCTACCTGTCAAAAACAGGACAATAGAAAACAAGGACATTTTTAGTGGATATTGGAGAACGGACACATAAACAAGAAAAAATTTTTTTTTTTTATTGCGTAAATAAATAAAAACGAACACGACCCAGAAGCCACGACGTGCACCCGAAAGAGATCAGCACCCCTTACCCTCGATGAGGAGTAACACCACGTGTCCGAAGAGTGACGCCACCGGAGAGAACAACGTCCCGTGTCCGAACAGTGACGTCACCGGAGAGAGTAACGTCCCGTGTCCGAACAGTGACGCCACCGGAGAGAGTAACGTCCCGTGTCCGAACAGTGACGCCACCGGAGAGAGTAACGTCCCCTGTCCGAACAGTGACTCCACCGGAGAGAGCAACGTCCCCTGTCCGAACAGTGACGCCACCGGAGAGAGCAACGTCCCCTGTCCGAACAGTGACGCCACCGGAGAGAGCAACGTCCCCTGTCCGACATCCGAGAGCCCGAAGTCATGAACGTCGTGTGTCCGAAGTCAGCGACACCAGGTACTCGAAATCGACGGGTGTCGGGCACCTTAGAAGGACCTGGTCCCTGGTTCGGACACGGGGACACAACCGTCCGCCTGAGGATAGGTGACAGGTCCCTTCAGGACACATAAACAAAAATTCCGTTGTAACCGTCGACGGTCGTTAAAGACCTACGAATAGAACTTCTATCAGTATTTTCGAACTACAAACAACCCGTCTTCTCATGTCGTCCCAATAATTATCTTGAAATCCTAACCTTCCCTGACCCCTAAAAAAAGATTAGAATATTGTTAGGGTTCACACGGGGTCTCGACGGGGATTGTAGATTCCTTCAGACCCACTTCCCAACAGTCCCAAGGTCTGGAGTCAGACCCACTATGGACTGGGACTTAGGGTCCTGGTCTCCTCCTGACACCGGCGGAATCTTCCTGGAGGCTCACTTACCCTCGGGTAGGAAGAGCGGGAACTCCCCGTCCCCGAACTACGGGACCGAAGTCGGAGTTGGTGTAGGGAATACTAAAATCAGAGACGGGTACCAGTGGCAGGAGTGGGTGGGGGGGGAGGAATCAAGGAACAGCAAACCGACCGAAGTAGTGGTGCGTCTTTGACGAGAGAGGTTCCGGTGGTCCCGATCTAGGGGGACGATCGAAGTAAAGTGTGGAACCGAAGGTAGGTGGTGGATGGAGCCAAGAGGAGGATGGAGAGTCTCCCGCCGAAGAGTCGGGTGAAACACCCGAGAAGAGTCCGTTCAAGACGGGAACTGGGACCAGGGAAGTAACTACTGGAGTCAGGAAGAGCGTCTACGTTAACAAAGAGAGATGAATACTGGCTGAGTAGTTTTCAGGGTCACAATCGAAGACTAAGAATGAAGGTTGACAGAGGCACTTGATAAGGTAGGAGACCTTTGGAGTGGTCCTGATGGTCGACAGGTAGAGGGGGGATTTGGTAGGAGTGGTCCTAAGACGAGGCAAACGAACATGTACGGGTGGGAGGTCTAGTGGGACTGAGAACATTTATCGGGGAGTGTAGGATTGTCGAACTTTCTCCCTTTGGTCCTTACGTATCACACCACCTTCTATCCCACATACCCTTCTTCCTCTTTGTCTGCGACGGTCTCCAGTTCATTCCCTCCCGGGGTCTACCGGTCTATCGGAATAGTTGGTCCTCCGACGCCCGCTCTCTTCAGAGTCACCTCACCCACCCCTCCACCTCCTCAGTCTAAAGTCCCACTCACTCTCCGGTCTTTTGCCCCTCTGTCTCTCACTCCCACCTCTCGTACCTTTTAAGGGAGCTCTTTAACCTGAACCTTCTCTTCTTCCCTCAACCTCCTCGTCAACATTCTTCTTTTATAAAAAAAGGAAGAAAATTACCATCCTGTTCGAACTCGGATAAGTTTATGACCACCCTTCTTCGGTCCCCTCTCTCTCTCTTTTGTTTCTATGGTGTTTCCCCTGCTTTCTTCGTCCTCACCAGGGGGTTCACCTCCCTACGTGAGGTCCGCCCTCCTCCCTATGGGGCGGACGACATTGTTCCATTGTTCCTTCCTTACTCGTATCTACGGTTACTCAAACGACCATACTACCGTTCTTCAATTCTCTTAAAGGTAGGTAGACTACGAAAGATAAAAAGGGACACTCCTCCGTTTCACTAGAGTCCTCGTCCCCCAATCTCCTCTCTAAATTCTTCTCATCGCCTTCAAGCTCTTTCCCGATTCCTCCTTTCCTAACGATCTACCGAAACTGTTAGGGTAGTTCCGATCGCCACCGTTTTGGTACCACCGTTGACACACGAGCAGAGTCAAACGAGTCGTCGGACCTTACCCAAATTCTCCTTCCTGTGGACCTAAACAAATCGTCACCGCAACACGACCCACTCACTACTTTTTCTACCCAGATGAGATTTATCCCCTTCTTCACTTCTTTTTCCCCACCTCAACTCCTGGTCCAGAAACCTTGACTCTCCAGTTCTACGACTCACCCTAAGACTTCTCTGGGTCTTCCGCCGTCCTCCGAGGCACTTACCCCTCGTCACCCGTGACCCGTCCCTGTCACTCCCCTCCCCGCACACCTGTCTCCCACTAACAGGTTCGTCGTCTCTAAGAGTAGGTCCCACCTCCCCGTCAACCCCTCCTGTCCCAGAAATCCCAACTCGGTCGGAGGTCCTTCCCTTTCTTCTATCTTACAAGACACGTCTGTACCTTGTGTACCCTCTCAGACAATTGGTGTCTGGGTGAGGTCGCCCTTGTCGCATTTCCAACCCCTCCCTCGTCTCTCCGTATTCCAACCCACTTCCCTCTCCTCCGTACCTCATCGTCTCTTCCCCGTCCGTTCCGTGTCGTCAATGTCTTAATGTCAAACCGTACACTCCGGGTCGCCCCAGTCGTCTAGGGTTTGACCGGCTCTCTTAATCGGGGTCACGAGGCCGAATATGAGGCACAGGACCTAATTGTCGTAAAGTCTTTTATGTACGTACAGTCCCCTGAGACCCTTCTGAGTCGAACGCAATGACTGTCGGAAGGAGTATAAAACGAACATGGTGTCCCGTACAGAGAAGGGTGAACGGTTTAAACAAGACGTTTGTTTATACGCAGACACTAGAGAATAACCGGACAGTGTGTCTATAAAAAATGTCTCGTCTCCAAGAGTTAGGACGGACGTCTCATCTTAGTGCACCCCTCCAAAATTATGTACGATTAGGGACCCCGGGTTTGGTCACTGAAGTCTTGGAGATCCCTACTCAAGTAATCTCAGATATATTAGTCAGAATTTTATAGAAAACCAGTAAGATTCTACACTCCTTGGACCCGGAATCTGGTAACGATGAGTCATACACCCGGTCGTCGGTCGTCGTCGTTGTAGTGGACCCTCGAACGATCTTTACTTCTAGAAGTCCTGGATGAGAGTTGGAGGGATGACTTAGTCTTGGTCGTAAAATTATTCGTTAGAAAGGGAACCGCAATTGACACTTGAAACTCTTTGGGACGGAATTTTGTCATGACTTCGGACCAGGGTGAAGATCTCTAAGACTAAATTGAATAGACCCGATACTGGTCCCTTAACCTTTAAAGTCTCAGAAGGGTCTATAAAGTTTAAAAGTCGGTTCTAATTCTAGGGATGGAATGTCGTCACTTGTTTCGTAGTCCTTTCCACGGACTCCGTAAAAATAAGTTGACCCACTTAGTAGCAGTAGAAACGAATTACTAAAGACTGGAAAATAAATTGAATGGTTACTTGACGTAAGCGAAGAGTAAAATCCCTTTTTTGACGGACAGTATTAGAATACCGTCCTTGTAGTAAAGACGAGTAGAAAGTTTTACGAGTACCCTCCGAATCATTGCCTGTTCTGTCCTTTATGACTTGTTGGTTTCCGAGTAATGGATTCCTGACCAAGTAAATAATTTCCTTTCTTTCGCAACGGGTATCCTAGTAGTAATGTCTTATGGTTGGTTGAGGAACACTTTATCTCTTCTTGGAAGCACTACCACGAATAAAGTGTGTGATCGTTCCAATACGAGTTTTAAGAAGTTCGATCCGAAGTCGTCATACACTTGGTTCTTGAAGGTCTGCATGTTCGACCCAAATCTTTTTCGTCTCCTGGGTCTCTAGTTTAATGGTTGTAAGTGTCTCTTTCGTTCTCTTAAAGTCTTTTTATAGATGAAGACGAAGGAACCAATACGATTTCGGAAACTGACACATCTAGTGTTGTTTGACACCTTTTAAGAATTTCTCTACCCTCATGGTATGGTGGAATGGACAGAGAACTATTAGGATATACACCCAGTTCCTCGTTGTCAAACTTGGCCTGTACCTTGGCCTGACTAAGTTTTAACCCTTTCCTCATGCAGTTCCGACATATAATGGTGGGACGAATAAATTGCAGACACGTCTCATGTAGTACGTTTTACGACCCGACCTACTTAGTGTCCGACCTTAGTTCTAACGCCCCTCTTTATAGTTGTCGGAGTCTATGTGTTTACAATGGTGAGATTACCGTCTTTCCTTTCTGTTTGACTTCTCGGAGGACTACTCCCACTTTCTCCTCTCACTTTTTCAACCAAACTACTGTACACAAGGGTAGCGAAGTACCGTTTGTCTTCCCCTTTTTCACCTTCGTCACTGTCTAAAATAAAAGAACCCAAGATCTTAGTGACACCTACCACTGACGTTCGGTACTTTAATTTTCTGTGAACAGGAACTATCCTCGTTTCTGTACTGTTTGGACCTGTCTTTTCGTCTCTATCTTTCGTCTCTATAGTGAGACGACTGTTTCCAGACATATCAGGTTCGATACCAAAAAGGTCATCAGCACATACCTACACTCTCAACCTGATATTTCTTTCGACTCGTGTCTCCTTAACTACGAAAACTTGACACCACAACCTCTTCTGAGAATTCTCAGGGAACCTGTCGGTCCTCTGGTTTGGTCAGTTAGGATTTCCTTTAGTTGGGACTTATGAGTAACCTTCCTGATTACGACTTCGACTACGAGGTTATGAAACCGGTGGACTACGTTTCTCGGTTGAGTGACCTTTTCTGGGACTACGACCTTTCTGACCCCCGTTTTCCTCTTCCGTCGTCTCCAATCTATCATAATGGTTGAGTTACCTGTACTCAGATTCTTTTGAGACCCTCTATCATCTCTTGTCTCCTCGGACCGTACGACGTCAGGAACCCCGACGTTTCTGAACCTACACTGAATCACTGACTTGTTGTTGTCATCGTAAGGACTAATCAATAAATAAGACAGCGAAGGTTCTGGAACAAACTTAACTATGGTTTTCGGAAGATGTCGAAGGAAGTTCGGTTGACTAACGTGTCCAGTTTGTTGTCATCAAACAAACGATTTTACAACCCAGTACTGATCATCTCCTTAATTCTGTATTGTTTACAATAAAATCCGGACTCAAAGGTCTGATATTAGGTTCGAATTTTCATGTAAAACGTTTTCTTGTTCGAACTGCTCACAATTGTTAAGTAATATGACATACTCAATCTTTCCGTTTCTTTTAAATTTCGTGGAGTCAATCGGGTGTACTGTGAGTCTACAAACTTACCAATTTAGTTTTGGGTAAAAACACACCCATCAATTTAGAGTTCTTTTTATCTAATAAAAACAATTCCTGAAAGGGGTTGAAAAACAAAGAGTGAAGACTCAGTTTGTGTATTTGCGGACTTAGTGAAAAGGGTGGTGACTACTGACTTTAAGCCGAATTCTTAATAATTTTAATTTAATCACGGTTCTGTTTTCATGATGAAGAGTTCGGAAATATTTCTTTTTATATAGTTATCAGAAAATTTTAATATATCCAAAGTCTTTTGTTCTCTAAAACTAAAGTAATCTGAACTATAGTCAGATATTCTTTCTACTAGTAAGTAAAAATTTTAAGTTATTTCTCGTTAAGTCACCTAAACGTTAAGTCAAACTTAAGACGTTCTAGTACAAGAAGAAAAATCCTCCGGGTTTTTTTCGATAGTTTTGAACTTTTTTTTATACATAGAAGAGGTACAAGACTCACCCTTACTCGGTACCTTACTAAAGGATGGGAGACGAGAGTCCGGAGTTTAATAAATAACTTGTAAAAGGAAAGAATTATCGAGTTCCACTATACGTAAGATCTAAAGTAGAGGACCGTATTGGTTCTCACGAAGGATTTGTAATCCTCCGAATGACAACTTCAGTCGGTCTGCTATAGTACGCATAAGGGGTCGTCCCTCTACTCTCTTCCACCATAGAGGAATTGATATTATCTTGAAAAAGTCTTGTGAGGTGGTAGTTGACTCCAGGAACAGAACCCACACAATGTACTCTTTCCTAGAGAGAGTGGGGGAGTGGACCGTAGATGATGCAACAAGACTCACGGTATCGTTCACTCCAGTTTAAACGTTAAACCTTGAATTTTATCATATCTTTTTAGGTCAAAAAGTTGATCACGTATACCTATCAGTAATAAGTACGGAATACGTAATACTGAAACATCTAAGTATCTAGTTACTACTTAAAATTTTATAGTGTTTTATCCCAGTTAAATTAAGACTCATAAGATGAACCTACGTTCGAATTTCAACTCACTACTTTTACTGTAAAAGTACCTCAGTGAATCTTACCTCCTAACCTAAAATAATGACACCAGTATATATGGACTGACCCGAAGGGTCCACCACGTTCACTATTTCTTGGATAAACGGCTACGTCCTTTGTATTTTCTGGGTCCAAACTAGGGACCTAGTCCTTCTAAGGGGATCCTACCGCACCGTTGGGTGAGGTCATAAGAACGGACCTCTTAGGGTGCCTGTCTCCTCGGACCTCCCGACGTCAGGTACCCCAACGTCTCGGCCTGTGTTAATTTCGTTCAACAGTACCGTACCGTATGTGTACTTATGGTTTGTGTACTGTACAACTGATGATTTTGTTTACCCTAAGGGGGCATAAATTTCACCTTCAACTACATTAGCGTATGAACTAGTCTGGTAGAGTTCACTGAGGTGTACATCTGATGTCTTCCCAGAACTGGTCGTTAACGACGTCCGTTTGCAGATGGCACAAAGGATGAGGGACATAAATTGTGAAACGTAGTATTTTGGTAGGAAAGGATGATCCGTGAGAACAAGGTACTTTGAAATTGAGATATTCTTAGTGAATATCCTGAAGAGACCACCAGGTCACCAATACTAATATGTAAAGGTGACGTTTTCCGCCTTAGGGACCAGTCCCTTCAAGGTGTACGGAGGGTCACCTGGATTTTTTTTTTTTTTTTTCTGGAAGTTAATCCAGGAGACCAACTGACTGGTTGAAAAGAAAACCTAATTACGTCCCCAAGAACTTAAAGGATTTAGNTTTTCTGGAAGTTAATCCAGGAGACCAACTGACTGGTTGAAAAGAAAACCTAATTACGTCCCCAAGAACTTAAAGGATTTAGGACGAAAATCACTCTCGAGACTCATTTGAAATATTCTACGTTTATGTTGATTTAATAAACGGACGAAGTCTATTAGTCACCGAAGGGTGGTAAGTGTTTCAGTGGTCCAGGTTTCAGACTGGGACTCTTTGGGACGGAGACGGAAACAAGATTGGAGTAGACGGTGATAACGGAGTGGACATCCGGATCTGAAGGCACGGACGCGTGTACGACAAGGGAATGGACCTTAATAGGGTAGACCTTTTGAGAAAATAAAAGTTCTCAGAAACTGAAGTAGAAGAGTTAAGTCGGTAGGGACTCGACAGAAGAACTCACCAGGTGAGACAAGAGTGGAGAAATGAATGTTACCGTAGTTCCACATACAGGACGAAGACAGGTGGAAGGGACGTCCGACTCGAGGAACTTACGTCCCAGGTACCTACCGGAGAAGTAGTGACCCCCGTAGAGTGGAGATCGTATGGACCATATACCACCGGTGAAGATTCCCTGAATCGCTTACCTACTTACTTACTTACTCATGGAGGGGTTCACAGATTGTTATTACTCCCCCTCTGAACTCTTACCTCTCTCGAACTGAAAAAGTGATCCGTCCGATCTCAGGATGAAATAGATAAATTTTTTTTTTTGAATAGGTAAACCGACACGGTCCAGTACCAGTACGTTCTAGAAATCAACGTCGTACACCTGAGGATCGACACCGTACACCCCAGGTCAAGAGACTGCTCCCGAACTTGGACCCAGGGAACGTAACTTTCGGGTCTCAGAATCGGTGACCTGATGGTCCCCTCAAGGATAAGAAAGAAAGGTTAAGATTGTCCACAATTGAGTGACGGACGGAAATACGGAACATTGAAAGGGAGAAGAAAGGTGAGGGTAAGTTTGGACTATTTTATAATGGTGAAAACACAACCAAACACGTAATTTCAAGAGTGTCAAGTACATAGATCCTCATTATCCCTGTACGTGAAGGTTTTACATGAACACTAACACTTATTTCCCAGAGTACTAAAGGTCATAATTGTACCTCCGGTTTTACATTATATATCCAATGTCCCCTGTACTCAAACCCATTTGAGGTCCTCAACCACTACCTGTCCCTCCGGACCGCACGACGCTAAGTACCCCAGTGTTTCTCAGCCTGTGCTGACTCGCTGACTTGACTTGACTTTCATAGGATTCTAAAACTTCAGGTAAAACTTCAAATTCCATATCAAAATTTTATACTTTACGATGAGAGGTTCTCTCTGCAGAGATTAACTTAACGTACCGTTACTAAACGTTTATAATGTAAATTTCTTTCCGGTGTTATATGTCTTGGTACATAACAGAATTTTATTGACATAATACGTGTAATTTTGTACCTCGCAAGGAAAGGCCACACTAACGAAACAAACTAGTTTAACTTTCAGTCCGAAAGATAAAACCGTAATGCGGAATAAAGGATCTGATTTACTTTAATAAAGTAATCGCGTTTATCTACGAACTATTACCAAACTAAGGTCAAAATTAACCTTACGACAAGAGTCTTATAAAATGGTAAGGTTATAATAACGAACTATGACCTAAAAGTTTGTCTCTGATATACGATTGTGACCCAATGTTGGGAATCTTCTGATCTCATCAACTTTAGGGTCCCCTTAAAGTTTGACGCTGGAACAGACTCCGTCTCTGCCACGACAAAAGGCCGACAGACGACCGCTCTGTATAAATCAACTGACTTTGTTTTGTAACTTTCTTTGTAGGGAAGACTCCAAACTACAGTCGAGGAGAGTCTACCCGTGTGTAGACCTCTACCTATTCGTCTATTGATGTGTTAAGGGGGAGAACAATGATCTCATCAGACGTGGTTCCGTAGTGCTAGTAAAGAAAGAGGAAAAGATTCCGAAGGACTGACGTTACTCCGTTCTTCACTGGGCACGGGTGTTTCCGACCCGGGACCTGAGGCACTGGTAGGTGTTGCTTCAAGACGCCGTCTGGTTCCTCCTCCAGTGTAGTGGGGGACACCATCCACGGTGACCCGTTCTCGTCCCGGTGAAGACCTCGACCTCGAGGTTCAAGTTCAAGACAACTTGTACCTGGATACTCGTAGAGGTAGTCCAGGAGACCGAAACGTCACTCTCAAAGGAACCAACATTGGTCCTCTGGAGTCACGGTTGAGGAGGACGTAAAACGGTCTCACCCTTACTTACTATTTGTGGTCCTTCAGGGGTCTGACGTAAGAAACATTAATGTTCAATGTAAACACACACGAGTTTTGCTGAAAGATGTGCAGAGGTAGGTAACGACACCCCGTGAGTGTCTTAATTACTCCCAATTCCCGTCATCTTTGATTGTCCTAACCGTCAGGAGTCGAAACCCCGGTCAAGGTCAGTACAGGGAAGAATCGACGTCCTGGGACCCACCTTCCTGTTGAACGGACCTTTTCAGGTACCTGTCTTCTCGAACCGCCCGATAGTAGGTACCACAACGTTTCTCAGCCTGGACCACGTGTGTGGTATGGTACGGGGTCTAAATTACTACCATAGATTACACGATTAAAAGACCCTAACGGGTACCAAAATGACAGTTTAGTACATGAAGTCTAAAACCAAGTTCTCCATACCAAGAATATGAGAATCGTGTGTTCCCTCTAAAATCTTTTGTGAAACATCGATTGGAGGGAGAGAAAATAATATTATATCTAAAGGAAAGAGAATGGATTAGGAGTGACCTCTACCTTTTTACCGGTGGTAGAAGATGTATTCACACAGAATACTCGAACGCACTAACAACCTCAGACGGGGCACTAAGGGAAATCTGAAAAGAATGACTCGAGTACAAGATACCGAAGGATGACGGATGTTCTATTTCAAGTTCGAGAAGTCAGACCATAGTTGTCAGAAGGCGGTAATTCGGGATTGAATAAAATATTGGTAACCGGGACGACGATTTATTTTACGAACCTGAAAGGACTACTAGGACGGAGACAACTACGGGTGGGAGAGAGGAGACACAAGGGTTCGTGTCACGTGGGAGGTTCCGGGAGAGGAGGTGTCTGGAGGGACTCGTGAGGTTGGGTGCCACTGGAAAGTGAACGTCAGTGGCGTGAACCGGAGTCAGTCACGACAAGTAATCCGTCGGGGAGATTGTTCGCACACAACTACAAGTTCAGTACAGAAAATGTAAAACAACACACACACACACACACACACACATCAGAGGACCAAATGACCACTCCGGGAGTTCCCATTCAGGATGACACACTTTCTGTCTATGTCCTACTCCAGTCGGTGAGAACCTGACTAAGAGGGGGCGGGACGGGTAGTGAAGACGAGAACGAGACGTACAGACTGGAGACCCCCGTGAGTCTACTTCAATCTTGGTNACAAGTAATCCGTCGGGGAGATTGTTCGCACACAACTACAAGTTCAGTACAGAAAATGTAAAACAACACACACACACACACACACACACATCAGAGGACCAAATGACCACTCCGGGAGTTCCCATTCAGGATGACACACTTTCTGTCTATGTCCTACTCTAGTCGGTGAGAACCTGACTAAGAGGGGGCGGGACGGGTAGTGAAGACGAGAACGAGACGTACAGACTGGAGACCCCCGTGAGTCTACTTCAATCTTGGTGCACAACCGAACGAGTCACGTCCGACTCTAGGGCTCACCGTGGGTCGAGACTTAGGACAGGACCCACGAGGACGTCCTGGGGCGTGGTTGAGTCTTGTGGGAACAGTCTCTGAAAGCAAACGTCGTCTCCGTTAGACCGCGACGACCGACTCAGAAACCAGGGTCCGGCCAGTGGGGGTCCGAGTTTAGTGGTCATTATCTTCGTAAAGACATCGTGAGTACACGGTATAACACGAATCAGTACAGACTGATTCAGTACGAGAGTCGGTACAGACTGAGGAACGTCGGGGTACCTGACATCGGACGGTCCGAGGAGACAGGTACCCTAAGAGGTCCGTTCTTATCACCTCACCCAACGGTATGGGAGGAGGTCTCCTAGAAGGGTTGGGTCCTTAGTTTGACCCTAGAGGACGTAAACGTCCGTCTCAGAAATGGTCGACTCGATGGTCCCTTCTGGTGTCGGAGGTCGATACGGTGTCTCCTTGTCACCCGAGTCATAAAGTGGTTCCTTACATAGGTGACCACAAAAGAAGAAACCCATCGCAAAATTCTAACGTCACGTAAGAGAATGGTTTGACTACTGGAAGCATTGTCGTAACCCACGGGTAGAGTGTCGTCCATTGAAAAATTTTGAAGGACAATAGAAGATGAACCGAGAAGGTCCTTCCGCATATGTAAATACCCGACATGTACCTACCTCGTCGGACCCTGTCTGCCTTACCCTTCGAGTGTCTTAGGTGGGGGTTCCACGAGAAGTGTGTCGACGGACACAACGTGTAGAAACGGTAGTTAAGGTGCCGTGGGTTCCTGGGGTTCAACATGCACACAGGGTAAATGTTCTTCGGGTCCGCCTGACTGAACTGGAAGTAGTGACACCACATAAACGCTTGTCAGGAGAGGGGCCTAGTGACCTAGGACTCTCCACACCGGGAAGACACACTGTAGTTCATTCAAGGAAAGGTGGACGACTCCCGGGACCTCGGTGCACCCGTCAGTCACGACAGCTCTCTGAGTCCCTCCGCACAGTAAGAGGGACTATTAACGAACTAATGACAAAGATTTAATTTTGCAACTATAGAATGTTAGTGAACATACACACACAAAAGAGAGTATAGTTATAAAACTTTCTGCAAAGTTTTCATTTCCAAAAAAAATAAGGTCCGTCAGTATAAGGTAAATATTAATAAAAAATCTATTTCAGGATAAAAGTACAAACTTATGAAACCTTCTAAACTTAAAAATTTTTAATTTTCATAACTAAACAACGTAGGGGTTTTCCTCAGATCATCTCCGTTAACAGAGAGAGTCTATTTTGGGTGGAAAGGAAACTTATTGTAGCTGGGTTCGGACTCAAATACGTTCATACAAAAGAAAACGTAAACCAGAAGAAAGGTACAAACACTTCACCCTCGACCTCCCCAGGTGAGTCATGGGGGAACCCTGAATATCGACCACCACACTTTATCAACTCTGTCTTTTAGGTGACCCTATCGACGGGAACGTTAATTTAAAATAAGTCATAATAAAAATTCACGCAAACTCCGGGTCTCTCGAGAGGGGAGGGTTGAGGTCGAGGTGTCCTCTATTACTTCGTGTGTAAAGATCCGTCGTTTACATCTTCCTTTTTTGTTCGAGGTAGTTTACCTTAATCCAACGTACGACTTACGGAATTTGTCGTTTCAGAAATTTTTCACCTCGATAAAGAATGAGGCATCGATCAGACTTTGAGCTATACTTGGAAATAAAGGACGATTTCCTTTAACAGTTAAATTGTTTTGTCTACCCCAGAATATAACTTGTCAGTCCGTCGAAGACCGATTACTTCTTCACAGAGATACCAGAAGGGTAGATCTTAGGAGAATGGACGGGGGTCGCTTTAGGAGTTCGAAGGAGGGGAGACAAGATCTCCTCCCCCTACAAAGTTCAACGGAACGAGGGGAAAGTAGGGACACAGTGAGACTAGTCTCTTTTCTTTCTCGGGTCCATTCCACAGATCTCTTCTTGGGTCTTCTTTAAGGTGGTATCAGATCTCGACGACGACGACGACGACGACAACGATTCAGCGAAGTCAGCACAGGCTGAGACATGCTGGGGTCTTTGACGTCGGGCGGTCCAAGGGGGCAAGGACCCCAAGAGGTCCGTTCTTGTGACCTCACCCAACGGTAACGGAAGAGGTTACGTACTTTCACTTTTCACTTTCCCTTCAGCAGTCAGCACAGGCTGAGAGTCGCTGGGGTACCTGACGTCGGGTGGTCCGAGGAGACAGGTACCCTAAAAGGTCCGTTCTCATGACCTCACCCCACGGTAACGGAAGAGGTTATCAGATCTCGTCCCCAGGGGTTGGAGACCCCTAGATTACGGACTACTGGACTTCACCTTGGCTACATTATTATTCTCTTTATTTCATGTGTTATTTACATTACACGAACTTAGTAGGGATTTGGTAGGGTGGGAGGTAGATATCTTTTTAACAGAAGGTGTTTGACCAGGGACCACGGTTTTTCCAATCTCTGGGGACCAGAAGACATGAAAGTTTGTCATCTTTCACGTAATATCCCACGTCACATAAGATCGGTACCGGAGACCACACGAGAACTAGGACTAAGCTACAGTTTCGGTATCGTGAAAGGTCCTGGCAAAGAATTTTTTAGTTCATTCACTCGGGGTTCACAAACCCGAGAAGGGAGTCAGGGTGATTTTTCTATCGTAGGAGACCTTTCTGACTGGACTTGTCTCTTCGATCGTAGACCTTCGTTGGTGAGACAGACCCACTCGTCTCGTCTTCGTTTTGTGTAATATCGTTTGGTTTGATGTCCAAGAGTTTATTCCGTGTAACATAAGTAAAGGGTAAGTCAACGGTTTTAATGACTTCGTTCAGTGTAACAGATTGGGGGACCTACAGCACCATACAAAAGTCTCTTATTGTTAATCTAAGTTACAAAAGAAAAGAAAAATTTTTATATATGTGTAAATGAACAAATAGACCGTCGACACCCAGGATCGACGTCGCGCGCTAGAAGGAACGTAGGACACCGCCGACAACGACCCGGGTACCCGAGTCATCAACGCCGTGTGCCCAGATCGACGAGGAGACGTACACCCTAGAATCAAACGGGTGGTTCCCAGTTTGGGTGTAGGGGACGTAACGTTCCACCTAAGATGAATGAATAAAACCCGCATGACCCAGAAAAAACGACACACCCAAAAAGAGATCAACGTCGCTAACCCGAAGAGTGGTGGTAGCCGAGAGAACAACGACTCGTACCCGGGATTCCGCGTGTCCGAATCAACCAGGGTGCACCCTAGAAGGACCCAGTCCCTAGTTTGGACGTAGAGGACGTAACGTCCGTCTAATGGTGACTCGGTGGTGGGTCCCTTCGGGAGTTCCGCCTAAGAATTGGAGACCTGGTGGTCCCTGCAGGGTCAGGTCACCAAAGATTACTGAGCTTACAGGATACTTTTTAAACCCTCTCTCTACCCTTCCCACACTTAGATCGTTTCTAGTACCTAGTCTGACAAATTTCGGTGTGTGTACCGTAAAGGACCCTTAAGAGGTGACAACGCCCAATAAAACAAGACACAGTTGGGGCTCCTCTCTCTCTACCCACGACTCCGAAGGAGTCCTCGCCTGTGGACCGAAGGTTCACCACGGGGGTTTTGATCAGAACGAGCACCAACCGTGGGGAGGTGAGAGGGATAACGTGTCTCGACCGACCCCGGGTCCAGTCGAACGGAAGAGACCCGAGCGAATTACGAAAGGAATCTACAAAACTCGGTAACTTGAACTTATTCGTGTATTGGTAAAAGAGTCTTTTTAACAACGAGAAAATGATTAATGTATTAAACGGTGTGAACTCACTCCCTCTGGACCACTCGTATTTTCTTGTCTCCTGGTTCCTGAATCTACCAATTCGGCCGACTTCGGCCTTCTCTCTTTTTCATTAAAAATCAAGGAGGAATCTCAGTCAGGTGTATCAGAGTAAAACCAGAGTCGTTTTACACGGTGTCCTAAATACGGAAACAACTACATTTTACAAGAAAATCAAACCTGAAACGTATTTTTATTCTGACTTTCTCTTCACCGGGCTCTATATAACACTTTCCTTGACCGGAACTCCCACTACAACGCACTCGTCCGGGGTGACAGAAAGTCGTTTCTGGAGTCCACTCGTGCCCCGAGTGGACATCACACGTCCACGGAGCCCTGGTACCCACTTCACGTTTCTTTCCCAATTTGAGTCCCGCTCCCTACTTGAACTTCTGTTCCACCGTAAAGTCAACCCAGAACCAGTGTCTACCATGGTTCTATCATCTACCTACGTAAGATTCCTTCCCTTGCCACACTCCCTTTCTTGTCATATTTCTACCCTTTGGTACCTTACAGGTCTCTGCCCCTGGTCTGACACATTTCAGGAGGAATTCTCGGAAACTTTGCAAAGGTAGAAGACGTTGTATGTGGGGTTTATGGTTTCGGGAGGTACTCGACCGGATTTCATTGCAAAGACAGACAGGGGCTGGGACAGTGAGTCGAACGAGTTAAGCAAGACGATGAGCCTGATAAAGCACAACTCCCTTGTACTTTATAAAAGTAGGAGTACAACAAAGAGAATAGTTCCTTTTGAAAGGGTATATCTTGTCGACCTTGAAAGTATATAACGGTCTCCGTTACGTCACTTCTTTACCATGCTGGCGAAACCTTTTGTTCACCTACCGAAGAATTTTCAACTTATATACTAGGTCCGCGAGGTGAGGACTTGTAAATGGGTGCTCCTCATTTGCGTGCCACGGATGTTTCCGAGTGGGTACTTACGAGCATCTTTGAAGTAAACATATCGGGTGTTGACCTTTGTTGAGCTAAGGTTGGTGTTGACCTACCTATTTGGTTGATTCCGTGTGGGCAAGATGCCTTATGACGAGTCATCATTGTGCTTTGTTCGATAATTACTTGTCTGAGCCTACTTGGAGTCTTATTAATACGACTCACTTTTTTTTCGGTCCGTTTTCTACGTATTGCATATCAAGGTAAATATATGTTTTAAGATCTTATTCGTTTGATTAGTCATCGATGTTGTCTTGTCACCAATAGACGCCACTCCTTAACCTCCTGTCCGTTCCTCTCTTTCTGACGTTTCCTCGTCCTCCTTCTGAAACCCCCACTGTCTGCACAACTCAGAGAACTGACGCCACTAAAGTCTGTACAATTTTACACGGTTTAACATAAGAAACTTGCACAAGTCAAATGACACAAAGTTAATGGGGAGTTATTTCGACGTTTCTTTTCGAGAGGGTCTTGGCGAACTAGGAAAGGAGTACAAGACACTCCCGAAGGTACTCGGGTACGTGAGGGAGTCCATCCCAAATAACGAGAAAGACGTGAACCTAACGTCGACTTAAATCGTCAAAAGTGGGACCCTTAATTGTTGTACATACATACAGAGGAGTAGTACAGGGTCCGAATACCTTTCGTCTCAGACCGAAACCCCGTGGGGTTGTTCACGACTCACTTACGTGTTCCTCTCTTGTCGTGCACCGGGTTAAACTGACCGTTCACATCTGTTTACAACCCCTTCCTCCAGTACGACGTCCCCGACACAACCCTTATACTGTCTTCCTGGCACCCCTTGGTGCCCTTACCTTCACTCACCCACTCACCCCTCCGAGATAGAGGTATGGGCTGTTTCATTTCACTCGCGACCTTACTCTTTCTTCTGGTAGTCTTTCCGTCATTTTGTCCAGTACACTTTCCACGATACCTCAAGTTTCACCCCGTAACCCTTTGATTCGACTACTCTACTTACCACTCGTCCTTTTCTATGTCGTCAAATTTGAATTTGTAGGTAACAGTCCGCCTACCTATTTCTTCTGCACCACGTATATATGTTACCTGATAATGAGTCAGTATTTTTTCTTGCTTTATTACGGTAGACATCGTTGTACCTACGTTGGTCTCCAATAGTACGATGCACTTCACTCAGTCTTTCTGTTCATGGCACACTACAGTGAATATACACCTTAGATTTTATACTGGGTTTACTCGAATAGACGCTTTGTCTTCGTCTGAGTGTCTGTGTCTCTTGTCTAGACACCAACGGTTTCCCCTCTGTGCACGCCCTTCCAACCTCACCCTTAGAAGCCAATCGTACACGTTTGAGACTTCATGTCTTACCTATTCGTTGTTTCAGGAAGACATATCGTGTCCCTTGATATAAGTCATAATACATTATTACCTTTTTTTCTCTTTATATCGTCAAATATCGGACCTCTCAAACCAACCTACAAAGAAGACAGTAATGTTAAACTCCTTTTCTCGACAAAAGGATCGGTTCACGAATATTTATTGACGGTCCCAGAGACTTTTTTTTGAGTTTCTAGACACACGAGTGACAACGGGTGCTACTCCGGACACTGAATTATCGTGACACAATGACACACGGGAACTGTACTTAATTGAATACATTGGTAATATTGTTGGGATACTTCGGACTATCATAATAATGGTAAAGTGTCTCCTCCTCTGACTCCGGGTCTTTTCGATTTATGAAAGGGGTTCAAGAGGGTCGACCATTGACTGTCTCGACTCTAAACCTGGGTCAGATACGAGACTACTTGGAACGTTCCGTCATAACCTAAGGAAAAAATTTGGTCTCACATTACTCTATTTTAAGTAGTGACACACATCTTTTACCACGTAGGTACAAAGAGACTGAACAAGTAAACTCGGCGAAAACAACAGACCTACCTTTCCTATTCCACGTACCCTCTCTCTGACAGTCCGTTTATAGTCGTAAACCCCCGAAGGGACCACCGAGTCACCATTTCTTAGACGGACGGTTACGTCCCCTGTGCCCAAGCCAGGACTAGGCCCTTCTAGGGTGTTCGGTGCCTCGTTGGATCGGGCACGTGGTGGTGACACGAGGTTGATGACTCGGGCGCACGGTGTCGATGCCTTCGGGACCGTGAGATCTGGGGCTCGAGACGTTGGTTCTTTCGGCGACATTACTCTCCGGACACGTGGTGTCCATCTCTCATCGGGGACGAACGACGTCGATCTCTTTTCGGGCGTGTCATTGATTCTGGATCGTGTCGGTTTTGGATAAAGTAAAATTATTTATTACTTAAAGTTTTATCGTCGTAAACATACCACACGTTCGTTTAACATGTAAATTTTAAGTTCTTAAAACTTTCCTTAATCAGCCAAGCAAATTGTACGAAAAAGACCCGAAAGAACTTGTAAGATCTGGTCGTCCACATAACAATTGTCCTTCCTCCACTTCCTTAATCGAGACCTGAGAAGTCACTCTTCTGATCGCCAGACCAGGATCCTGGGTCCGGGGGACATCCCACCGAAGGAACAGGTATACGTCTTCTTCTTTTTCTTTGATTCTACCATAAAATTTCTTGTGTGAAATCGTTTCCTATTTCTCTCGTTTTCATACCTTCTTTTAAGTGATAGGATTCACCTTTTTTTTTTTTTTTTCCGTCTTCCTGATACCTCTCGGAAAGGTAAAAACGATTTTTCGGTGAGTGTCAATTTTATCGAGTCACTGAATTTGGATCCACGGATTATCTAAAAGTTCTAAAGTTTTTTACTAGAACAAAATTATATTTTTCTACAGTGTCCTGTTGTGAGACCCAATCCTGGACATCGTATGTAGGGGGTTTATCCGGAGGATGACTTACCTGTTCCTTAGGTGGGTCCCAGTAGATCCCGACATATTTGTAACCGAATCCTCGGAAACCATGTAAACTACTTTTCACAGGTGAGTAGTGTCTGTGATTTGTAAAACGAGGGAGGGACTGAATTCCAGTCTAAGAGACCTTTGTCTGAGTCTGGATCCCTAGACTCACGTCTAAAGGACCCCTCTAGAGAATCCTTGTCGTGAGGAACCCTCGCTTCCTCCGTCCTCACCCGTCTTCCTCGTCGACCCGACGTTACGCTAGGGTCGTTTCCGGAGTCGGTGGGGTACCTCGACATTCTGTCCCTCCCACGACGTCCACCGGGGTGTGCTCGGGACCCCTGTTCCCCTGGGCCGTCTATGTAGTAAACGTCGGGTGTGAGGACCACCGAGTCTCTCCTCTCGGACCCTAGGTTCTCCCTGGGTCCACCACGTGCCGCAGGTACCTGATGGAAAGAAGGAGGTGTGTGAACGAAAAGAGGAGAGCAGGAGAAAGAGGTAGAGGAAACTAAACTTTCGTTTACTACTTGTACAAAGGAGACCGAAGGAGAAATGCCAGAGGAGACTCCTCGAATTGTTGAAGTCGCTCTCATATAGACTGTAGACGTACGGCTGTTTGTAGGGACTTTACCTCCCTCTAAAGGGTCACGGACCTCGTCACTCTCTTCTCTCGACCCCCACACACTAAGGACAGGGAGGGATCACCGACCCCTTCTCCCCCAGAGACGGACCTCCTCGGGGGACCCCGACTCACCTCGGTGGTCTATCTGTAACTTTTCGGGTGTTTTATGTCTTGTTGACTTTAGACTTTCGTAGATAAGAAGTACTGATGAAACGAGTGTCGGAATTTAAAGATTCTAGGGAACTTTCTCTCGACATAAGCCAGAATCTCTTTCTACTGAAAACATGGAAGTCGTGGACCTATTTTCAGGTGAAGGTAACCAAGTCAGAAGACCGTAGGTCGAAACTAGCGTTTTTTCTTGGTATAAGAAACTTGTGAGTTCAGAACTAAATGTATATCGGAAGACTCTACTTATATTTGTGAAACCTCAGTACGAGTTCTTTACTTTTATTAGAAACAGATGGAACTTACTTATGGTCAAGGAGTCTTCGGTGACCAAATATCGTCTAAGAGGGTTAGACAAGGTAAGGGGAGTTTTCCGCGTCCCTCCCACCCCCTGGGTGTAACGAGGTAGGGGGTCACGCACACATTGGTGGGTGCAACCCTCACACCCTACACCGTCCGACTGTCCCAATGTCAACGAAGAAATATTTGTCAAAATTAACTTGTCCACAGTAGTTCCTCGTGCCTTTAAGGAGACGCGGAGCGTGTACACAGAGAGACTGTCGAGGGACGGAAAGGGGGTGTCTTCGGTGGGGAGTAAAAGTGAGTCCGGCCCCGACTAATTAATTTCGTGGAGGAGAGGTAAAGGTCCGTTTCAGGAGTAAACTGGGACACGTCTATAAGTTACGAAGGCGGAGATTAAAGGACCGTGAAAGTGTTGGAGAAGTTCTACCACAAATACTTTCCCCTGAGAAACGGGCAGAGGGTCGACTGTCTAAGCACCATAAAGACAATGACCCTGGGGTCCGAGGGGTCTGTCCACTAGCTCCTGAAGTCGGGCACAGACCCCCCATTCCTGGGTAGACAGCAAACGTCAAAGGCCCATAAGGAAAGACTAATACATTTAGGAGAGGGAAAGACAACACAGAGAAGATAACAGGGAGCCACTCTTGGGCTTACGTTCCGACGGTCTGTTTATCTTTTGTCAGGATTATCAGGAAGAGGGATAGAGAGAGGGAAACAGAGAGAGGTCTGGATCCGCAAAGAGATCCGGTCTAGTCTTCGAAACGGACAATACACAGTAGGGGAGAGAACCGCTTTCGTCAGTGAAAATCACAAAAAGGTGTAAATACCTTAGAAAAATCTCCTACCGGAACGAGAAAGACGGATGAGACGAAAGAGGTCCTCGGGTCCGGTCAGGAACCGAAGGTCGTCAGTTGACCGTGTGCGTCTCCCAAGGGACCACCCAGGGCCTAGGCTGTCGTGGGAGTCCGGGGAGGAGACAAGTCCCTGGGACACCCTGACGACCGGGTCCACCACTCGACTACGTAAAGGAGTAGGCCGGAGTAGGAACGGAGAGTGCACGGACGAGACGGAAGGTCCGAGGAACCTCTCGACCCGGACCACGGGAGTCCTTCTTCCAGTGTAAGTGTGAGTAAACGAGTGTAATAGACGAGGTCCCCGGGGTGGTCCCCTCTCGTCCACCAGCGAACCCCGTCCGTCCGGGGACGGTCCAGTGACGAGAACCCAGACAGAGAAGGAGAGTAGGACCTCCTCTGGGACCAACCCTTCCTCGATCCCATACCGGTTCCAGAAGAAGACTGTAGGAGATTCTCGGGGTCTTCCCGAGGTCTCGGTTCCCGTTCCACCATGGTCAGAAGGTATGGTAAACAGGGGTTTTGCTTAATGAGTGCGTAAACGAGAGAAGACCCCTTTTCAGACCCGAGAAATTCTCATCAGAACTAGTCTCAGTAGAAGTGAAGGCAGTAGAAGAACCCTTTGAGGTCGAACTGGTTGTGTGTTGTAATCTATAGACGGTACAGGTCGGTGCTCCAGGGCGACCAGAAGTGAGGCAAGAGCAGGCTCCCTCAACCTCCTACACAGAGGTCTAGTTAAATACATAATTAAACAGTGAGCGACGTATTATAAATCGTGACGCTATTTTTTTGTTTATTCGGTTATGATACTCCTTAACTAAAAGGGAAGGTGTAGACAAGTGTCTGTATTTAGATTTCAAAACGATAAAATTTTCGGAAGGCACGTTTATATTAGATTTTAACGACCCGAAACTCCAACCCGAAAAGACAGTTTTCTACAAATACCTGGACGTCGGATCTCGGACCGACGAGTAGAAGACGGAGGTCCGGGGTTTCTGTAGCTAATAGAGAACTCCAGGAAGAGTTGAGTAACGGTTAATTATCCCACTAAAACTCGTAGAAAACACGTGTTCGAGGTGCGATTGGAAGTCGATTCTACGTTCTCCCTGGGACCGGAGTCCGTACACGACGTCGTTTCGTGTGTGTCAGACGTGAGTTTGTCGGTGCTTCGTTCCGTCTCTCACTACTGTCACTTTCTAGCCCGCACCCTCACGTCCTCTCTCTGAGCTGGAAAAGTTCAGTTCCCGACCCGTTCCGGGAACCTCCTTCACCTTAAATTCGACTCGGTACTTCCTAGATACCCTAAACTGGTTTTCGTCATCTCCTCTTCTCGTAAAATTCCCCTCCCGCGTCGCCCTCGTTTCCGGTCTACACCTATTTCCGTCCGGCTGTTCTGCTGGTGGTGCTGTTGTTTGGGACCAACCGACGTCGAGTCCTGTGAACTTCTGTCGGCCCTCCCGGTCCTTTCCGGCTCTTATAACACCCTTACTGGTACCCCAAAGGAGGACAGACCCGAATCGGCAAAGGTCGCGAGAGTTGTGCACCTAGGAGAGTAAGACTTACAGTGTTGTCAGGACACCCATCCCTACTAATATGTCAACTCCTTTGGCTCTGAGTCTTTCACCTCCTCTAGACGAAATCCCCTGTTTCCTATTATCGTCTTTTTGGGTTATGAACCACTCTCGGGTTCAGAAGGGTGTGGACTGGTCGGAAAGGGCGATTTGGCCCCTCATCTACTCTCGGACGTTCTCTTGAACGAGAAATCATGGGCCGGCATGAAAGACAGACACCTTGAAGACAAACAACCAAACGAGAGCCCTTAAAAGAAACCAAACCAAACCAAAATCCAACCGACACAACCCAGAATTAATATCGTGCACCCTAGATCAAGGGACTGGTTCCTATCTTGGACCTGGAGGACACAGTCCTCGCACAACAGAATTGGTGACCCGGTGGTCTTTCCAGTAACGAAACTCCAAATTAAGTGACTAAAAAGAACCACATTTTCGTGGTAACCCACCGCCCCCCACCCCCCCAGTGGAGACCTCTGAGACCACACCCAGTCACTCCAGTTCGACGTCCAGAACCTACACTACAACTTCACTGGAACCGTTTCGACCGTCTCTGGACGATAGTCGTCGTCGAAGGACCCGTGTCCCCGGTTCTACTACGGGTCCCGTCACAACATAGTGGTACACCCCGAACGGCTAGAACAAGGGGGCCGTCAGGGTCGGGTGGTCCTAATACTTGTCGCACCAGTTCTACTTCCGGGGCACACATGGAGAACCCGGCGAACTGTAGGTCTGACTGTACTGACAACGTCAGAGGTCACCAATGTCAGTGGAACTTGGACCGGACGACCGGTCGGATCCAGACGAAAACGGGGTCGTACCAAAAGTCTAGGAACAGGAACTATCCTATCGGGGTTTTTTGACAGTTACTAGAGCTTGAGGAACTACCCGCCCCGTCTCTGGACTAGAAACACAGGACCGAGATGTGTTGGACAGAACTGCTACTCCTGTGGGAGGAACAGGAACTAAAAGGAGGTACTCGAGTCCCTGGAACCGGGACCACAACTGGTGTCGACTCGGTCGGGTCCACGACGGTTTAAGAGGTGTCGGAGGAGACGACCTTGGGAACCCGGGAGGTCTGAGAGGGTGTGGTGGTCACAGTCGAAAACAAAACCTCTTCATAAACACGAGAAAAGGTACCGTTTTGACAGTACGAACCATAATTAAGACACTCGGATGGGGTGGGGCTCCTCGAGGGGGACTCTCGTGAACCCCCCACCACCCTACCCTGTAGACTCGACAATTCACGGTCCATCCGAGTAGTCGAAACAAACGGTAGGGCAAACCGTTTACTCGGTCTTTGGTCCCGTAGTGACTCACGTACCTCCCACTTTCGAAAGTATTGTTCCTTCCTTCACTGAGACCCAACCAGAACCCTCCCCTTTTTACTTTATCTGGCCCAGGAGTCTTTTTACAGTGGACGACCTGTTTCGGTGTTCAAGTGAGCTCCGGTCCAGATCTCCAGTCCGGCGTTGTTGTCTCTGAGACTCAAAGGAGGTCGGTCTCCGGCCAGAGTTTAGGATTGTACAATAGTAGTGATTAACTCTGTCTTGACTCTCTTTCCTGGTCTTTGCGCTCGCCTTCAAAGACCTGACACTAGAACACCTCACGTCCTCCGTGGATGTCCCAGTCTCTAAGACGTTCGGAGCCACCGACGTTAGCGAAGTTCGACCTGGGGTCCACACTCCAGGCTCCGTCGCCTCTACGAGTGGTCTAGGTGTGAGTCTCTGAGTCCATACTACCACACCCGCCGACCCTCGACCGGGTCTGTGCAGACGTAAAAGGGAAAACACAAACAAAAGACGACAAATCCTCTTCGTTCACGCGCTCATAGTGTAGCGAAAGTAGTCCCCTCTACTAAAACAGGTCGGACTCAAACAATTTCTCACACGCTAGTCCGTTCTCAGCCCGATAACAAGTAGGAGGGGAGGGAACCCCCTGAGACGATCCGAGATGTGACAGGAACTGAGTCGGGACCTTCACTAGGACCGAGGTCTTTCGGGTACTGTCGAAGGGGTAGGACCGAGCCTCGGCAAGAAAAGTCTCTCTTGAAGACCCCGGAAGTTCAGGGAGGTGTCTCGTAGAGGACGGGGTCGGACACTCCGGACACTGACCGACAGACTTCCCACGATGGTCTCCCTTTGTCGATCCCTCTCAAAGACTATTTCTTTGACAGTGACCACCCGGCCAATCGGATAGTCGGACCCCTGTGGTGAATTGAATCTGGACCAAATGCCAAAGTAAAGAGTAAAACCAGTGTCACCCGAGGAGTCGGAACTGCTCCACGACTTTCCGACACATGTTACTCTTCCGGTCACACCACGAAGGAAAGTCAACTAAAGGTTTGTACTCTAAACCGTCCAAAGGAGAAAAGAACGTGTCGCAATTAAGTAACTCCCCCGTAACACCCGTGAACAGTATTGGTGGGGGAGGAGTGGGGGGTCTCTCGTCCCTCTGTCCACCCTTATCGGACCCCACTTTCTATCCTCGGTCCCTGAAGGGACCACCAGGTCACCGATTCTGAGGTGCCAGGGTTACGTCCCCCAGGGTCAACCTGGGGACCAGTCCCTTGATCTAGGGTGTACGGTGTAGATTACTAGGGTGTACGACGTTACTCCTGACTACTAGGGAGTGCAGTGTTGGTTCTGTTTATTTGTTTATTTTTATATTTCTGTCCTCGGTACACTTATTCCTGTTTACCCTCGGGACCGGTGTGCTAGGGTTTACAGGAGACGCTACGACGATAGGTGACTGGTTCCACCCCTCCTCTGACTGGATCTCCCTCCCCAGAGTGAGTGGATGAGCGTCCATGTTTCCCCCCTGGAGGTCTTCCGGGGGGACCGGACTGGTCGTGACGAGGGTCCCTGTGGGTGGTCGTCACAGAGATCCCCATCCAGTCGACGTCACTGTCGAGGGGTCAGAGTCACTGAATTGCACTATGTGGGGTCCCGTCCAGTCGTCCTTTGAGACGGGGTCCGTCAATAGGTTCCTGGGTCCGAGGAAGACAGACCACCCGGAACCTCAAGAGGTGACCTAGTAGACACAGGTCGACCAACTACCTCCGCCTCTTCCATACCTCCTCCTCTTCCACACCTCTTAGTACACCCTCCAAAAGACCCGGATATGGTGAAAGGAGGTGCTAGGTGACCGGTGTACCTTGTAGTTCCCTCTGACCCTTTATACCACCAGAGTTGTTGATTGTCCGACTTAACATAAGAGGGTGTTTTGTATAGAACTTCAGGGTTGAGAATTATGGAATCTTACGCTGGAAACAAACCTTTGCCCCAGAAATCTCTCCATTAGTTCAATTTTACTCCAGTAATCCCACCTGGGATTAGGTTATGCCTCTTGGGTGAGGTCATAAGAACGGACTCCCTTAGGGTACCTGTTTCCTCAGACCACCCGATGTCAGACGACGACGACGATTCAGTGAAGTCAACACAGGCTGAGACACGCTGGGGTATCTACCGTCGGGTGGTCCGAGGGTAGGGACCCTAAGAGGTCCGTTCTTGTGACCTCACCCAGCGGTAAAGGAAGAGGTTACGTACTTTCACTTTTCAGTTTCACTTCAGCGAGTCAACACACGCTGGGAGTCACTGGGGTACCTGACGTCGGATGGTCCGAGGAGGTAAGTACCCTAAAAGGTCCGTTCTCATGACCTCACCCCACGGTAACGGAAGAGGCCCCGATGTCAGATACCCCAGGGTTTCTGAGGGTGTGATAACTTCACTGAATTGTCCGTGTGTGTTAGGTTACTAACCACAGGAACATGTTTTCCCTTCAAACCTCTGCCCAAGTCAAGTCAAATCAACGAGTCAACACAGGTTGAGAAACTCTGGGGTACCTGACGTCGTGTGGTCCGAAGGGACAGATAGTGGTTGAGGGCCTCGAATGAGTTTGAGTACAGGTAACTCGGTCACTACGGTAGGTTGGTAGAGTAGGAGACAGTAGGTAGGGGAAGAGGGTGGAAGTTAGAAAGGGTCGTAACCCCAGAAAAGTTTACTCAGTCAAGAAGCGTAGTTCACCGATTTCATAACCTCAAAGTCGAAGTCGTCGTCAGGAAGGTTACTTATAAGTCCTGACTAAAGGAAATCCTAACTGACCAACCTAGAATAACGACAGATTCCCTGGGAGTTCTCAGAAGAGGTGTCAAGTTTTCGTAGTTAAAAAAGTCACGAGTCGAAAGAAATATCAGGTTGAGAGTATAGGTATGTACTGACGACCTTTTTGGTACCGAAACTGATCTACCTGGAAACAACCGTTTCATTATAGAGACGAAAAATTATTTGACAGATCCAACCAGTATTTGAAAAGAAGGTTCCTCATTCACAGAAAATTAAAGTACCGACGTCAGTGGTAGACGTCACCAAAACCTCGGGGGGTTTTATTTCAGACAGTGACAAAGGTAACAAAGGGGTAGATAAACGGTACTTCACTACCCTGGTCTACGGTATCAGAATCAAAAGACTTACAACTCAAAATGTGATTGAAAAAGTGAGAGGAGAAAGTGAAAGTAGTTCTCCGAGAAATCAAGAAGAGAAAGATGGTATTCCCACCACAGTAGACGGATAGCCTCCAATGACTATAAAGAGGGCCGTTAGAACTAAGGTCGAACACGAAGTAGGTCAGGTCGTAAAGAGTACTACATGAGACGTATCTTCAGTTTATTCGTCCATCTACATGTGTCTTCCTTCTTGTACACTTCTGTGTCCCTCTTACGGTAAATACTTGGTTCCCACGGACTTCGATATCTTCGACCCTCTCTCCGGACCTGATCTAAGTGGGAGACTTGAGAGTCCTCCTGGGTTGGGACTATGGAACTAAAGACTGGAGTGCGGAGGTCTTGACACTCTGTTGTGTAGGAAAACACATTCGGTGGTCAACACCACGAAATAATATCGTTGGGGTCCTTTGTTTGTGTGCCGTCCAGACCCCTCGAGAGGCGGTCGTGACGACGTGGTGGAAGAGCAATTTCCCTTCTCCCGTCTGCCGAGAATCCCGTTGCGGACGGGGAGTGTCCAGGACGAGAGCGGTTCGGGGAGAGGCGTTCTACTGAGAGAGGGGCGGACGTGGGAACAAAAGAGAGTGGAAGAGGGGCGACGACTGTGATATTGGGGAAGGGACGACCCCTCTACCTCCCTAGGGTCAGTAAAGATCGGCCTTAGGGGTCCACTTCTTCTCTCTCCTTACAACGACAAGAGTGGAGTAAAAAGAGAAGGAACGAGGTGTCTACGTGTTTGCGACGGTTGGAACGATTCACTCGAGTTTGTTTAGGGGACTGAGGACCCCTGAGTCAAAGGGGGGTACATTTCACCCTCACTACCGTGACTGAAGAGAGAGTTGCTCCTCAGTCAATCCTTTAGCTATGACACTGTGCACCACGACGGAGACGGGTTCTCTCGCTATTAGTGACATCGAGTTCTCCGATATTTAGGACGGTCGACTGACGGGCCACGAACTTGTCCTGGGTCATGAACCCTTCGAGCCGACCTGACGTCCTACCCCCGCCGATGTCCCCCTGACACGTCCCCTGTCTCGGAGAGCACAGGTCGGTCGGAGGAGGGCGGGGATCTGGACCCCCACGGACATCGGTAGACCTGGCCCTGCCCTACCTGACTCGACCTCGAGACCCGTAACCGTGTCGACCCTTCTACCTCCCGGTGCCCCTTGTCACCGCCGTCATTACGAAGATTAATGACTTCTGAATGCTCACGGTCCAAGATCTGTTCCTGTTAATACTACACAAACACGTGTAGTATTGTGTAGTACGGTCGACACTGCCACAAACACGTCAGTCACGCTCCCCAGGTCCACCCGACGTAGGTCCGAGAGAACTGGATAGAACCCGATCAGTGAGGTGACAAAACGTGAACCCACAGGAGGGTACATTTTGTCCCTATCTTTACTAGTGTGAAGTGTTCCGTCCCAACGAGGGTCTTCGAGAAACAGTCCCCCTGTCTCCCGTCCCAGAGCTCTTCTCTTCGGCCTTCATTTCCCCACCTCGGGACCGGACCACGCGTAAGGGAGGGGGTGTGGCGTACCGTGTGAGGAAGTGGGGCCCTCGGCGTCCGTCCGTGTAAGGGGACTGAGGACCGTCTTCTGTCTAAGGACCCGGGTGAGGACACCAGAGACGGAGGAGGATCGTCGTTTAGAGGTCTGAGAGGGCCTCTGTTCATCCCGCTCCCGTTGTCATTCGTAATTGACCTATTGTGAGTGTGCCGAGGATCTTGTGACGGGGCGAGTTCCGTTTCCGAGACATTTATAACCAGAAATAATAATAGGGGTACAATGTCTGACACTCTCGTTCCGAGTCTCTACAAGCCACTCACTCCTCGACCTAAAGTTGGGTCCTGAATGTCTCGGATTCTAGACACACATCCGCACATACACACATACAGACACACACACGCGACTCACACGTGTACATAAATAAGATCGAACGAACAACCAGGAAAGGAGTAGGCCAGACGGTCTTGTCCCGATACCAGAACTCGAAACCTTTTATTTGTTCGAAGAATCCTTGAACCTCAAGACTTCCTTGGACCGACATACCTGTTCTCTGTGAACAGGAGGAAGCGTCACGAAAAAAGAGAGGGGTGGGGTGGGGGTAAAACGGGAGACGAAGGGGGAGGGAGGAATGGAAGGGAGTTCTCTTTCTGAGTCAAGACGGGTGACCGGTCTAGAGGGTGACTCTCCCAAGGGGAGTTATTCCCTGTCTCCCCCACCCCCGGACGGGACCCGAGACAGGGGAATCCAGCTCCCGGAATGTCGTAGAAAAGGAGTCGACGGGTCTAGTCAACGAGGGCAAGGGTAAAGACTTCTACTAGACTTTTGGTTCCAGAGAATCACCTTCGGAGTGAAACCCGGTGTCCTCGTCTGAAACCACACCCCCATTTCTCGACCTAGGTCTCGAGACCCGACCCCTCCGTCCTCGGTGTCCTCTCTACGAGGGTCCTGACCGACCGTCTCGACCTCGGACAGAGGAGAGGAAATGGTCGGAACCCCCACCCACCTGGGTCCTAGTTACGGGTACAACAAGAGACTCGTCGAGTGAACAGTAGGGACTCGGAGTCAGAGGAGCAGGTATTTAGCCCACATTATCATGAGCGAGTAGTCTGAACTCCGTTAGTTTCGTGTGATTCACAAGTCGTCGTGGACTAGACCTCACCCCGGAGTTGTGGTCCGTCGACAACAAAGACAAGTACTAATCGGAATCAGACACGACAGAACGTGAATCAACGAGTCAGGGCAGACTAAGAAACGTTGGGGGTTCCTGGCATCGGGTGGTCCGAAGAGACAGGTACCCCTAAGAGGTCCGTTCTTATGACCTCACCCAAGGGAACGGGAGGAGGTCCCCCAGCAGGGCTGGGTCCCTAGTTTGGGTGCAGAGGACGTAACGTCCGCCTAAGACAGGGTAGGCTCGGCGGTCCCTTCGGGATCACAAACGGATCCCTCGTCATAAGGTAGGGAAGTTCAGGGACAAGGACCCCTCACGAAAGACGGAATACAAGATCACCCCGAACAAAATCAGGTAAACTCGACACAGTATTTGTGTCGGTATCTGCTTCACAGTATCTGTGGCACCGAATATTTGTTGTTTACTGACCTCCGATCTTCAGGTCCTAGTACCGTAAACACCTAAACCAGAGACCTCTCGGACGAAGGACCAAAGTATCTACTGGTAAAAGTGGCGGGAGTGTGCCACCTTCCCCCTCCCCCAGGAGACCCCAGTACGGTACATACTGTCGAGACGATACTACTGGGTTGGTGGGGTGTTTCCGGGGTGAAGATTTATGGTAGTGCATGCCCCAATCCTAAAGTTAACACTTGGACACCCTTGTGTCTGTAAGTCTGGTGTCGTCTCAGACTCGACCTCACAGGACTATTATCACTCCCCGCCCTCTTCACCCGACAGTTTGGTACGGGAGGTCATGTAGTAGACAGGAGAGAAGGTCGTGTAGGCAGAATTCTATACAAAAGGTCCTGGATGATACATGACCTGTGAACTTGACTGAACGAGGTTAACGTTGTTCGTAATAACACACGGATGCGACATGGGCCCCGACACGATTACGTCCTGTACGTCTCTACTTTTACCCTTGTAGTGCGGGGAGTTCCTCGGGTGTTTGACTTCCCTTCAGTCTTATACCCGTACTGTCTCGTGCCATTCGCGAAGTTATGTAAATTACGCAATAAAATGACATAAAAAAATTTATAAGTAAAATATAAATAGACCGACATGGTCCAGAATAAACGTCGTACGCTCTAAAATCAACGTTATCCGTTTGAGAATCAACACCGTATACCCTCGATCAAAGGACTGACCTCTAGTTTGGGTCCGGAGGACGTAACCCTCCCGCCTCAGAATCGGAGACTCGGTGGTCCCTTCAGGGTAGTACACAATGCAGTTTGGTCTCAGTGACTCGTGGATCTTACGGCCTTCGTGACACGACCCACGGCACCGACAGCTCCACTCACTTTGTTCTGGGGACGGGAGGTCCCCGAGTCTCTGGTGCCCCTTTGACTCTTTAGTTGGTCGTTGTCATTTCTTCCAAGGGTGTACGAGTCTCCCGGAGTCATTTGTGTCCCTGACCCCGGGACTCCTTGACTCCTCTACTACCTTTCGAAGTACCACCCCCGAGTAGGAAATACTCCGAGATTCCCGGTCGTCTTCAACCCCCTAGGACCTCCTGTTGGTACAAATCCCCTCGGAAGGTTCCAAGGACGACGGTCACTCTCGTGGATACGACAGAGCTCCGTCACAACTCCCCGTCTCGCCTCCCCTCCAGAGGGTCTCCCTGACGGACTCGACCCAGGACTTCGTCCTCATCCTCGAGTCCGTCCGTTCCACCCCCTCCTGAGAAGTCTGTCTCCCCTGACGAAAAGCTTTCGTGTCTCCAGGTCGAACCTCCACTCGACCCCGTTAGGTCCGTCGAAAGAATCTACGATTGTTCAAACCTCCTGAACCAGGACACACTACCCCTTGGTTACCTACCCCAGTCCCTGCTCCAGTCCATTCCCATACTCTTTCGAGTGGGAGATCTCCTGATCCATTCTTCCCTACCTCTCTCAATTCAACGAATTTTTTTTTTTAACTCCCCAATTAGTCTGACACCTGGATGAGATTATAAATGAATGTTCCATTCCTCTGGTTGACAGGGGTACAAGTTATGTCTCGGAAGATCTTAGACGTTCCTTCGTGATCTCGTGTCGTGTGTCATAGTGGACAGTATGGGTCTCTGTCAAGGACCTCCCCTCCCTCCCCAGACGGTTGCGACTCGTGAGTTTGGGTCGTGAGTTTAGGTCGTACGACCGGGAGGGCCTCAGAGTCAGATTACTCCTCTGTCTTAGGTCCTACCACAATTATGTACGACTCTGGTCTCCGTCGTAGTCTTAGTCTCGTCTGAGTCTCCAAGACCTGGGGACGCACAAGTTTCCTCTCCTCTCAGTAGAAGGTGGGTTTATGGAGACCCGAGTCCCCCGGCCAGGGGTGGAGACCGAAGCGAATAGACGGGGGACAGAAGTCGGTCCGAACGGGTCGTTCTTAAATTTTTTAAAATTTCATTTCTAAACATGAGGTCATAAGAACGGGTCTCTTAGGGTACCTATCTCCCCGGAACGTCCGATGTCAGGTATGGGTGTGTGTCCACCCAACGAGTCAGTAAGTCAACACAGGGTAAGAAAAACTACGATACCTGACATCGGACGGTCCGAAGAGACAGGAACCCTAAGAGGTCCGTTCTTATGACCTCACCAAATGGTAAGGGAGGAGGTCTCCTAGAAGGGTTGGGTCCCTAACTTGGGCCCAGAGGACGTAACGTCCGTCTAAGAAATGGCTGGCTCGGTGGTCCCTTCGGGGGGTTGATCAAATAAAAAGAAATCCTCCACGGGAGTCCTTCGTGATCATGGGACGACCACCTTCCGCTCTGTCTGGTCCTTCACTCACAAAATAACTCGTGGGCTCGCTGGTAGACCCATCGACGCCGAGGTAGCGTGACCCTGGAGACCCTCTGACGTTATGTGGAGACTTAACAACTTAGGTTCCCCACTCTGTGACTCCGTAAGTAGGGAGGTGACGACGGGTAGGTACGAACCCAAGGATTCCCACGGATGGGACGTGACTGACTTGTGTTTCGAGAGGAGGGTCGGTCTCTTTTAGGTTGGGAGGGAGAGGGGGTTGGGGGATGGGGTAGGATCGTCTCTCTTTTACCAGAAAGTCCATGACTCCCGTCCTGAAGTTGTCGTAGTCGAATAGAGTCCCCACGACTACTGGTAACGTTGACATTATATTTACCGAGGTTATTAATGAAAGAATTACAGAGGGAGGATGTGACCTTATATTAGGTAGACTCCCACGTCTGACGTAGTGGGGAATTACGGGTCCTGGATCAAGTCACACACCGGATCCGTCTACAGGTCGACTATGAATGACTCACATTAAATCTCCAACTATTTAAGTACCATTTCCGAGTCAAGACGGACCCACAAAAGAGACCGGGAAAAGGAGAGGGGAGAAGAGACAGGGGTTGGGGGTCGGGACTATATCGTCTCAGAGGTTCAATACACGGATAGATAGATCGGAAGAAGAGTTCATTATTTTTGGCACTATAAATTGGAACGGTCACTGGCAAACCTTTTTCCCGGAGGAAGTTACGATTCACACGGAGACACAGACTCACGAGTGGCACCGCACACCTTGACTACTGACGGAGAAAGTCCGACCCAGGAGTGACCACCTCCACGTGGGTAGAAAGGAATGGCGGAAGGACGACCGACCTTAAACTTATGGTACCGACCTCGTCCTCGTCGGTGGAACCTAATAATCCATCTTCGGGACTTGGTACTCTTACCACCTTTACCTTTCTCGACCTGTGGGACTACCAGTCCCTCGGAAACGGGGTCGGGACCCGCCTTGGAGACTGGAACGTAATGCAATGTCTCAGGAACCAATACGGTGACAATAAGCCCCAAAAGACAGGGAACGTCGATTAGGATTCACCGTGTATTCCACTAACAATTTAACTGAAGAACCATCACACACGTATCAACGAGCCAACAAAGAGTGAGAAAACATTGGGGTACCTGACATCGGGTGGTCCTAGGAGACAGGTTCCCTAAGAGGTCCGTTCTTGTGACCTCACCTAACGGTAAAGGAGGAGGTCCCCTAGAAGGACTGGGCCCCTAGTTTGGGTGTAGGGGATGTAGAGGACGTGACCGTCCGTTTAAGAAATGGTGACGTAGTGGACCCGTTCTCCCTTATTTACTGAGAGTCCATCACCTCCGTCTTGAACGACTTACCCTCGGGGACCAAGGAGGGTGACCTCCGGAGGAGGGTCGAGAAGGAGAAGGGAAGAGGGTCGTAGAGTGGAGAGAGACCCTAAATTCTACAAGACAAGAGAGGGACTCTTCGTCGACGAGGTTGTCTGAGGGAAAGGGAAACCTTACCAGGTCTGTACGAGGTACATCGAGGTCCGATTATGACGACGGTGAGGTGAAGTTTCAAGAAAACCACCACCACCACCACACCCCCCACCCCCCCCCCTCCTGCTAACAAAAAGTCAGCGATTCAACACAGGGCTTAGAAGTCGGGGTACCTGACGTCGTGCGGTCCGAAGGGACAGGTAGTGGTTGAGGGCCTCGAACGAGTTTGAGTACAGGTACCTCAGCCACTACGGTAGGTTGGTAGAGCAGGAGACAGTAGGGGAAGAGGAGGGCGGAAGTCAGAGACGGTCGGAACCCCAGAAAAGGTTACTCAGTCAAGAAGCTTAGTCCACCGGTCGCATGACTTCAAAGTCGTAGTCGTAGTCAGGAAGGTTACTTATAAGCCCCAACTAAAGGAAATCCTAACTGACGCCCTTCCGCCCATGTTAAGGGAGAAGGGTGACCCAGAGGAGTGACAGAAATCCCTTGTCCTTTCAGTCGCGAAAGAACCGTGACAGAGGGTGTCGGACCGACTCCCACTCAGACCCGGGGTGGTCGGGGACGAGGGTCCAGACGTGACGCGACCCCACACCCCTATATTTCCGTCCATTTTATCTCTCACCGCGGTTCGTCGCTCTCCTTCTGCGTCCTCCCGTCTCCTGTCGGAACCCGTGTGCAATAGCGCAGCCGGGTCCCCAATATTCTCGGGTCCCTGAGTCTCGTCCCGATGCGACGCCCTCCGCCCACCACTCGGACATCTGGGAGGGGTGCGCGTCCCGAGGTATCTAGCAAACAGTAACAGGGAAGTTGGAACCAACAGGGTCCCGGCGGAAGCCCTGTCTTGAGCTCCTCCTCTCCTGAACCCCTGCCCCATTGGGGAGGCCCACCTAGATAGAAGGATCGGTGAGCGTCGAGAACCCCAATGTGAAAGGCCTTCCCCAGACTGCCTTCCACACTGGAACCGGTTCAGGACACGCGCAGAGACCGGGGTCAAGGGAAACCCTATGGGACCTGTCGAACCCCCGCCAAACCGAAAGGAATCGTCTCCCTAGGCCTTCCACCAGGCCCACGCCCTACTCCTGCCGGCCCGAGGACGCGCGGGGCTTGGGCTCGCGTGGCCGGGCCTCGCGTCACGGGCCCTGGAGGGCGGCCTCTTCCTGGCCGGCCCCCCGGAGCCGCCGGGCCCAACCTTTCGGTCCTGGGCGGGCCGGGGAGGACGCCCGCCCCGCCGGGGCGCGGCCGAGGAGGGGGCGCCGGCGGGCGCGCCGGCCCCGAGGCACCGCGCGCGGCACGGCGTCCACCGTCGCTACCGGGTCACGACTCGCGGGGCGGTACCGGCCGCGGGGCCCCGGCGAGGCGGACCGCGACGACGACGAGCCCCGCCACCCGTCCCGGCCGGGGGCGGGGGTCCACTCTGGGCGCCCGGGGCCCCGCCCCAACCGCCGCCACGCCCGACGCCGCCCGGTCCGCAGGGCCTGAACTCGCTTTGAGGCGCCCGCCGCCCTTGGGTTCGGAGCCCTCTCGCCCCGGATCCTGTCACCTCACGGGGCCCGACCCACCGGCTCCACCCCTGGGCCTGCCGCGGGCAGAAGGACCGGCGGCCCCGAAGAACCGGCCCGATGGCCGACAGGGCGCCGGCGGGACGCGACTGAAGACGCGGGCCGTAGAGGGGCCTGGTGAAAGGGTTGAGGCAGAGGGGGTCTGGGCATGGTCACCGAGCCGACGTCGGGCTCGACGGGAGAGGGTGAGACGGGGTCTGGGGAAGGGCGTCACAGACGCGGGGTTGGGCGGTGGCGAGCGATACCCTCTGGGAGGCCCTTCCGTCTCTCCGGTCCCACACCTGGGGGTCGAGGTGAGAGGAGGGGGCCGTGTCGGAAACTGAGTGTCGGGGTCCCTGGGACGCCACCGTCGAAGGACAGGAAGGAGGACTGGAGGGTCTCCCTTGGACTCTCGGTGTAGCCGAGGGGTCGGGGTTCCGTTTGTGCCTTTTCCGAGGGACAAGGAGACCTTCGTCCGTCGTGGGAGGTGTGTATGTGTGTGAGTAGACTGTGGGGGTCGAACTGGAGGAACCACCAGTTGTTCGTGGTCTCGAGTATGACCCTGTGAGTCTCTGTGGAACCGGAGGGGTACGGGAACCTCTGGACTGGGGCCCCCTGGGGATGTCGGGGAGAGACGGAAACGACGGAGGTCCGAGGACCCGACCCCCGACACAGTCGGACGGAATCCTCTCCCCTCAACAGGTCTCTACGACACTCTACGAACTTGTCTCTCCTCCACGTCCGAACCCACCGGACAGGACACGGCCCCCCGACACAAAAGGACACTGGAGGGTGAGGATGGGGATCTGGACTTCGAAACCCCTCCCCAGGACATGTCCGGAACTTTAAACAGGGTCCACCCTCCGTCCTCATCCCCGAACCCACTCCCGGCTGAGGTAGGGACCAACTCTTAGGTCTACACCTGTCTACGCAGAGGGTCGATTCCACGGTCGGGAAGGAGTCGGGGGCACAAAAAGGGTCTGAGTAAGGGGAGGGAGAAGGACAGACGGTCGGGTTGAGGACGGGAACGGCGTGTTACCGAAGGGACCATACGGACCCTAGAGAGGTCTCGGTCCTGACGTCTGACGAGACCGAGTGGAAATGGAGGAAGGGGAGGAAGGAGGAGGGGGAGGAGGAGGAGGAGTCCGACCCTGTCCCAACCCCACCTTCCGAGACCACGGACCAGGGTAGGACGAGGTCCGGTTCAAACGTCTAATTCGTTTTTTTCTCTCCAACACCTCCGGTGGACAGAAGAGGGGTTTCAAGGAAACGGGTCTCCTCACCCCGAAGAACTTGGGGGAGAGAAGACTAGGGGAGAGAAGACTAGGGGACTCTCATTTTCGGATTATAGGATCCCGGTATAGAGATCAGGACCCCTGTGTCTCTTCCCGTCCCACTCGGTCCGAGGCTCGTCTCTTCCCCTCAAAGCGCTCCACGGGGACGAAACTCGTAAGGACCGGGCGCCTCCAGACTCACTGTTCGAACCTCCAGTCTGACGTCATTAACGCTGTGTTGAGTAGGAAGCACATTCTGAGATATTTGTGACCACCTAAAACGGAAGATAAAAGACAAGTACTCTAGTCGTTCTGATCCAACGAGGGAGGTACAGGGACGACCCCCCTATTTAGAGTCTTTTCCTCCCAAGGGACATATTTCACTTAGGTCGTCTGGTCGTCGTCTCTCCTCTTTCCCCACGTCCCGACCCGACCACGGATTATGGACGGGTAGGTCCGCCCTGGTTTCCCTTTTGGCTCACTCGATGGGTGTCAGTCCGACCGGTCCGACCTCCCCCATGTCCGTCCCCCCGACCAGCTTAACTGGAGACTTCTTCCCCTGGATCCGGTGAGGTAGTAACGACCCTTCCTGGTGGGAGAGGGGATAAGGAAAGGAGGGGTTCTGGGGACAGTCCCTCGACCAGATGACTCCCGTTCGGAAATTGTGGGTTTTAATCTCGGTCGGTTCTGACCCAAGTTTATAAGGACTGGTAGCGTTTCTCTTGGAGTCAAAGGAGTAGACACTTATTCCTAGTGCTCGGGGCGGTGTATCCTCAAGACCTCGCCTAACTCTGTGACCGTAGGGCACTGGCGTCGAAATCAGTGAGTCCCCGAGACTGGGAGAGAACAGGAGCCTGTAGACCTTCGGAAGAGGTCCCACCACCTTTTCCCGACCCCCACCCCCGGGGAGATCACTTCCCACCTCCCTTAGGTCCCCTGCGGTGCCAGTCGCACGTTGAAGCAAGAACTCGACCTGAGGGAGGGTCTGTACCGGAGGTCACCCCTAGTTTCGTCCTCTATGGTTCTTTGGTGTAGGACGGGAGCCTACGGACCGAGACTCCTCTTCATCCGAGAAGGAATCACCGTCCGACGGGGACTCATCCAAGGAGGGACACACACTGTCTCTCTACTCCTCTATGTCTCTATGTGTCTCTTTCTCTGTCTCTCTCTGTATTTTTCTCTCCCTGCCCCCCTCTCTCCAACATACTTGGGGACAAAGAGGAGACGTGAGTGCACTGGAAGACACTGAAGGACGGACACTCAGGGACACAGACTTTGTAGAGTCGCACAGCAACACATAGACTGTCACACTGAGGTTCACACTATGACGTAGACACCCCTCCCCCACCCACACACACACACACACACACACACACACACACACATACTGTCTGGAGAATCTCACACTTACCCACAGACAGTCACACACAGGCACACACCCACTCTTTATCACACGAACACTGTCTTGTGCACTGAGAAAGAGACATAGATACACACGCTGTCACACTGAATTCATATACAGTTGGTTCCCCAGAGACACACAGACGAACTGGCAGACGCTCAAGCGCACACCCTCTCCGAGACAGCGTAGAATCGCCCAATCGTACACGAGGTGCCGTACACACCATCACACACACCGTCGCACGGGGGCCCTCCCCAGACACGTACACTCCTACTCACATGCCAGAAGGAAAGGGACGGGAAGACGAGTACGTAGACCTCAGAAATTCCTTTTTCTTTGCCCCGGTTCTCGCGTCCCTGGTCGTCGGGGTAGGGACGTCCAGAGTCTCCGGCAGCCACTACCGACTCGAGACCTTCAGCCCGTCTCTTCTACTCCGGCCCCCAGGACGGGACCCCTTCTACGTCCCGACGTGATCAACCATCTGGGGTCTCAACGGTGACCTCGGGAGAAAAAGGAGAGGGTAAAAGGGGTGGAGTCTCCGGAGAGAAAGGAGGAAGGGAAGTCAGTCTTTCCAAGGGCCTCTTCCTTCCTTAGACTACGTGAATAAGTATGACTCTGTCCTTCGACATCCTCCTTGAGAAGTCCAATCGTCGGTCACAAACCTCCACACGGGAGGGTCCCACAACCTTTCAGGGAGTGGGACTCTCGTCGGTGGGCGAGACGTAGGAAGAGAGGGACGAGAAGGAGGAATCTTGTGACGGGCAAGTATGTCCCGACCTATTGAGGATTTCGAAAAACGATGAAATAGAACGACCTTGACAGGACCTTAAGAATCTCTTCTCGTTACACGGGTAAAATGTCTACTCCTTTAACTCCGGGGTCTTCCAATTTTAAACAGGGTAGTCAGGGTGTAATTGTCTGTTGATCCTAAATACGGGTCCTGGACACGGACAGACAAGTCACGAGGGAGGACCGGAGAAGAAAGAGTGGAGGACGAAGGAGGGGTTTGAGAACTTAGACTCTCTACGGGGGAGGAATGACACTGGAGGTGGGTCCGTAACGGGGGCAAACGGAAGTGGGGGTACGTCTCTCACGGGTATTGTGGACCACTCAGGACTAAGATTTTTGACGGTCGGACGGGATTGGGTCCGGGCAGTTCACGGGGTAGAGGTCGGTCGAGACGTCGGACACTCCCCGTCCCGAAGGTAGTGACTTAGGAGAGGTGGTGGGTCGGGGACGTCGGGGAGGAGAGGTCCGGATCCCGTCCTGGAGTGTAGTTTCCCCCTACTTTACCCCGCCCTGTCCCACCACGCCCCACCCCCACCCCCCGTCGGTCACCCGTTCAGGTCCGGAGAGGAACGTCAAAGGACGAACGACATTCCGTGTCTCCGAAACGATAACCGATGCAAACGTCGACCTTCTACGGTGCTTAATTCGACTTACTAGCCAGGAACCGTTCTTTTATACAAACAAAGGAGGACGGTCCTCAAACAACTAGGATCTTTACTTCCTCCCCATCCTGGGACTGAGGGGCCCCCCGGACCGACGGGCCTGGTGCGAAACGAAAGAGGGTAGTTGTCGTCTTTAGGTCCTGTCGACAACAACTGACTCAAAAGGTGCATGACCCCGGGAAATCGTAGTTGAGTGAATTACGAGTACTCCTCCCTCCCTGATACCAATAAAGGTCAGACACGTCCACACTCGAGTCCGACCTTCAATTTTGAGAACCTGTTCCAGTCTTTTAGTTATATACTCCCTCGGTCCCAGTCCGGACCGAGACGAGGGTTCCGGTTCCGATAAGTGCGTAGAGGCACATTGGCACGAGGGGACCCGGGGCCCGGACCGGTGTGGCTCATTGGAGTCGGAACAAGGTCCGGTCTCGGAGGGTCGACGGGGCCCAGGACTCTTCTAAGAGGACTTACCGCCAGGCATCGACAGGAGCCGAACGAGGGACCTCGACATCACAGGGTGGAGACGGTGAAACAAGGTCGGCCCGGGGGGACGACTTTACGGGTGGGAGACGGGAACGGGTTAGAGAGGGGTGTCTAGGGGACGAATTGGAGGCGAGTGTCGGGGGTCTCCCGGGGGACTGGGGCGGTCTTGAGAGCCCAGACGTGGTTCAAGGCGGAGTTGGACTCGTCACAGTGGACGGAAGAGACGACACAGGACTTCTCGTAAACAGGGGTGGGGTGGGGGTTCCTCGGACGCCCAAGAGAGTCCGTCCCCGAGACGGGAGTAGAAACACAAGGGGTACAGGGAGGTAGTCTGGACGGTGGGTCTCAGACCGTGTCATAATGAAGGTATTTGTGGTCCACCCCTCTCCGGTCTCCAGACCATCAAACACACAAACTGACCCCTCTCCACCCCGCCTTCACTCGTCATAAACCTCTTGAAGTTGACCACGTCCTTCTACCGTCGCTTGGGACAACAGTCCTTCGGGAGATAGACTCCCCCGCTGGGTCGGGGACAAGAGCTCCTCGGGGTCAGACTCCCCTCTGTCGGGACAGGAGTCCCTCGGGGTCAGACTCCCCTTTGTCTCGGGGCGGGAGTCCCTCGGGGTCAGACTCCCCTCTGTTGTCGGGACGGGGTCCCTCGGGGTCAGACTCCTCTGTGTCGGGGCAGGAGTCTTTCGGGATTAGACTCCTCTGTGTCGGGACGGGGTCCCTCGGGGTCAGACTCCCCTCTGTGTCGGGGCGGAGTCCCTCGGGGTCAGACTCCCCTCTGTCGGGACGGAGTCCCTCGGGGTCAGACTCCCCTCTGTGTCGGGACGGAGTCCCTCGCGGTCAGACTTCTATCAAAGAAAAGGTTTCGAGACGAGTCTCGTTCACTGTCCCGACGGAGACGGAGGTTCAGGGGACCTCCAACCACCGGTCGGACCGGAAGGACCACAACAGGAATGGGAAATTGGGGTGAGGGGTGGAGGTGGAGGTCTGAAGACCGAAGGTGCTCGAAGGGGCAAGAGTGAGGGACGGGGACTGTGTGGAAGACGGGGTCAAGGGTCGTCACTGGAACGAAGGACGGACGAGAGGAGGACCTTTCTCTCTACCTCACCCTAAAGAAGGGTCAGAGGGACAGGGTTGGTGGTCGTCGACGGTAAAAGTCCCCGTCCTCCTCTTCCTTTCGCTCAGACTCCCAAACTCGGTGGTCCTGACCGAAATCACTTTTGACAAACCCGGGGGTCAACATCGATTTTAGCACTATGACGGAAACGACAACCCAAACTAAAGAACAAGAAAAAAAAAAAAAAAATGTTTATGTGAACTGGAAACGGGAGTCTTCTCCTGACAGAGTCTATAGAGGTGGACACCAGAGTCGTGTGAATGAGAATTCTCACACCCACCCCGAGTTCGTTCGAACAAAGGGGGGAAGGGGTCCCGAAGGATCCGTCGGTCCCTACTCGGGTTCTGTTGGACATAGAAATACCCTTCGCAGAGTATTCGGTCACCAGGGGTTGGAGAAACCATGGTCCTTGACCAAAACACCTTCTGTCAAAATGGCGCCACTCCCCTACCAAAACCCTACTGAGTTCGAGGGGTCTACCGCGATCACCATTTCTTTGACGGACGGTTACGTCCTCTATATTCTCTAACCTCAAGCTAGGGACCCAGCCTTTCCAAGGGGACCTCCTCCCGTGTTGTTGGGTGAGGTCCTAAGAACGGACCTCTTAGGGTACCTGTCTCCTTGAACGGGTATCCCACCGTTTTTCAGTCTGTACTGACTTCGCTGAATTGTGTGGGTGTTCAGGTAATATAAATAACACGTGAAATAAAGATAATAATAATGTAATTGAGGTGGAGTCTAGTAGTCCGTAATCTAGAGTCTTTGACCCCTAGGGACAATGTTTGGTGTTGAGTCGAATTTAGACCCGTTCTAATGGGTCTGTGGTCTAGGTCACACGAATCCCGTGGTGGTCAGTTCCTACGTTCGAGGGGTTTCCTTCGACAAAATTAAAGTCGTGTTTACGAATAACAACACTAAAATTTTTCACTTTAAAACAAGATTTAATACATATCCAGGATTTAAAATAGGTTCCCCGAGGGACCAGTAAACACACAGACGTCGGAGATTCACTTCTTATAAATCTTAGAATTCGGACAAGTCCTTTTTTATGTTTATTTTTTCTTTGTATCAGGGTTCTGTATACATCTCCTCCATGTGATGTCACAGACCCTTACCTATTAAGAGAGAACCCCCGTAGACGAACCCAGACAGATTTTCGGTCAACACAATGGAATAGACTTTCACCTCGAAGAATAGGGGGACGAGTGTCTATCCCCCCGGGGAGGGTTACGTCCGGACTAGAGACACAGGACCTTGAAAAGACTGGGAAGTGGGGTACAGGAGTTCTGAAGAGGAAGAGGTCAACTATCTCGACCCGACTACAAACTGGGTACAACAACACGATCTTCCTCTGTCACGTCCGAACACAACTGGAGGGTCTACTGTACTAACGTAAAACATCCTCCCTGCGATCTCGTCCCCAGGGGTTGGAAAAACCGTGTTCCCTGGCCAAAACACCTTCTGTCAAAAAGGTACCCGAGCCCCACCCCCCCTACCAAAGTCCTACTAAGTCCACACGATGTTAACGACACGTGAAATAAAGATAATAATGTAGTCCAGGTGGAGTCTACTAGTCCGTAATCCAGGGCCTCCAACCCCTGGGGACACCATCACCCTTTATCATGGTTCCAGACGTCGTGACTTAGGGTGGTGTCGGGTGTAGCACGTGACGAGGTTGTCAGTGACTAGACCCTCCGAGGTCCAGGATCGGAGTCGAGACGAGGAACCTCACGACACACTGGAACTGACTCGGGGAGAGGGTGAGACTCGGACGCACAGGGGAAGATCTTACTACCTACTTTCACACTCTTGAAGTGTCCGTCCAACTGACCCGTGACCTTTCCTCGGGTACCGTCAGTACTCGGGGTCCCGGAAGTCCTTTAGAGACGACCCACCCCCGTTTACTTTGGCACTTACTCTGTGTGTACGAGAGGGGAGGGGGAGGAGGTGAGTGGGGTTGTCGTAGGAAAGTCATCGGTACCCGACCTGTAAATGATGTGGAGTTCCATACGAGCCTCTTCCGTGACCACTGGGTGAGACCATGAGAACGGACCTTTTAGGGTACCTGTCTCCTCGGACCATCCGTCGTCAGGTACCCCAACGCTTCTCAGCCTGTACTGACTCACTGAAGTGAAAGTGAAAAGTGAAAGTACGTAACCTCTTCCTTTACCGTTGGGTGAGGTCACAAGAACGGACCTCTTAGGGTCCCTGTCCCCTCGGACCACCCGACGGCAGATACCCCAGCGTGTCTCAGCCTGTGTTGGTTACGCTGAATCGTCGTTTCATACGAGACTTTTTGTAGGTGACCTCGGGGAGTAACCCAACAGTAGGGGAACGTTTCTACCGGTTTCGGACACCCTAAACCCCGGGATTCTAGGGGATTTCTAGTTCTTTGGTTCACACACCCCAGTCTCCCATTTTACCTGAACGTAACCTGGGTTCCCCGGGGAAAAAGAAAGAAGAGGGGTCCCGCGGTGGCACAGGGAGAGCCTTTGGCACGTCTTTACCGCTCTCATGGCAGCGGTCACGGTCGCGAAGGACTGGCTCCGGGGCGGGGGCCGGCGTCCACTCTCGTCCGCCCCGGGGGTGGGTCGTCGAGGGGTCTCGGCGGTCCCCGGGGGGTTCGACCGAACCGTAGGGAACGGAGACGGATACGGATCCGGGACGTAGACGGGATACGGAACCCCACGTCGGCACATCGGCGACATGGGAAACGGTCCCGGGGAGGTCTCGACTGTGGTCCGGTAAGGTAAGACACAGGAGTCGCGGAGGGCCGAATACAGGCCCGACCTCCGGGGTGAGTGTATGAATGTCATTACTTGCAAATCCCCCGAGTACACCCGACAAAATTTCTTATCTCCTAACTTCGGTCTGTCCGGAGACAAGGACTGGACGTCAGGACTGGGTCAGCGGACTCCTTCACTAGAGCCCGACCTCTCCATGACTCCGTGGCAGGGCCAGTGTCCTCCACACCTTAAAGTCTTTTCCGGCACTTCTAACAAATAATTCGTGAATAATACGAGACCATAGAAACGACGTATGCGACAAACAGGGACGTGTCGGGACACCCGACCCTTTAGTTGGGGTAAAATGTCTACTCTTTTGTCTCTGGAATTCATGAACCGAGGTTCAGGGTGACGACGATTCACCACGGACAACCCACCCTTACACGATCCGTCCCTCGAAAGACGACCCATCGGAGGGTTTACCCCTCGTCCCCTTTCACCTTTCATGGGGTCGGTCCGAGCATGATTTGCGGAAGGGGGACGTGGTCTGGAGAAGACGTTGGCCTGGAAGCTACTGATACGGACGACCGGCCTACCCAGTGGTCCGAGGAAACACTTACAGTCGACGGGGACCATGGATGGGACCCGGTCGTCGCCACTCAGGGGAAGGGGTGTACCTGGAACGGAGGGGCCACAGGTCCTCCGAGCCCACCCCCACCTCAACCGTATCCCACGAACGACGAAGGAAAGGTGACTCTGTGTCAGAGGGGTGGGGGCCTCCAGAAATCCGGAGGAGTACCACCAGACGGACGGAAAGGAACCCCCACCCCTCGTCATCCCACACTATCGTCCATATTGGACCCGGACTCCGAACAAGACCGTCCACCGATATCCCTTTCGTACTCCGAGACTGAATTCTTTCTTTACACTCGTGGGCGAACGTAGATCATTAGTCCTTTCCTTAGTCCGTCCTTGTCAAGAACCCATGAACCCACCCCCACCAAACTCCACAGCAACGACACACACACATACGTACACAAACATCCACGGGGTGAAGGGACCACCGAGTCTACCATTTCTTAGACGGACGTTACGTCCTCTTTGTCAAAACTAGGGATCCAACCCTTCTAGAGGACCTTTCCCCCTACCGTTAGGTAAGGACATAAGAGTGGACCTTTTAGGGTACCTGTCTCCTCGGATCGCCCGATGTCCGGTACCCCAACGTTTCTCAGCCTGTACTGACTCGCTGATAGCGAATGGACTATCACGGGACCTCGGTGGAGGACTGAAAAGTTCCCCAAGTGACGAGTCTCCTTGGGTCCGTCACCACTAGTCCGGAATCATCCTAACAGGAGGTCGGGAGGGGTCGAGTGAGGACGGACATCCCCTGTGGAACACCATCCTTCCCACATTAACTCATCCACTCTCCCCGAAACCTCGTGTCTCTGGATGTCTCTGACGTCTCTCTCGAGACTGACCTCCCCCTCTGGCACACGGGGGGGCCGGGGGCGGGGCACATAGGGTCCTTTGTTCGTGGGAACGGAGTCTCTCGAGTGTCAGAGTCCTTCCCTCTTTTCTGTGACAGAATATCATTGCTATGACTAAGTCACGGACGAAACACGGAGTAGGACGGGATTTTCCGTTCATAAGTACATTAGAAATCTTGTCGGGGGGTCATACGAACATTATGTCTATCCCCTTGGCTCAGGGGTCTTTCAAATGCGGCGAGTGAGATCTACTGCACCAGTTACCGTCCTGGTCCTAAACTTCCGTCGGACACGAGAATTACTGTCACGTCACTTCCCCAGACTCTGGTTCGTCTTTGACCGGGTCTTCGTCCACACTCTGCTTCCAGTACGACACCCTTCGGTCACACGAAGGACCTCCTCCGTCGACGAATCACCTTGTAGTCCCGTGGACCGTCCCGGACCGCAGTCGAAGTCGAGTCTTGTGCCCTACCTCCAGTCTGCTTCGGGGTCGACCTCACGACTCCTGACAGAGAGGACGACAGGGGAGGACCATACGGGGGGGGTGGGGTTCCACGTACGACTCTCGGACCCGACCTTTCTCCGTCCGTGGACCCACTCTGTCTCGCCGGGTCACGGGAAGTACGTCGAGAAGGTATTCGTGAAATACATGGATGTCAGTAAATTAGGAGTGTTGTTGGAAAGTCCCGAGGCTCATGAGGTTCTTATGAAGTAGATCATGAGGCTACTGGGAGGAGAGAATGTCTCCTCCTTTGACTCCGGGTCTCTACGATTTACTGAAAAGGTTCGAGAGTGTCACTCACTTATCGTCTGGGTACTTAGTTGGGTCCTCAGACCAAGTCTAATTCGCACACAGTAAAGACGTGGTCCGAAGGAGGTCACACGTCCGTGTACACACAAGGACACTTACACCCAGACCCGTACCTCTGTCCCCTCGCTGGACCCGGAGACGACCGACCTGGTGGGGTTCCCTCCCGTCATTTGACGAACGGAAGAGGGACCTCTACTTTAGAATACTAAGACGGAGTGTGACAAGGTTCACCGACACACTCGAACTGACTTGAAGATCTGGAGAGACACGGAGACCTGTAGTACCCCCCGCCCCCCCTATATCGATCCACTATCCCCACAACCCTTCTAAAGTTTAAGGATCTTTTACCAAAGACAATTGAAAAAGGTGGGTGGACTGAACAGAAGAGGCGAAGGGAGTTATGTGTGTCCAAGGGCCGAGGGGTTTCCAAACCCTGACCGACCGACCGACCAGGAGATCTGGGGTCCCTCGGTCCGTGTCCTGTCCCGGGTAGTGAGTCGTGATTCGGTGGGGGTCGAGACGGACAACGAGCGCCGAGGTAGGTAGTGGAAATTAAAATAAACTCGTCCTTTATCCAGGACCACCACGGGTAAATTCTCGCTTGTACCAAAATAACGAAAGAGGTACTTCTATTGTCGGTGACATGTCCGGGGGACGGTCGGAGGTGGGGGCGGGGGTCGAGGGGTGGAGTGAAGGAAAAAACTGGTTCGATTGAGTGAGGGAAAAAAACTGCGAACCCTAGTGTCTGAGACGGAGGGAGAGGGGAGAGAGACTCAGTTCCTGGGTGTCTCTATGGGTGGGACCCAAGGACGTTGTATTAACGACAGAGACCGGACAGGACCGACAAGGGAACCGTCTTCGACCGTGCCCCCCGAAGGGAGTGGGGGAGGGTCCCGTACCCCCTCCTCCCTTCCCCGTCAAGACTTTGAAAGAACCCGATTAGTTCCCTTACGGGATTCACTTTTACAACATCACCCTTAATCCTCACACTCCTTCTTTCTCCTCGTCTAGAATCAGTTACAGGACCCTCTTTTGTGTGAGTCGACCCTTAGAGTTTTCTTGGACTATCTCCCTGGTGAAGTCTCCAACCAGACCCAAGTGGACCACCGAGTCGTCATTTCTTAGACGGACATTACGTCCTCTGTGTCCAAGTTAGTGACCTAACCTTTCCAGGGGATCTCCTCCCGTACCGTCAGGTGAGGTCATAAGAACGGATCCTTTAGGGTACGTGTCTCTTCGGACCGCCCGATGTCAAGTACCACAGCGTCTCAGTCCGTGTTGAATCGTTAATTTGTTGTTCCCTGTATTGCGTGGTTCCTGATATTCTCACCCTTCGAAATCATAGGGATCCAGGGTCACCCCGTCCTTGTCCCGACACCACGGGAGTACTGTCGACCTCCAGTACCACTACCTCTCCGGTGGTCGTCCTGTCCCGGTACTAGTGTCTCCCCGTTTTTGGTGACGGTCTTGGAGTCTTAGTTCCGTTTTTCCCTCGTTCCCTCTTTATGGGGTCGTAGAGAAAGGTTGACAGAAGGATGGAGGACGGTCACGGAGGGTAATCGATTTGGGTCGTTTCCCGGTCCTTGAGTTCACTATGACAGGTGTCCCCAGTCGGAAGATCCCGCGTCCCGTCCCGTCTCCTTACTGAACTCTTTATTAATTTAAGCTTTGTTAATGGGTCCCGTCCAGACACAATTCTCGACCCCTACAGTCACTCTGGAATCTCCACACACTCACACACCCGAAACCCCTCTTCCCCACTGAAAGGGTGCCCCGAACTTCTCGAACGAGTCCTCGGACCCTTCACCACGACTCCCTCCAGTCTCGGTGGAGAAGACGGACCCCACACCGTAATCCTTCCGAAGGTCTCCATCCACAGTAGCCCCGGTCCGGAATTTCTTGTCCACCTACCTCCACCTACTCCCTCTCCTTCCGGGAGGTCCCGCCTCCTACAAATCCGTGGTCGAGTCTTTACCCCGGTCCGGAGTCTTGACATGTCGTAGGGTCCCTGTAGTCGGTTCAGGAACTTACGTCTGGGGAGATTAAGTCTTGACCCCTGACGTGCCTTTCCCACCTTCGTCCACTCAATCCCTTCCTTCCCGAAGTCTCCTCTACGGAACACAGGTGTTCTAAAAGAGAGACCTTTGGTTCTCCGACCTCACCACAGGTTCTCGGACGACGACGGACTCCCGGGAGGTCGTTGGAGCGAAGGGCCGGTTGTCGACTCGACGAGCAATGTTTAGTAAGGTCAGAGTAATCGACGTGGGAGAGGACTAGGGATGGACAAACACTCGAACCAAGATTAATATCCTCTCAGTATTTTACGAAATTTTTATCGGATATTGAGTGTTAAGAACCATTGAGACTGTCCACGGAGGGACCTCCTCGAAAACGTCGTCCGGTCCCGACGCCTTCCTTCGGCTCCGGGGGACGACCAGGACCTCCCTAAAGTCGACGCCGTCCCAGGATTCAAGGTCGGGTCGGGGTCACTTCCCGTGAGAAAACTCCTTAACCCCGGTCCCACCCCCACCTGGCCCAACCCGTCCTCGTCCTGAAACTGACACTGACACAAGACTTCCAGTCGGTCCGTGGGTCCACCGCGATCACAATTTCTTAGGCGGACGGTTACGTCCTCTGCGTTCTCTGCACCCAAGCTGGGACTCAGTCCTTCTAGGGGACCTCTTCCTTTACCGTTGGGTGAGAACATAAGAACGGACCTTTCAAGGTACATGTCTCCTCGGACCGCCCGATGTCAGGTGTCCCAACGTTTCTCAACCTGTACTAACTCGCGCGTGTGTGTGTGTGTGTGTGTGTGTGTGTGTGTGTCGATGGTCCGTAAAGTGTACAAAAGTGAAGATCAGAAGTGTGGTGGCTGGACCCTTCAATAGTACCAAAGGTAAAATGTCTACTCCTTTGACTCTGGGTCCCTCCAGACGGGGTCCAGGGCATCGACCAACTCCCGTCCTGGTCCTAAACTCGAACTCCAGAAGGAGATCAGGAACTACACTCCGTGTCGGGGAGTGGGCCTCAGGTTCGGCCCTGGAAATCAAGGTCGGGACCGAAACTGGGAGTAAAGACTTGAGGCCCCTCCAGGACATTGACGGGAGAAACTTAGAACCGTAGGACCGGACCTTCGACCCCCGGGTCCTCAGGCACGACCGGTGACGACAACGGTCCCATGTCCTCGATTACCTAAGTACTCGCGGAGAGGTGTCGGGACTCACGGGCGTAGGTGCACCTTCCCACCGACAATCGAACTAATGTCTGCGGCGACGTCAAAGGCCCTCCCCTTCACAAATTAACCCCCAAAATAAAGGTCGTGGTCCCAGACTGAATTACTTTATAAGGGATCCGAAGGACCGAGCACCGGCCGACGGAGGACCACAACTGTTTTGGTCTCGGTTCGAAGACCAATACTATATGGTCATCGAGGGCCCGGTCTATTCCGACCGGACTATTCGACCCGACCCGGGACTGGGTGGGGTAGAGGTCGGTTCTACCCACGGACCCCTGGTGTCGGTCCGGTCCTTGTCAGGACCGAAAATTATAAACGACGATTACTTCCCATTAACTGTCTGCGTAAACGTATCCGAGTGACTCGAAACGTCCCTACGTCACTAGGGAACTGTGACACGGGCATTGTGTGTGTAGACACGTGTAAGGTGGAGGGGTGGTCGAGGAGTAGGAGGGTCGAGCGGGACTCTTCTCTCGGGTCCTTACTGGCCCACGTCCCCCGGGTGTGACGGTTCTCGTGGACGACCCTTCTACGCCTTCCAACCACTTAGGTCCGGGTCTCCTTCCTGTCTGGTTACCGTGTACCGGTACCACCTGACAATCGTCGCTCAAGTCCACGACTGAGAACCGGAAAACCGGAGATCTCCGTCTCCCGGTCCCCGACACTAGGACTAAGACGGTGAGGGACCGACCTACTAGAACCCGTTCAGTGAGCCGGAGAATCTCCGAGTCAAAGAGGTAGACATTTTACCCTAAGAGCCGCGGATTGGAACATTCCACCAACACTACAAGAGTCCACAGTCCGTATGTCGTCCATGAGTTTTGGACTAAGACACTCTCACGTCGGACGTCTCTCCCGAACTCTCTCCGTCCTTTCGTAGGTAAACACACGGAGGACCGACGGTCTCGGACACGGGGACACCGCTCAACTCACAATCCTAGTGTGACGACGTCCGACGCAGGACCCAGCCACCATGAAGGTACCAAACTCGAGGTGACGACCCAGGAGAGGGAAGGGACCGGGGAGACGGAGGAGTGGGGAGGGGTGAAGGAGGGTAGATTTGCCCGAATCTCTTCCGAGACTGTGGTCAGAGTGTGGGGCACCTTAGTCGGGTCTAGAGGTAGTAACGAGACCCCAGTAATGGGGACTTCCGACCACAACGACAGCATAGTCTACTGAGTTAAGGACCCCTTCTTAAGATCCGTGAGTACGTCGTCTAGTTTCTCTGCAGACCCCCGAGTAGGTCAGCGAATCTTAGTCTGGACCACGGAGGGGAAGAGACGGAAATACGAGAAGACTAAAACAAGTAGGACACAGTCCCCTGCAGAGGACGACTCCCTTCAGGGTGGTAATCTAAAAAGTCCGAAAACAAAGAGAAGGGACCCCCTACAGAGAATTTCATGTCCAAGAAGGTCTTCGACACTATGGTTTTCGACTGAATCGGGGTTCCATAATAATCTATGGACGACAGAGGATTTAGTCCTGGGACGAGTCCCAGAGACTTCTCGTCACCTTCTTTCCTTTCTCACTCGACGTTCGAGCCCTGACCGAGTCCCCTGGTCACTGTCCACAGACTGGTACATCCGTCTCCCAACGGGGTCGGGAATTTTACTACAGTCCGTATACTGTCGTTACCCACCCAACTGTCAAACACTTGATCCTTTACGTCGGGGTCAGAGCTACCACGCAGGGAGGACCTGGGACCACCCACCTGGACCCGACCACGGCGACGACAGTCTGCACGCACAATTACTCGGGGGACGCGTCTGGACCGGAACGACGACGGAGAGGTGGACCTTTGAAGACTCGTCGGCGACGGTCGGTCCCGGACAGAGAGAGGGAGTGTGACTCGGAAGAAGGGTGTGGACCCCTTAGACCAGAAATTTTAGAAAAAAAGGAAATCTTAATTTTTATATATATATATATATTTAAATAAAAACCGACACAACTCGGAATCAACACCGTACACCCGAGTCATCAACACCATGTCTCCGAATCAACGAGGGGCCGTGTACCCTAGAAGGACCTGGTCCCCATCTTGGGCACAGGAGACGTAACCTTCCGCCTAAGAATTGGTGACCTGGTGGTCCCTTCAGAAAAGTCAGAAAATTTTGAACAGGACCGGGGGTCAGGGGAGGAACTGTGGGGGTGGGGGTGGGGGCCACGTTTTAGAGAGGGACGAAAACAGGGACCAGAGGACCGGGACCCCAGTCTGAATGTAAAGGAAAGTCTGTGTTCATTCGGGGCTAGTGACACTGGAGTGACGTTTGAACCCCGGTGGTCGGTTGGGCGAGGGACCTACCACCTGTGACTCCGGACGGTCCCGTCAACGAGGCCGTGGTCTACGGGTCCGTCCCACACTCCCCGTGTCCCTGTGGGACGGGGGTTAAGACGACCCGGACACACACTGGAGAGAAGAAGTGTAACCACAATAAGGAATAATTCGTGGAAGAAGAAAGACACTCTCAGAACTAAGAGACTTCAGTCCGTGACACGAAGGAAGGAGAGAGTCTGCCCCTTGAGGACCTCCTGTCCCCGAGGGGTGAGTCTGACCCTCCAGAGGCTCCTGTCGGAGGTAGAGGTCGATGAACTTCCCTCCTCGGTCAAGAGGGGCAGAAACTTGTCTCTCAGAGATTCCTGACATAGAGACGGTAATCGATACATAAGGAAAATAAATAAAATAAAATAAAATAAAAATGAAATAAAATGAAATGTTATGACATAACCAAAACGGTATGTAACTGTACTTAGGTGGTGCCTACATATGCTCGAGGGTTAGGACTTAGGGGGAGGGTGGAGGGTGGGGTATAGTAGAGAGACCTAGTAGGGGCACGTGGTCGGGGTTCGTAGGACATAGAACATAGCTTGTATCTAACCGTGAAACAAAGAATGTACTATCATATGTATAAAGTTACGGTAAGAGGGTCTAGTAGGGTGGGAGAGGAGGGAGTGTCAGGTTTTCAGGCAAGATATGTAGACACAGAGAAAACGACAGAGCGTATGTCCCAGTAGTAATGGTAGAAAGATTTAAGGTATATATACACAGTCATATGAGAATAACCACAAAAAGAAAGACCGAATGAAGTGAGACATATTATCCGAGGTCAAAGTAGGTAGAGTAATCTTGACTAAGTTTAAATAAGGAAAATTACCGACTCATTATGAGGTAACACATATACATGGTGTCGAAAGAATAGGTAAGTAGACGACTACCTGTAGATCCAACGAAGGTACAGGACCGATAATATTTGTCACGACGTTACTTGTAACCCCATGTACACAGAGAAAGTTAAGACCAAAGGAGCCACTATTTAGTCCAGTAGAAACTGTTATCCTGACCTAGAGGAGGTAGTCCAATCTTAAAGGACTCCCGTCCCGACACAGGGGAGTCTGACGTCGAGGGACTCCCGTCCCGACACAGAGGGGAGTCTGACGTCGAGGGACTCCCGCCCCGACACAGAGGGGAGTCTGACCCCGAGGGACTCCACCCCGACACAGAGGGGAGTCTGACTCCGAGGGACTCCGCCCCGACACAGAGGGGAGTCTGACCCCGAAGGACTCCGCCCCGACACAGAGGGGAGTCTGACCCCGAAGGACTCCGCCCCGACACAGAAGGGAGTCTGACCCCGAGGGACTCCCGTCCCGACACAGAGGGGAGTCTGACCCCGAAGGACTCCACCCCGACACAGAGGGGAGTCTGACCCCGAGGGACTCCGCGCCGACACAGGGGAGTCTGACCCCGAGGGACTCCGTCCCGACACTAGGGAGTCTGACCCCGAGGGACTTCGCCCCGACACAGGGGAGTCTGACCCCGAGGGACTCCGTCCCGACACTAGGGAGTCTGACCCCGAGGGACTTCGCCCCGACACAGGGGAGTCTGACCCCGAGGGACTCCGCCCCGACACAGGGGAGTCTGACCCTGAGGGACTCCGTCCCGACACTAGGGAGTATAACCCCGAGGGACTCCGTCCCGACACTAGGGAGTCTGACCACGAGGGACTCCGTCCCGACACTAGGGAGTCTGACCACGAGGGACTCCGTTCCGACACAGAGGGGAGTCTGACCCCGAGGGACTCCCGTCCCGACACAGGGGAGTCTGACCCCGAGGGACTCCGCCCCGACACAGGGGAGTCTGACCCCGAGGGACTCCCGTCCCGACACAGAGGGGAGTCTGACCCCGAAGGACTCCGCTTCGACACAGAGGGAAGTCTGACCCCGAGGGACTCCACCCCGACATAGGGGAGTCTGACCCCGAGTGACTCCCGTCCCGACACAGAGAAATAAAATAGTCCTCGAGATACGGGTGAAATATCGACTCCAGGTGAAACGAGTTCCTCCACCGGGACTCAAGGTTCTTAGTCTTAAGAGTCCCCACCGACACCCAGACGGTCCCGGTATCGAATAGTCGTGGCTTGTAACAGACTTACTCTAAACTCCGTCCCTGGACCTTTAGTACACAAGTCAAGTCAGTGAGTCAACATAGGCTGAGAAACACTGGGGTACTTGACGTCGTACGGTCCGGAGGGACAGGTAGTGGTTGAGGACCCCAAGTGAGTTTGAGTACAGGTAACTCAGTCACTACGGTAGTTTGGTAGAGTAGGAGACAACAGAAGAGAAGGGCGGAAGTTAAAAAGCGTCGTAGTCCCAGAGAAGGTCACTCAGTCAAGAAGTGTAGTCCACCGGTTTCATAACCTCAAAGTCGAAGTCGTAGTTAGAAAGGTCACTTATAAGTCCTGACTAAAGGAAATCCTACCTGATCAACCTAGAGGAACGTCAGGTTTCCTGAGAGTTCTCAAGAGGTTGTGGTGTCAAGTTTTCGTAGTTAAGAAGTCACGAGTCGAAAGAAATATCAGGTTGTACTGAGTGTAGGTATGTACTGATGACCTTTTTGGTATCGAAACTGATCTACCTGGAAACAATCGTTTTATTACAGAGACGAAAAATTATACGACAGATCCAACCAGTATTGAAAAGAAGGTTCCTCGTTCACAGAATTAAAGTATCGACGTCAGTGGTAGACGTCACTAAAACCTCGGGTTTTTTTATTGCAGATAGTGACAAAGTAACAAAAGGGTAGATAAACGGTATTTCACTACCCTGGTCTACGGTACTAGAATCAAAGGACTTACAACTCAAAATACGGTTGAAAAAGTGAGAGGAGAAAGTGAAAGTAGTTCTCCGGGAAATCAAGAAGAAACGAAAGACGGTATTCCCACCACAGAAGACGTATAGACTCCAATAACTATAAAGAGGGACGTTAGAACTAAGGTCGAACACGAAGTAGGTCAGGTCGCAAAGAGTATTACATGAGACGTATTCAATTTATTAGTCCCACTATTATATGTCGGAACTGCATGAGGAAAGGACTAAACCTTGGTCAGACAACAGGGTACAGGTTAAGATTGACAACGAAGGAGTGGACGTATGTCTAAAGAGACCTCCGTCCAGTCTACCAGACCATAAGGGTAGAGAACTTAAAAGGTGTCAAGTAACACTAGGTGTGTCAGTTTCCGAAACCTTATCAGTTGTTTCGTCTTCATCTACAAAAAGACCTTGAGAGGACGAAAAAAGTTACTAGGTTGTCTACGACCGTTAAACTAGAGACCAAGGAGACGGAACCTTTACCACACCGGAATATCGTTTTCACACCCAAACAGTTTGACGTAAGGTCCCACCGATTCTCGTTTCCGGGTCCGCCCCGGACCCGTCCAGGGGAAACACTGGAGAGGACAAGGACCCACTTTGCTAGTACACCGTCCTCTCCTTCTGGACTCACACACACACACACACACACACACACACACACACACGTACACACGTACACACCTCCCCAGTGTCCCAGCTGGAGACCCACCCCTCCCCTCGTTCCGTCGACCGGAACCCGGCTCCGAGTGGGAGGCATAGGCGAAGTCACGACGTCCCAGTGCAGATGGCCAAGACGTGGCGTCTGCCGGATACCGACGTGCTCCTGTTGAGTTCGGACGGGACCTCCCTGGACAGGCTCACACTCCTAGGGTTCGCTCCCCTGGCACACTCAACTCCTCCGCTCCCTCCCCCGTCGTCCCCGGTTGAAGTACCCTCTTCCCTGGGCCCGGTAGACCACCCATCCAGACAGAGGTGGACGTGTGGGGGGACGGAGACCCCGAAACGAGTGGTACGGAAGACCTGTGTCCACCACACACAAGTGGAGAGACCGGAGTCTTGTTCCAGGAACTTTAGGTCCCTGGCAGTGGTATCCACTAACGGAAGAAGTAAAGGCCCTAGGGTCACCCCGACTCAGAGGGACAGGGGGCCTATTCGTCCGACACCCTCTCCTCCTAGCACCCGTGGGGGACATGCGGTACAGGGGGCACACGTGTGTCTCGAGAGGCCTCGCCGTCGAGGACAGAGAAATGCAGCAGATGTGTCACCCGATGCGCGAGAGGAAGAGACGCGACCAGTAGCGGAGCCGGTAGGAGGACCCGAAGTCCATTCCCCCGACGAAGGCGGACTGGACAGCGAGACAGGAGTATATCTCCTCCCCCGTGGTTTGACTTCGCTGTCGTATCGTCCCAGGAGAGGATTCTCTACAGGTCGCTCCGGTGTGGTATCTGAGACTCCGACTTTTGTGTCGGGTGTCGAGACACATGAATCCGATTAGACATGGTACATGTACACACGTACATTATGGCGTTTTTTCCTTTTCGTTTGTGTACGGAGTGCGGAAGTGCCACCTACTACCCTCCTCTCCTCCAGAAGAGGACACTCGGACACAGGGTTTACTACCCCTCAAGTCATACTAAAATCCTCTGGAGTCGCCCAATCGCTAAGACGAGAGAAACCTCAAACAGTCGAGGGTACCTTTTAAAGAAGGGGTCCAGATGGGTAAGGAAGGTCTCATGGTCCGGGAAGGGTGCGGGAGACGTGACTACCGTCACCCGGTCCAAGTTCCCGTCCTCCTTAAGGCTCCCGACCCTCGAGTCCTGTGGTCGGTCGTCCTCGTCCTCTCCACCGTAAGGAGGACGCAGGGGTACCGAAGACCGTGTCAGTCCCGACCCGTGTGTCAGTCACGAGGTATTTATGTAAGTGAGTTCTTACCAGAGGGGAAAATAATCCTTTACAAATCTCTAGACTTTTATGTCACAGACCCTGATATTAGCGGACACGTGTGTGGGACTTCGGGTCCTTGATCTCGGGTCACCGTTCCAATTCAAAGAGTCCCAGTGGGAAGGAGGGGTGGTCTTCTTTGAGGAGACCCCGACGAATATTAAGACTACGGAGAGAGATATGAAAATAACGTAAAGATTCATAGATATTTTGGCATATCGTACCTAGAACACATAGAAATTACCGTACAACCCGTATGGAAAGTCGTCACAATAAAAACCGGACTACATAAAAACACTCCAAGTAAGTGTTTACTATGTCCACCAAGACAAAGTAAATAAACTTGGTAGTGAGGTAACATACTATATAACGTCAAATAAACAACAGGAAAATGACCCGTAAACTTCACAAAGAGAGAAAGAAGAAGAAAAGAGTTAATATTTGTAACGATTCTACTTGTACGAATGGGCACTGGGGGACACGCACCGAGGTCCCCGTGTACGGAGACTCATCTTCACGGACCAGACTTATGCTACACGGCAACGTTTACATAATCCACAACACTTCAACAAAAGGTTTCACCAGTCCGGGTAAACGGGAGAATGACCATTATATACTCTCAAGGGAACCGAATTGTAGGAGTGGTTATAAAGGATAAAAATCTGAATTAACAACGATTAGACTTCACACACTTCATAGAGTAATACCAAAATTAAACGTATAGTGACTAAGGATCTCTCTAGGTCGTCTGAAAAATACAAAGTAAGACACTTAACGAACAAGTATAGGAACCGAATGAAAAAATAGTCGACTAAACCGAAAAAGAAAACTAAAATCCGTAAAGAATATATAAGACCTATCATTAGGTCCTATATAGCAGAGTCAGACACCAAATAAAAAAGTGAATGACATACCACGGAATTAAAATTACCTTACCTTATATAGTTACATAGACTAAGATAACTATTTGTTTTCAGAACTAAAATTGTCTTACTTTATATAGTTCATAGACTAAGACAACTATTTGTATTAAGTAGTCATTCACAATAGTTAATTATTTTTAAGTAAAAAGGTTACTATTTTTTTAAATAGTTTTAAAAAGGGGGTTTCCGGTTTAAAGAAATACCAGAATTCTTTCGAAAGGAATAGGATCGTAATATTCAAAATGTGTAGGGATTACCGAGAAACCACTTGGACCTTAAATAAAAACAGATATCGCTTTTATTCTCTAAATTAAAGTAAAAAGGCGTATACGTATATCAATTAACGTAGTCCTGGTGAATACCTATCGGGGGAAAGGTGGGGACCAAAGACGACACACCGTTCGGAATAGATGTGGACCCACCCAGAGACAGTGGACCTACCAAAGGGTAACCAGATGAAAGGACAGGGAAACAACTATTGGTGCCACGGGATAGATGAACCAAAAGAATGTCGTCCCGGGGATGTAACACTAAGAAATTCTTACAGACATGATAAGGACCGGGAACCGAGAATTTTTTGGTTATGTTGTAACATTTCATTTTTTATTTATTTATTATTTATTTAAATAAATAAAAATGGTGTGACGTATGGTACACCCTAGAATCAAAGGGGTTGGTCCCTAACTTACGTACAGGGGACGTAAACTTGGTGTCTCAGAATTAGTGACCTGACAGTCCCTTCAGGGGAACCGAGAGTAATATTCAAAACAAAAAAAATTGAAAAGTAAAATATAACCTCGTATTAACTAATTGTCTTGAATAAATGTTTTCTCTTTGTCCGAGTGTCTGAATCTCGTGAATACCAATGGTCCCTCCTTCCCACCCTATCAATCCCTCAGACCCTAACTGCACGTGTGTGACGATATAAATTTTACCTATTGACCCTGAAGGGACCACCAGGTCACCAATTCTGAGATAAGAAGATTACGTCCCCCGGGACCAAACTAGGGACCAACCCCTTAATTCTAGAATATATGACATGTAGCACCGGTCTTTTTATTTTTATTTATTTGTTTTACCTATAGGTTGTTCTTGGATGACATATTGTGTACCTTGAGACAAGTTATAAGATATTGTTGGATTAACCCTATTCTTAAACTTTTTCTTATCTACGTACTTCACGTATTGACTTAGTGAAACAAGAAATATTCAAAAAAAAATTAAGGTAGTTTTCTTTTTGGTTGTGACAACTTTAAAAATAATCTCACTTAAATTAAATAACCAATTGCACTTCTCTTAGTTGTGAAAGTTCTATCACAGAGATAGGTACTTAGACCACTGAGAAGGTAATTAAACTCAGAAGAAATTAGTAAAATTCGTTCGAAATGGACATAAGAGGTATCTTTAACACGGTAGAAGACAATCTGAATAAAGGTCCATGATTAATCTTTATCGCGTTTACTTAAAAATTTAAATGAAAAATTAACAAATAACGACTACATGTATTTGTATGTATAGTCGTTGGAATAACTTACTTGAGACTAAGCAAGATTATGAAACACACAACTAAGAGAACCTAAAGGACACTTCTAGTAGATGTTTGTCACTGTTGAAACACAGAAATGAAGGTCAAGAAGAGGTAAAAAGGGGAACGGAAGAATGTCACCGATCCTAAACATCATGTTTCAATTCATCTACACTATATTCATTTGGACTGTCGATCTAGCAGGAATAAAACAACGACTAAATTTCCCTTAGAAAATTTTTAAAGAGTCAATTTTTACTCCAACCGAGGAACAAACCGACCTGTCGGGAATAACCCAGTTCTTTACAGGAGTATAAAAGTCAAACAAAAATGTGCTTTCCTATAACTTCAACATAGGTCGTGAAAAACTTAAGGACGGTGCACGAATCGGGGTTAGACAGTGACATTCCGTCGGACCTCCGTACAATCTGTACCCGACAGTAGTCCTTCGGTTCGTTCAGGAGTCACCCTTTTCACCAGAGGTACGTCTAGTGAACCCAATGTGCACTGAAACATCCTCCCTTCTACGACGTCTCTCTTCATATCATACATCTACTCCCACCCCACCGTTAGTGGTGTGTCGACTTCCGCAGTACCTATCCGTCCTACACTTTAGGTTTCCTAAAAGTTCTAATACCCTTTACTCCCGTAGAACTTCCTTCTTTCTGTCCTCGTATCAGGGTCCCTGTCTGTGTACGGACTCTTGGTCCCGGGTACCTCGTATTAACAGCCAGTAGTACGGTCCCTTCCGGGACGAAAGAGGACGTCTGTGGACGTGACATGGGCCTTGATGTAGGTAGACTTGGAGAAACGTAGGAAGTAGGAGGCTCGTGACAGGCAGAAGTAGTTCCTACGCCAGGAGTTCACCTACATGTCGTGCCGGCGGGTCGTCGTAGTCACCCTGCCCGAGGAGAGGATGGTCCACACACCACACAGGTCCCTCCCGAACCCCTCCCACCTACCAGACACTTCCCGTCCGAAGGGATGGGGTGGGTCCGGACCGTGTTTCCTTCCGTTCTCGACGAGACTGGACCAGCAGTCCTTCGGGAGTCACACTACTCTCTCCGACAGGTGGGACCCCTCGGGGGTCAGACTACCCTCTCCGACCGGTGGGACTCCTCGGATGTCAGACTACCCTCTCCGACAGGTGGGGTCCCTTGGGGTTCAGGGTAGACTACCCTCTCCGACAGGTGGGACCCCTCTGGGGTCAGACTACCCTCTCCGACAGGTGGGACTCCTCGGGCGTCAGACTACCCTCTCCGACAGGTGGGGTCCCTTGGGGTTCAGGGTAGACTACCCTCTCCGACAGGTGGGACCCCTCGGGGGTCAGACTACCCTCTGCGACAGGTGGGACCCCTCGAAGGTCAGACTCCTCCCTCTCTGACGGGACGGGTATCTCTCTCATGATAAACTGAGGCCCCTCACCAAAAACCTCTGTCTGGACCCAAACTTAAGGTCAAGATGGTGAATGAGCAAGTGTTCGTATTCAATAAATGAAGAGACTTGAAGTCAAAAGAGTGACCATACCCCGATTAATCAGAGTAAGGAGGTCCTATCACTCCTGAGGCACTCGACCTATCTCGTCCAGTTCCAGAATCGCGACCGGGTCCACCCTTCCACAGTCGACACAGTGGGACATAAGCGAGACCGTCCTATCGTCGACCCCGCCCTGGCCCTCCCCCCAGTCCTCTCCGTCCCCGGCTCGGCAACAGGGGACCCTGGGAAGGAGACGGGGGTCCTCAGAGACCCGACAGCGGACCACAAGGACGAGTACGTCATGACGCACCGCCGGTTGATGATGACCGAGGACCACCTCCCCCACATGGACATGTGCGACGACCGGGACAGGCAGAAAAGGCTCGTCGCGCAGAAGTCCGAGATGGACTCGTAACCGACCCCATTCCGGACGGCGGTAAGTAGAGTGGGGATGGGGCTGACTCGCGTCGCCCACCCTCTGGGACTAGGGAGAACCTCGACGACGGAAGTCCGATGCGTCCCCCGGTTGGGCCATGAGTCTTGTATGCCGACTCGGTTACCCATCCCGGGGGAACCTCTTGGGGGAGGACTCGTGTCCTGAGCGACGGTCACTCTGACAGTTCAGTAGCAGGTCGGAGAGACGGAAACGTACTGAGAAGGGGGAGTTACCTTCGTCTCCGGAAGCGGAGAGACCGGTTTGTGTACTGTGTATGGTAACCGGCAGTACCATGGTCAGAGTTTCTAGGGCCGGGGATTCTGGGAACCCCCTGTCTCGGGGTGTGGGTCAGGACCCGTGGGGTCGGGACTCCCTTTACTTGTCAGGACCCAGAGTCCCACCCCCAACGACCCACACCCCGACTCCCCGTACCGAGACAGTGGGCTGCTTCTTCTCCTCTCGAAACTCGACTCACTCCCTCACCCTCTCCCAGTCGGCCTTCGGTCGACTCGTTTCCCACCTGGGGCCTTCACGGACCTCGGGTCGACCTTTACAAGATCGGTTTTTTCAAACGGCTCTTGGTGACACAGAAAAAAAAAACGACCTTGTAAAGACCAACACGAAGACGGAGAGAGGTGTACCCTAAGGTCAATCTTGTCGCACCCCACCCCGTCCCGTCTCCGTGGGTAGGATCGCCGTGGGTGATGGTCGGAGGTGGGGGCCGGAGGTGGGAGATGGGGTCTTTGTCTACGTTGTTGTGAAGGAGACCTCCCCGGGAGCCCGTGGGCGGACCCTACCTCGGTCCTCGCCCGTCAGAGACCCGGAGAGTGTGGTCTTACCCTGGGTGAGAGAAGGGTAAAGGTACGAGGGGAGAATCAAGGGGGGAAAGGGTATGACCGAGAAAGGGGACTCGGGGACGGTCCGACACGGACCAGGGCGGGCGGAGGAACCCTTCACGGGACCCAAGGACCGGGGACCGAGACCCGACAGACCAAGGGGAGTCGGCGGGACGGGGTAGGAGTCTGAAGTAGGGAACAACTACGAGAAACCGACGAAACAAGGCATCGAGGACGACGTCTTCTCGTAGACCTTTCCCCGAGACTAGTCACAGGACTCCCGCTCCGTCATCTCTCGTCCGCGACCCGGGTCCGGAGGACTGAGGGTCCGGCACCCGGGGTGACGGACAGTACGACCTAAAAAGACTCCCGGGCCGGTTCGTTTGAGTCCAGGGACGTCACCCGTCCACCCGGACGGGAGTCACATGTCGAGAAAGGAGGATGGGAAGGAGGGGAGAAGGTGGTCTCGGGTCGGGAAGGGACGAACCGAAGGAGGGGAGGGTGCGGAGAAGTAAGACGTCCCCGTAGTCTGACCGTCACTCGTTTCGACTTCTCGGGACGTCGGTTGACCTCCCCACCCACCTCAATCCGGTACTTCCCCTCGAGGCCCTTCCTCCAGGAGTCTCACCCCCTGACAAAGACAGGTAAGACCCTTTATCGTAGTCGCGACCTCACGACAGTGGTACCACTGGACTCCCGCCTTCGTTACCTTCCTTGCCACACTACACACGTCTCCGCGTACCCACCACCCACCTCTGAAACCCCCGGACCCTGTGTGTCACAAGGACACACAGAGACTCACCCGTTACTCCCTCCCCCTTTCTCCCTCCCCCAAGGTCAGAAAAAGGTAGTGGAGTACGGGGTCGAACCCTGGGTCTCAGACTCCCTCGTCTTCCCGTCCTGGGTCCCCCTGGGGGAGAAGGGTGAGTCTAGTAGGAAAAGAACTACTTAACCCTACCCCTCTATCTCTCTGTCTCCTTGTTTCTGTCTTCCTGTCTGTCTCAGCGACTCTCGGGTCTCGAGACGACACTACGATCCTCCGAGAGCCACGTTCACCCTACGAACCCTTTGTATACGTTTACGTCCTTAATTTTAATCCTGCGACTATGTCGCCCCCTTAGGGGTTTTCCGTACAGTTCGAGACGACAACAGGTGCCCACCGGCCTGTGAGGGTATTGGGTGGTCTTCCTCCGGAGAGTCCCCCCTCCGCACACTGTATGATCCTTTAGTAGTGAAGAGTCTCGGTCTGACACACAGAAGTAAGTTCGGAAAAAGAGGTCGGACAGAACAACTAAAAGATTTACCCTCTTTCTACTTCGGTCGTCCCTCACACATTACAAACGTTCGCCGTCTCGACACGGACGTAAACAAATTCTGAACCAATTCCTCTACGACTACGTACTTACTTCAAGTGGTCCAGACCAAAAATTGTACTCACTCGCGGGGACAGTACTCCATCCCAGAGTCTCTTTCTGGTCGTCCCCCGACCCCTACAGCTTCTGTCTCCGCAGGTCTACACACACACCGAGTCCCGTAACCGGACAAGAACGGACCTGTCGAAGGGGACAGAGTGACTATGTGTCTGAGAGTAAGTAAGTGAGGTAAGAGTGACCCGCAGAAGATGCACTGTCCGAGACACGATACACGACCTCGGAACCCTTCGACAGACGGAGAACGGGTCAGAGTACTTCCGGACAATGATTTCGTTGTACCTACGACCCTCCAGTCCCAATACATTTTTATTTATCGATTCCTCTTCCGCTAGATTACTGGTACGACCAGTCGGCACTCGGTGCGACGAAGGAGGTACGAACTGGTAGACGTGTCAGTTCATGTCGACGAGGCCCTCACGTTCGACGAGCCATCGACGACAACTCACCTGTAGGTACACAACTCCTACACCCACTACCGGTGTCCTTTCGACTACTTCACCCAAGACGGGACCTTTACGCGAAGGACTTCGGTGTGTACGTATGTGTACCTGAGGGGCGATGGTGGAGTGTGTGTAGGACAGGTGTGTGGAAATCCGCGTGTGAGAATAAGGAGAGCCTGTGGGTGTAGAGGTAGGGACTCTCCGTGGTTGTCTCTGTCCGAATCTGTCTCAACCACGACTCTCGGTAATCCGCCACCCTAACGTCAGGACACAAGATCAGGGTTGAAACCGGACAAATGGACGACTACGTCGAGGAGTAGACAGTGTACTCCTACCTGGTAGGTTAAATTTTTTTTTAAAAAAAAATTATAAATTTCTGGGTAGACACGACCCAGAAGTGACGGTGCGTGGTCGAAACAGATCCACGTCGCTCGCCCCAGAGGAGATCAACGCCACGTGCCCGAAGAGTAACGCCGCAGAAGAGAACAACGTCTCGTATCCGGGATCGACACGTCCGAGTCGTCGACACCGGGTGTCCGAATCAACTGGGCGTCGTACACCTTAGAAGGGTCTGGTCCCTAGTTTGGGCACAGGGGATCGAACCGTCCGTCTAAGAATTAGTGACCTGGTTGTCGCTTCAGACTGTTAGGTTAGCATTCAGTCGTTTGTATATGACTTGAGGTCTCACTCTACCAGTGACTCCGGGTCGTCTACTTAATCCAAGACAGGAATTCCTCGACCGTCGGTCACATAATCAATGGATACTGACACATTGTTTCCTGGAGAGTGAATCCATAAATTTCGTGGTTGAAATAGAGCGTCAAAGATACCAGTCTTAAGGCCCAAGTTGACTCAACGGACGGAGTCCGAATCCTAGAGGTTCTCTCCACAGCACCTCGACAACCGGTCCCATCGATAGTAGAGTTCCGAATTACCTGACCTCCTAGGTGAAGGTTCGAGTTAGAGCTCCAACAACCGTCCTTCGAGTCCAGAAACGATAGACAACCGACCTCCGGAGGTAAGGAGTGGTGTGACCCGAGAGACTCACGGGTGTACTGGGTCGTCGACCACAGGGGGTCCCGTTCACTGGTCTAATTCTCTCTTTCTCGGGTTTTGGACGGAAAATGTTAGAGCTTCTGGAAGATGTCGGATTAGAGTCTTTACCGTACGGTAGTGAAGACGCATACAACCAGTGTGTCTGGTTAGACCTAGGTCACACCTGGTGTGGGTCCACACTTATGGTTCCCACCCCACTAACCCCCAGTAGGATCTCCGACAGACGGTGTGATAGGACGGGGTAGGTACACCCGTCGCAACACCATCGACCACAGTGACACCGGGGACACGTACCAGTCAACCCGAGAGACACAAGTCCTGTCCCGAGGACAGAGACGAGGTCCGAAGGTGGGTCGGTGCCCGTCGACGCACCCCTAACCCCGCCCATGGACCTCCCCGAAAGTCACGATGTCCTCAACTGACTCTACCCACACACCCGGGTCCGTCCCCACTCACCGTAGTTTCTCAACCGGGGACCGCGTACCCTCCCCCACCTGACACTCCTGTCTGTACCGGGGGTACACCACCCCTGACGAGAGATCCCTCCTCACACCCCTCAACCCTTCCCACGGAGAACGACGGCGTAAAGACTTCGTGGGTGTGGTCGGATTAAGACGTGGACAATCTTTTGCACCGGTTCCCGGTCCGTTCCTCGCCCCGACCTCCACCCTCTCGGGCCTACCCCCGGAGGCCCACACAGACCGTCACCGAGACCGGACGGTCGGGGAGACGGGAGAGAGAGGGGGTAGGAGAATCCACAAGGGGACGACAAACAGTAGGGGACCCCGTAGCAGTTCATGGAGATACTCCTGCTCCCCACTCACAGGACGAGACTCCCGGACTCCCCACACGACTCCAGTGGTAGGAGTTTGGGGTGCCCTAAGGAACCGGGGACCCCACACGTCAATGACGGAGAACCCTCCTATTTGACTCCGTGGTCCTCGATTTAAATACTTAAATCAAGACGTTAGGGGGTGGGAGGGGGAGGGACCTAAAATACTACTGTTGCACGACCAGACACCCCCATCCACTACAGGGGGATCCGAAAGGACATTGACGACACTCACTTTACAAGGACGACAAACACACACTTCCACTCCTGTGTACACTGACACTAACATCCAAGTACTTCCCCGACACGTATAGACACACACACACACACACACACACACACACTCATACTCACACACACAGGACCCTGACCAACAGCCCACTGAGACATCGTCACAAACACACAGACACACACACACACACACACACACACACACTGAAACGCAGGGGAACACATACCCCGACGGGCCACGGACGTGACCCTCGACCCCCGAGACACACAGGCTCGGTCCCGGACACACAGAGAGAGGCGAGGTCGACAACCTGGTCCTTGAGGTTGTACTTAATGACCGAGTATTAGGCCGACGGGTAGGAGAAGCGGTAGCCCCACTCACTACGACACCCGTCCACCACCCTCGACGTCACCCGGGCCCACGATTCCCTCCTACCCCAGAGCTCCCGCAAAACTCTCCCGGAGGTCAGCGGGAGGGGAGACGGGACGTCCACTTGAAGGAGTAGAAACAGGCCCAGTAGACGTAACACCACAGGTTTGACGTCCGGTTGGAGTACACGTTCTGTCTGTGGTTCACGTCCATTGCATTGCCTCAGTGGGAGCAGCCCGTGCGACTCGGGAAGGAAGCCCGTCTCTCCCTCTAGGACCCACGATTCGGACCTAGGGATACACGGGAAAGAAGGAGGTGGGTCTGGACCGGACTCGAGGGTTCAGAACAGAGTGGGGACATGGACCCGTCGAAGACCCGAAGACCCCAGAGGTGGAGATGAAGGAAGGGAGGTCCGTCGGGCAGGGACCCATAAGCCACCCCCTCCCAAGACACTGGGTCCACGGTCCGGAACCACCCTCGACCCTCGTGACTTCCCCCTCTTCTCAGGTACTCTCTCCAGGTCTTACTACAGGGACGGGGTGGGGGGTCCGAGCGATTCAGGTGCGACTGTGAGTAGGGGGACGACCCCTGCGTACTCCAGTAGAAGCGGAAGCACTACCTGCTCGTGCGGGCCCCTCACGACGCGAAACAGTTCGACAAGTGCCTCGAGAGGAAGTGGAGGAAGGTCCACTGGAGCGCCGCCCCCGGGGTCAAGTCTTCAGGGTCCCACCCCTACCCCGCTCTGGTCGGACGTGGTGGTTCCCCGTCGGGCCCCGGACCCGACTTTCACCGGGAAGGGGTTCACTACACCAACCTCGTCTCGGTCTCAGGGTCCATGGGACTGTGTATCCGGTCAGAAGAGACATTCGCGTGACCTATTCTTCGGAAGGATCTACAATGGAACCCGTGGGTCGCACTGTATCGTAGACGGTAGGGGACCCACGAGTAATCACCGTTTACGAAATATCTGTAACACGTCAAGTAGGAGGGTCTTAGGGTCCGCCACACGTCCTCAGAGGGCAAAATGTCTCCTCCTTTGACTCCGAGCCGTTACAATTTTGCTCTAAAGGTCCAGTACATCAAAGGTTTCGACTCTTGACTCGGAGAGGTGATCATAATCCACAACGACCCCCACCCCTCAGCTTATAGTTGTCTCCACGTCTGTACATTCTTTGACCGGGTTGGGGAGTCTACAGACACACCCGGGTACACACACGTGAATGCGTGTACATGCGTGTGTGTGTGTATCTAGTGCCTAGACCTCGTGACCCCGAGGACTCAGTTACTTATCACGGTTCGTCCCTTTTAAGGTACACTATTCACATAAAAGAGTCCAACCCAGAGAAGGTCCTCTCCAACCAACTTCTTTAAGACGTCAAAGACTTGTTCCCCGGAAGAGTAAGGAGACCTTTACGTTCCTCTTCCTTGGGTCATGGGGGTAAGGACCCGGACGGGACCGACGGGTCAGAGTCCTCCCTTTACGACTCCGACCCCGGGGACCCTCGAAGTCTGGTCCGGACGGACGTCCCGCGGAGGGACGAGAAGGAGGACGACTGTTCTGAGAACAAAGGTCCCCGATTACCACCGGTAGGACATGACGAAACAGTTGTTACTCCATTCCGGGCACCTCCCTACACCTGAGGACCACCCCGACGACGTGACAGGACCCCAACAGGTCACCCCAACAAGTCCGACGAGTCGACTTTAGCGACGAGTGGGGTGATCCGTGGCCGTGAGTCCTCCACAGAACAGGGACACAACAAGGTAGTGGGAGAGAGAGAGAGAAGGGGGTGGGTTGTATGTGTGTGTGTACACGCACCTGTCCTACGGGGTTAGTTTGTGTACTCGAACCCCTTCTGTGTCGGAGTACATTTCCCCGAGAACTACGACCCCCACCCTCACCCCTTCCACCCCAGTCACCCCCACGTCTTTATATTCTTTGACCGGGGATGAGGAGTCTACAGAATACACCCGGGTACGCACACGTGAATGTGTACACTCGTGTGTGTTCATCTAGTGTCTAGAGCTCGTAACTCCACGACTCCCTTTTTATCTCGATCCGTCCCTTTTAAGGTACACTACATTTCCCACCACTGACAATGTTCAGTGTAAGAACCCCGGAATTTTTGGTGGCAGAGTAAACGAACAGAGACGGAGGGGGTGTTTTTGAAAGGACGACTTTAAGACCAAAGTTCTAAGAGTAAAGAGAGTGCACTCTTGTAACTTCTAGTCTCTACCAGTCTCTGTGTGAGGTCCAGACCGGACCTTTATCACGTCTCAGTCCTAACCCCACTTAAGAAGGACCTCCCTCTCTGGAGGAAGTTATACGTGTCCGGTCTCGGGGCGGGTGGTGTCCTTTCCCCCACACGAGGAGACCACCGAAGGACCACCGACCCCACCCTGGTCCCCCAAGAACGACGGGACTAGGGGTGACTGGAGAGGGGAGTCCGACCACGGCACCCCAGGTTCTCTGGGACAAGTCTCCCGGGTCTCACGGACGGAACGAGTCCGCGTGACGGACCAAGGAAAGTTGGTAGGGGTCTGTAGATCCCGGGTCGAAGAGGCCTGTGTGCCTGTCTGTACAGTGGTTCATGAACACCAAGGACCCGACTCGGGAGACAGTTATTCTCGACAAGAGGTCTGGGTCCAACGGTATCGTTATCCCCTATGAACACTGGGACCGTAACCCGGACGCACCGGCGGTTCCGGACGTGGTCGACGGTCGCCCGTCTCACACCCGTGTCCCCTCCTCCGGGCCCCCACCGAAAAGACACCGAGACCACTGAGTCCTCGGGTTCACGACCAGAGTCAAGACGAGGACGGGTCGACACACTAGGGGGTTGAGTAGGGTTTGGGGTCTCGTACCGCACCACGGGCCGCGTCCCGGGACCCTCCGTCCCTACTCCCGGTGGACTCACACTCCTTCGTACGACCCCCCTCGCGGTCCTGTCCTCAGGTCCCACACAACGGTAGAAACAACAAACTAATACTCTCGAGTCATTTTCTTCCTTGGGTTACAAGTCACGAGCAAATCAGTAAATAAGTAAACCGAGTAACTCTCTTGTACATACCTCATGGACGAGATACGGCCTGTGACACGTTCGAAACTCTCCTCCTATACCAGGGTCAAGAACACCCCACGGATGGCTCTACCCCCTCCGTGCCGGTCTTTGTTCGCACCGGATTTATCAGGTTCACCGTCCTCTGGCTCCCAATCCTCGGGCCGAAATCTCAGTCGGGTCTAGATCCCAGTCTAGGACCGACGCTGACCCTCTTTATGAATTTAGAGACGGGGAGTCAAAGGAATGGAAACACTTTCACTTTCACAAACAACGAGTCAGTACAGACTGAGAAACGCTGGGGTACCTGACATCGGGTGGTCCGAGGAGAGAGGTACCCTAAGAGGTCCGTTCTTATGACCTTACCCGACGGTAAGGGAAGAGACCCCTTAGAAGGGTTGGGTCCCTACCTTGGGTCCAGAGGAGGTAACGTCCGTCTAAGAAATGATAGACTCGATGGTCCCTTCGGGAAGGAATGGAAATTCGTTCCTGATTGTCCTCGACGGAGTGTCCCAACGACACTTTCAATTGCTAGATACCACTTATGACCCCTATATCATTCACGGGACATTTACTACCAAAGATTACTGTTAACAGTAACCCCACCCCTCGTGTCGTCTCCAAGTACCTTTCCCGACTCCCTCTCCCTCCGTCTCCCCCTGTGTCAGAGTCAGGACAGGTTAAGGGACATAGACAATCCGGAGAGATCAGGGACTCAACCGAAGGGTCCCTACACGGAGTCAACCGGCAGAGAGAAGAGTAGAGGGGTCACTTCCCGACTCGGTGTTCTGACCGGAAGGACACCGACATGTTCGTCTCCGGTGACGCCCTGAGTCCGTAACAGTACGGCCGATAGTTGTGTGCGTAGTGTGAGTGAGTAGACCCGTCACTCGACCGTTTCTCGATGTCAGTCACCCACCGCAGACGAGTCGGAGGGAGGGAATGGGGTCGGACCCGAACCTCTACGACGGACCCTGGGCCCCTGGTAGGACCGTCCGTCCGAGACCCGGTAGAGTCGAAGTAAGTCACGTCTATTTCAAGAAAATTCCCGATCCGTACACCGGTACGGTCCGTGGAACGACCCGAATCACTCTACCTACCGTCGGGACGCCCTTCTCTTCCCGCCACAAACGTGTCCCTGGGTACCCTACAACCGTCACTCGGTACGTGGGTGTCGACGACCGTCGACCGGTGGGACGACCTACCTCGGGCTCTCCCGCCCGGACCCGGGGTCTGTGAGACCTCACCCCTCAAGACCACCGTGTACACCTCGCGTAGTCTCTTCGAGACCTTTCGTCTACATCTCCGCACAGGTGACCGACTCGAGAGACCTACGGGACCCGACCGACATGTCGAAGGTCGTCGGAGAGGCCCCCTGGCCTTAGTGTCCTCGGTCGGCGTCGTAGTGGTGTCGGAAGTTCCCAGACCCCGAGACGTGACAATGAACCTAACATAGAAAGACGAGACTGGTGCACCCGAGGATCGAAGGTGGGAGAGCTCTTCCGAGAACGGTTGCCCCTCCCGACTCGAGACGACTCAACTCGTGCCGTCGTCAAGACGAACCGACTTGAGTGGACCCGACGTGGGAGACACCCAACTCAGGTCAAGGACCGACCCTAATCAAGTTTAGGTCCGACTCTTCACGAACAGGCGTCGGACGAGAAAGTCCGACGACGATCAGGGTCGGAGTAAGAGGTGTCGAGGAGAAGGGAAGGTAGGACCTCGGTCCTACTTTCGGGAACCCCCTCAAATCTCCCCAGACCACAACTGTGGCGCTCCCCGCCCCGTCCGACAGGGAGAAGAGTCAGCACGTTCTCCCGAGACTTCAGTCTGAGAGAGAGGAGGAAAAGAAGAGAGAGGTGGAGGGAAGAGGGGTGCAGAGAGACAGTGAGGAGGAGAAGGCGATTGACTGTGACACTACCTAACACTTTCCATGAATCGACTCAGTGTTCTCAAATCTCTACGTTCTCTGGTTAATCTAGTCGTTTCGGGTAGAGGGAGGACTCTTCTCCGTCTTTTATCCTCGGCTGTTCTTTGTTAAAATACCCCTATAATTAAATCCACGGACTTCGGGAACTGAACACAGAGAATTATATTTCACCGCCTAAAAAAAGGGAAGGGAGGATTACATTAGTACTCCGGTAAAGCACCCGTCAACCAAACGGACTACCGGAGACGAAGGGAGGAAAGGGGCGCCTTCCAGGTCTACCTCAAGGCCTTCTCGACCCTCGCGACCGCCGACCTCGTGGACGTGCAGGTCTCCCTCTTGTCGTACTTCGGGAAGTTCACAGGGTGGTCGTCGGACTCGACACCCCGGTGTCGTCCGTCGTCGCACATGCGTCGGAGGACGGTCTGGAGGACGTCGACTCTGAGCCCGCGGAGGGAGGTACACCGAGTGACGGCCGGACCCACCGGTGGGGTCCACCTTCTCTGGGAGGGTCCCTGACCCCCCGTCCCCCGGCCCCCTTGTGGTGTCCGTGTGTGCGAGGAAGGGACGCAAGGGCAGGGTTCGCGTAGTCTGTCCGTTTACCCGTCACGGAGGACCCTGGACTCCTGTGTAAAATAAGGCTCCTCCTCGTTGGACAATTAAACTAGTGACACCGCCCACTTCTCCTTTTTCGTCAACGACGATTTTGCTCCTCCTAAAGAAGAGCAATTCGGTGTTCCGGGGACCCCAAGGGGGTCTGTCTCGTCTTGTAGTCGGGGTCTGAGTTTGAGTTCCAGTTACCGAATAATCACCGGAACATTCTCCTGTACCAAGACGTTCTCCGCCTATGCTGAAGTCGATTTGTGCCTCGAGCCCATTGCGGTCGGCTGAGACGGACGGAGGCCAACCGTAGTGGTAGGGACGGACGGAGGAGAAATCCCCTGCGACCCGTGTCCGAACAAAGGGGAGGAGACCGGGGAGTAGAGTGACGGGTGGGAGGTCGTCGCTAAAGATCTTCACCAACACCCCCACCACAACTCTTACTTGTAACTCTTCCACGGAGTCTCAAAGGGGAAAGACCGGGGGTGACGAAGGAACCCACAAATTCAACGAAACCACGGACGAGGGTCTCGTCCGAGTGACACCTCCTCAGGTCGGGACCCACCCTCGAGACTGAGCATAAGATCTCTGCGAACTCTTAGGACACCCCGAGTAGATCCCCTGAAATCCTTACAGGCGCGACCCTTGCATCTAATGAGAGATGACAACCCTTGGGTGTCCACGACTCTCTCTCTGTCGGACGGGGAGAGGTATCTTTATTAAAGATGGACACTGACCTAATGAATGGAACGTACCCACAAACTCACGCGACAGAATTGAAATCCCCTACACTGGTTTTTCTCTGAGAAGGCCCTTGAGATGGTCAGGGGTGGTACTAGTGCCCCCACCGGAAGGGGAGGGAAACCAATGAAGGGACACTTTAAGGGGGTTGCACCCTCGAACATATATGAAACGAGTAAAGAGACAGAAACGACACTTATCAAAGACAGACATGTTTGCACGTTAAGACTTAAAAGGGTTGACCACCTTTGTTCGTCATTTAGTGTCACCACCAAAACTACAACAAACCCCAACATGGCATCAATAATTGAACTGAGTAGGCACGAAACTCGATGAATTACAAGCGGGACGGAGGTCAGAGTAGGGTATTTATTACTCGGAGTCCCTTCGAATTTGTCCGTTTTGGAAAGTTAGATCGGTGCCTCCTTTTCGTCCGTACACCGTGGTGACGTCTCCGGGTCTGTCTTCCCCTTGTCGGTGCGGTGCCTCCCACCGTCGACTCAAGTATCCATCTCCTGCGTCTCGTCTTCTCTTGGGAACCCTCAAGTGTAGAAGACCCTCCCGTCTCCCTCTCAGAGGCCTACTTAAGGATTCACTTAACTAGAAAGGGAGGAGAGAAACTTACCGTCCTTGGGAGGGGATTTCGGAACACGGTCTGTGTGAGAGGAGACGGGGAGTCTCTCTGTGTCCTACACGTCCCTTTATTATTACCCTGTATTTTGTGTAGTTCGTCTTTTGGAGAATATGAAGTCGAAGTCACCTCACGACACAGATACAATTATTCCTTCAACTTGGAGTCCGATTTCTTTCCTAAACACGTCCGACGGAGAAACTCTTTTACACCTCTCGACCCCCACCCCTGTAAGGACGGAGGGGTCAGTCCTCCCGTCTGTCGGGTTACCCGTAACCAAAAGAGAAACCTCAACCCCGATCCCACTCTTCTCACGACCACCCAAACTAACCCACCCTAGGTCGAGACCACGTTCACAAAGGTAAAACCCATTCGACCTTCTAAAAACTCTTAGTAATTATTTGACATGTTGTTACTTCTCTGTCTAATTATGATAATAGTTCTTTATTTAAAAACTCCCCTTTCTAACACCCCTCTTTCACAAATCAATCCGTGAACCCTTCCTTCGGGTCTGTTAAACCAAAATACGAGATTCAAGAAAAGGGTTGCCCATGGCTAAGGACCAACGTCTCACGAGTAGTGTGGGGGTTAACGGGGTTCGGAAAATTGTGGTTCGTTGCAAAAGGAACAGTCTATGTATGGTCTATGACTTAACTTCTTTATAAAGGAAACGAGATTCTGGGCGTGATAATTATAAGTAAAATCACCGTTACGTGAGAAAGGTTTCGATAAGGGTTTGATTTATATCGAGAGATTGTCTAGACCCTTAATAACTTACGTCACACGAGGCTTTAAGGAGACCGACAAATGTACGGACCACGGGTTTCAGACCTCGAACGGCTCTTTTGAACGAACGGAGACAGCACCCCGTCCCATTCCACGACACACACACTCGGCACGTCGGTCCAGACTACTGACAGTACTTATCCTCGGCTCAAGTCGTGAGACCGGTCGAGGGGTGACTGGAGCACTCCCCGAATTTGGTACAGTTGACTAGAAAAAGTAGGCTTAGAAAAACCCCGTCGATTTGGTGTCTTGACTGTACTTTGGTGAATGTAACGGAAGGGAAATCTCGTCGAAAGGACTAAACGTCCGCACTAAACGTCAACGGAGTTACGTGAAAATAGGCCCTCTCATGTCGTCACCTCAAGAGTCTCTGAGTCGTCCCTTTCTAGAGACTAACGAGACTAGACCTTTTAACTCCTCCCTTCAAGTGTCTCCACTAGACGGGTTCCAGTGTCCCGATCTACCACCGACTTGATCCTCTCCTGGGTCCGGTTAAAGACGGAGGGTCAGGTGACTTCGGAGACCTTTCCTATCTACTTTTTATCTTTACCGGTAAGTCCTGTGAGAGCCACTTTCAACCGTTACAACACACCTCAAAGACAATTTCTCTTTTGTGTCGTCGCTTCTCTCTGTTCAGTCAGCCGCGTCCACGGTAAAGTCACTAAATACGGTGACTCTTCTCCCCGCCCGCACGAAACGACAGCAGGGTACATGGAGTAAGTAGGAACACAAGTCTAATTCTTTACTTTACGTAATCTCGAGTTCACATGTGTCTTCGTCGTTCCTCGTCAAAGCCTATCGTTTAGGTCGCCAGAAAACCACCCAACCGAATCACAAAAAGACTACGTGGACACGAGCAAACTCTTCAACACACAAGATTATCGGGACGTCTCACCTGATTTTCTTGGATCTCTTTCTGGATTGTTGGACTGGGAGTCGTAACGGAGAGATCATGAGGGACTTCAACCTCTTCTGATCGTTCGGACCTTTTCTACCGTGTCGGCGGTGGCTCCCGTTTATCTCAGTCAAGTGTAGGTCCACGGGTTTCCGAACCGGGGGAATAGACACACCCGGTGCAAAGTCGTCGAGGACAGGGGTGAAGAAGGAGACAAAGAAGATCTTCTTCTGACACGCACACACACACACACACACACACACACACACACATAAAAAAGGACACGTATCGTCATATTTCAATCTCTACTTAGGTCTTAGTAAAGGGGAGGGGTGACACTTCCAGTCCCCTGACGTGTCGTCGCCCCACTCTTACCACCCTCTGACTCGATCTACGAAAGAGAGGTACGTGTCTGTCTCGAGGGTAATGACGATTACGGACGCTGCACGGGTCCCTTCTGTTCTACGTGAGGTTTCCAAATAAAAGGGAGATGACTTAACTAAGATTAGGTGTCACGACTGGGACGAAAACCGAGGTTTTGGATATTTTCTGTACAGCCGAGGGAGGCGATTCTGTCGATACACTTACTGTAGGATTTATGTGTTGTCTTTGGTTTAATCTTAGTTAAGAAAAAAAAAAAAAAGGAAAAGAACCGACGTCGTTCAAAAGAACCCCCTTTTGTACTGGGTTACACTCTTTGAAGACGTCTATCGTAGTGGTACGGGGACACCATAATAGACGACTGAGTTTGGTCGAGAGGCCGGGGGTGCGACGCCCGACATAGTTCCTTCGTAACAATTCGTCATATTAAACTTTGTGAATTGCGGTGTCACATAGGTGCCATAGATATTAATGAAGACGAGACAGACACCTATGTCTAACCGTCCTTCGTCTATTCATATTAACAAAAGGTTAATTGAGAGTTTCAGAAAACCTGAACCGGACATAGACTCAGACTCAGATAGACTCCTCACTTAAAAGGGAGAAGGGGAAGACGGTAAGATCGGCAAAAAAACCCTAGAGTCGGTCGTTCCCTTGTAAGAGGGGAATTTCGTAGGCTGGAGAAGGGGTCGCGTTGTAAATGGGGGAGAGTGGAGGGCAGGGACGTCACCCGAAGGGTGCGAAGAGGGACCGACGTAGTCGTTCTCCACTCGGGTGGCCATTCTCCACTCGGGTGGTCGACACGATCCTCACGGTACGAGAACTGACACTGGTTAAAGTCCCATGTCGATCTTCCCTCCGCGTCAGTCCCGACTTCAGTGTATGGTGTAGAACGTGACATCATGTCACTCCTCCCGACGTTGGTCATCGTACCTAGGATTGAATGTGACCCCAATTCGTGGAAAGGACTACCCCGGACAGTTTCGAGAGTATCGGGTCTGTTAGATCACACTGAGTAATAGAGACACGTTAGGCCCTCTTTTTTTATGTATATATATTTACTCTTATAAACCTAAACCAAACCCCCCATCCGCCACGGGAGTCGGTTCAAACCTTGTATGTTGTTTAATCCACAACTCCGAAGAGACGTTCCCCTCGGTCACTCTCATCAGTCCTTCCCCGTTCTAAGCATCGACTGTCTGTCTCGAGCTAGAACGGTTTACCAAGTACACAATGAAGGTTTAGACGTAAAGGAGATTCGAAGAGGGTGATTTTTATTAGTAGTATGGGAGCCTCGTCTATTTGGACTTGCAAAACCTCGTCCCCGGTCACCTATGTCTCGACTCTATGTGGTTCTCCTTCCACTCACCTCGAGAGCCCTCCCTGTTTTGCCTTAAAGACAGAAGTCAAGAGAACTCCCTACAACACGAAGTACCTACAAATTTGTTCCATTAGAAGTACGCTAAAGAATTATATATTTGAGTACATTTTATACTGGACGCTGATGTCCATCGTTTACACACACCGTACATTAAGCACATGTCCACGTTTACCTAAGTGTGAGACAGGATTAGACGGAACATTCAGTTTATTTTTGGACAGGAATGACACAGAGAGGTTGAGAAGGAACCCCCCTCCTCCAAAGGACGTCACAGCTGGGTCCACTGAGTGTCACATCGTCCTTTTGTGTTTTCTACGGTAAAGGTCGGGGTCCCCTCCCTTTTAAGACCGAGTAATGAGTATAGCACTAAAAGTAGAAGTTTCGTGAATGGTTCATGATTAAATAGGTAGCGTCGGAAACACGTCCCTGACGTTACAGTAAATTAATCTCTTCAGCCCACCAGCTCACCGAATGTGTTACTGACCGTCGGTTTACCTACACATAAGATTAAGACGAGTAAGTAAACTAGAGGACAGATTTACTTGAGTCAGGTAATTTAGGTAGAAAATTTTTTCGTGTTTGGCAGAAACGCTTCGCCGGTGTCTTAAACTTATCTCGACGGGCAATTCTCTAAGTAGAAACCTTTTTACTTGAAAGGGGGATTAAACACTGAGCGAGAGTGTCTTCTCGTCACCCTGACGTCTCAGAGGGACTCGGGAGGTGGTAAAGTCAGTGGGGGCGTATTTCTAGTGATGTGAATAGGTTCACAGAGGAATTTGTGTCGAGAGAAAATCTGTTCGACACCCTTAACAGGGAAAGTCCGAATTATCAGGATTTAGACTCAGACTCTCGTTTGATGTTTATGTCGGTCGGTCGAGGATTCACGTCCGTCTTGTAGACACAAACTCAATAGACATGGTTACGACGAAAGTCGGAGAAAGTGAGGAGACAACTGTCAGAGTAGAAGGACCCAGAAACGAGACGGTGAGTCGTCCTCGTTCTACCTCGGTCCTCCCAAGGAGAGGGAACGGGTGGGGGTCCTTTTGTGGACGGGTTTGGTCATTACTGGTGGTGTAAACACACGTACTGTCAGTGTTACTACGTCCCTTTCCCACGGGTGACCGAATTGTCCCGAATCGAGGTCGGATTTCTTTCGCGTTCGTCTCGACGGGTGAGACGACTCCCGGTCGGGACCTCCTTTGTTTACTCTTAAAGACCGGGGGTCTGGGTAGACACAAGTGTACACTATACTTTGGTGTAAGGTCCCTACCTAGGGGTGGCCACCCCTATTCACTCAAGGTGTGTCTTAAACACTTCCTAGAGTGAGTAGACAGTTCTCACGACTGTAAGGGGTTCCTCATCCTTCGGGGGACGGGGTTGGGTCTCAGAAGACAATGATAGGAGAGTTTTCTGATATTTGTACGACAAGTCATAGAAAGTTGAAGAGGGGTGGAAAGAGAATGTGTGTACAAAGAGATTTCTCTTTATGACTTTTGTCCAGAGGGAACGGTCTTTGTCACCCCCCCTTTGTCGTTATGTTTGACCTTGTCTACTGTGTACATCGGTCCCTCGACCTCCTGTCCCCTTTATCCCAGGTATGCCCCTGCTCCTTCCTCTTCTCTGACTCACAGGGGTTCCCACCCTTCCTGTCCGCCCTTCCTCCGTTACTTCTCTACCTTGTACTCGTTTCACTCATTGCCTTTTGTCGCCGACGAATTTACCCTTCTTCTCGGCTTCATTTCTCCTCTCCTCCGACGTCGCCATGTTTTTTCTTATTCCTAATGTTCGCCACTCGAGGTCACCCGGTTCGACCCCCGGGCAGATGAGTCACAATAATTGAGGAAAAAGGTATTTAGACTCGAGAAGGGGACCTCTCAAGAGATTAGGGTTCTTCACTGTCTAATAAAAGAAACCATGTTTCCGAGTAAAATTGATTGTATTACTAAAATCTTTTTCTGGGTGTCGGATCTCGTTTACGTTATTTTTTTTTTTTTTTTTAAGGGGGATGACTAGGTCCCGAGGTCACACTCTTACTTAATGACACCGAGAAGGAGTACATCCTGGATATTATCTGGAGTCTTAAATAACCACAATGTTGGAGGTTCTTATTTTAGTTATCGACTCTTAATATTTGTGGCTCGTCAGGGTACGGTTTCCTACCCTCGAGGGACCCCGACTTCGTCCGACCATTGTGGACCTCTCTAACGTTCCTCAAAAAGAAAGAAAGAAAGGAAAAAAATTTGAAAGTCAAAAAGATCCTACTTTCTTGTTCCTGAACTTATTATTTACAAATGTCTTCGGAAAACCAAGATTTCTGGATTCCACGTCAATCTTTGTGTCCAGTTCTGAACCCTTACGTTCAAATTATCGATGTTGCTTTTCCGGTACCAATAGGACGGAAAATCCAGGTAAGAAGTTGTTAGATATTGGTAGACACATGTAAAGACCGAATTTTTCTGATCACAAAATAACGGTACATAAAACAGGGGGTCTTTAAAGTCTTGGAAGTCTTAAGGATCCTCTGACTTAAATGATAAAAATAACTGGCGGGGCCCATGGACGATTAAATCTACGGTGAACTGGTACTTTGACCGAAGGGGTCACCAAGTCACCATTTCTAAGACGGATGTTACATTCTCTGAACGTCCTCTTCGTCCAAGCTAAGGACCCAGCCCTTCTACGGGACCTCCTCCTTTACCGTTGGGTGAGGTCACAAGAACGGGTCCTTTAGGGTGTCTGTCTCCTCGGACCGTCCGACATCGGGGGCCCCAGCGTTTCTCAGTCTGTACTAGCTCGTTTATTTGTTGTTGCTATGTTACTTTGGTGGAAGTTCCAGAAAGTACAAAACTTAGGACCATACCCTTCGTCTCTCATCTCTTGTATATGGGTTCAATTTCTATAGAGTGAGACCGATATGAATTAGTCACAGAAAGGTTATCGTAGGAAACCTTTCTATGTCAATTGTCATGTCTACTTTTCCGTAGAAGACACGTAAGTATAGTATATTTTCTTAGTACAATGGAATTCTTGCGTCATATCAAGAACTCGTATTAAAGAATCGTTAGTTCTTTTGGTAGGTGTTGTGGTATGAAATGTATTCTGTAAATGTTTTTGTGGAAGAAAATCTTTGATCATTTCTAGTACTTCTGACGGTTAGTTTCATACTACCCTGGTGTTCGAGTCTTTTCTACGGTACAGGTACCTCAGAATCGTAGTGGGCGTTGACGTCAAGAGAGTGTAAGAGGACGGAACTTGAGAAGGACGAAAAGTCTATGTCGGAGAGAAGATCGTGCTACCTAGTGAACGGAAAGTCCAGGGAAGTGACCTAATTAGGACCACAGTGAGAAATGTAATCTTTACGTTGCCGAGAACTCTATGAAACGTAGGTACCACATCTACGGAACTCTTATACAGGTCAGTGGACTAAAGGTCATAACCACAGTAGAGGTACTTCACACCGTGTGTGTGAGACGTAGTGTGTGTACCTCTGAAGCGAGTCGACGTGAGTCTCGCCACGTGATTGTATCTAAAGGGTTCCCAAGTCGTCCTTCTAGTGCGTGGGGATCTCACCTGAGATCCTAGACTGCAGAGAGAGGAGGGACCTCGACACAGGAGGTTTCAATAGTCGAGGACTGTACTTAAAGGAGAGACTAGTGGAGGGTCAAAGGGACAAGTGAAACATAACTGGTCGGAACATCGAAGGAGACGAAGACCCTTTGTACGTTTAAAAGATCCTTTAAGAGGAAAAGGTATTTATCAAGACCCTTTTAATGTATACCCCGTCTTGAATATTAGATATCCTTCTCGGCTTTTGTACTTACTCCTAGATCATTTTCGTTAAGAAAGTGTAGTGGGACACGGCTCAGTGGTATACTATACAAACCGTGACGGTTTGAGCCGGATTTAGAGTCCCCTTTTCAGTAATCTCCTTACGTTACTTTTGTTTGAGACGTGTCGTTTCGATAAAGACATGTATCTCTAACAAGTGACATTTACCCGACGTTGTGTATATTTTCTATGAGACTTTTTTTATGTGAAAGACCGATATTTGTGTGTACGAAAAGAACTCCTCAATGGTTTTACACTAGTTATAGGTATTTCGTTGAGGTACTTCATAAATAGTATCCTTTCCTCAACCCCCCCCCCCCCTTACCTCTATACTCTCGTCTCAAGGTAAAATAAAAAAAATAATTAAGTAAGTTAGTGAGCAGATAAAAAGCAACACAATCCTGAAGCAACGACACACGACCGACACCACTCACGGCCGAAGAGTGACACTACCGAAGAGAACAACACTTCGGACACCCGAAGTCGTCAACGGGACACCGTCCACCCTAGAAGGGTTTGGTTCCTACCTTGGCCACTCGGGACGTAACCACCGTCTAAGAATTGGTCACCTGGTGGTCCCTTCGGGGTCTCGAGATAAAATCTAACCCATCAGTCTCTTTCGGAAAGACTACTGTACTGTAGACTCTCTACACTTGCCTCATTCCCTTGTTCAGGATCCTAGTAGACCCCCTCACTCAAGATTCGTTTGTCGGATTTCGTCTTCAGATAAACCAAATTCTCTCGTCCTCGACCGTCTGATACCGGGTGGTGACTAAAATATTTATTTCAAAATAACCGTGTGAGTAAACAAGTGTAAGCAAGATACCGACGAAAACGAGGTGTTACCGCTTCAACTCATCAATTCTGATAAATGACAGACCGAAAAATCAAAAATCATAGGGTTTGAAGACACATCTTACTTATACTTTCTCCATTTACATTGACCCTTTCCGTCCGTCCCCGGTCGAGTGAATCCCGGACCATTCTATTTGGGTGGATGGTTTGTTTTCTGTGTCGAGGTTCCCACTCCTGACGTCTACAGTGACTGCTTAAACCCAAGTTATCGCGGAGAGGTGGTTGAGTGTTACGGGGTCACACCACTTTATTTTCATACACACTGTCTTTGTTTCGTCTGTCAAGTTTAAATTGAAGGAAACCGAATCCCTAGTTCAAAAAGACGGTCGACCCACTCAAGAAACAGAAAAGAGGGGGGCTGTTTCGAGTCTGTACCTGTTCGTGTTACGACTGGGGGAGCAACGTTATGACGGACGATTCAGATCTCGCTCCCAAAATAAAATTTCAGACACATATTTAGTGAGACCATCGAAAGAGCCGGAAAGGGTCCTGGAGACTACTCAAGAAAGGAGACACTTAGAATTTCACTTCTCTTTCAGACTTTTTCGCCATGTTCACCAAGTCTTTTGTAAGGTCTCCCAAAAGATATAATGTATTTAATTCACACTCCGATTCCCTGGGTGCTGAATTCTCGACGTCGAGATACGATGGGGGATCACCGTTCTACGAGGTACCGTGGGGCCGGGGTGGGACGGAGGACAGGGAGTGCCACCTGTGTCTGACCTCTCCGAGTAAATGCACAGGGGTCGTCGTGGTGCGAGTCTCGTCGATGTTTATAAACGACCGTTTATCCAGTTGTCACACTCGCCGTTCTTTATTTTTGTGTATCAAATTTAAAATGAAAGACGGACTGACTAAGACGATTTACACATTTAGAAGGATCAAAAAAAAAAGAAAAAAAAAAAACCGTGTCTCAAACACTCAAATTAGAATTGCGTATCTAGTCAGTTTTCCGTTTACACCTTTTGAAAGACCTGAGTTTCGTGCTAGGATTATCGTGTTCTATACGTGCGAATTTAGTTGTGACTAACTCTAAGACTCTTTACAGTGACGTGGGTGGTTGACCCTGTAAGCGCAGTAGGTCTGGGACGTGGACGTCTTACCCAGTCCCTATCGAGCTTTTACCAATAGGGTCTCCATGTTAGACTACTAAGTCGGGTTTCTGTTCTCTGCTGATTCTCCTGATTCATTACCGAATGGTTAACCCTCCCACGAGACACGGGTGACTCTAATCTGATTCTTCTTTATTGGTCCCCGACGAGTTCGAGAAAGTCCTTTCTTGAAGGATTGATCACGGACTTGAACATGGACCTAAGTGGAAGAAATCCCTAGTGATCCTTTCTTTTACAAATCAGTCCTTATTTTGCGTCGGGACTGGTTCCGTCCCCACTTTCAGCGAGTCACCACAGGCTGAGAAACGTTGGGGTATGTCAGGTATCTTAAGAGGTCCGGTATTATGACCTCACCCACCGGATAAGGAAGAGGTCCCCTGGAAGGGCTGGGTCCTTAACTTGGTCCAAGAGGACGTAACGTCCACCTAAGAAATGGTTGACTCGATAGTCCCTTCCGTCCCCATCCCCTACGTAAACTCCGGTAAAACCCCCAAGAAGGTCGGGATGTTCAATCTCCGAGTACATCGTTAGGGACACTTATCCACCCTACCCTAGTACGTTTATTTTCGTAAGAAAATAAGTGTAATGAGTATTCGGAACCTACCTCTCCTGGAGTAGACACGTGTGTCGACAGTGTCCCTGACTGGTGTAGAGATCCTACAGTCTAAGAGACTACCGTCTTCGTCGGAAATTACCTTCGACGAACGACCCGATTACCAGTCCGGGATTCACCTTTAAGACTCTAGTTGTCCGGAAAGATTTAAGTCCTTTAGTTTCTGACTTGGACTTCGAATTACCCGACTATTCTTGTCGTTTATGTATGGGGGTAGGAAAGTAGAAAAGGGACGGTCCGTAAATTAACCAGATGGAAAGGATCTTCAGTTACGACGGAGAATGTACGTTAGCAACCCTTCTCTACTTGTTCCTCTCAACTGTTTGGTGAGTGTCTTTTAGGGTACTTTCCACCCAAATTCCATTAGGTCCGGGGTGGAGTAATATTTACCGATATAAAAGTTTCCTACGATCACTTCAGCCGAGAATTTAACTCAGAGAAGACACGACACAAAGTTTCTTGAGAGAGGAAACGATCCTATTGATTAACCGGGTTTGTACGAATTAAGTCTCAATGTCCGTAAAACAAAATCCACTTTCAGACTTAATGTGTAATTTTTTTATGTTTAATTAAGAAAGGATCTTATTATGAATAACAGGACCCGAAACGTCGTTTGGAAATAGTCCCTTTCTATAAAGAAGAACCACAAACCGACAATACTTTATCTTTTCGGGTTCATTTTATAGTTCTACTTCTTTCGGAATTCTTTTATTTAGTCTTCTGTTTTAGTACATAGAATTATCTTTGAACGTACAAATTATCCTTAAGTAGATGAAGGGTATGCAAGATGTCCAGGACAAGTCTGTCCTCAGTGTCTTATTTTCTGAATTTTTAAAAAATTCTAAAAAAAAAAACTACACCGAGTAAAAATTTCAGAAATAACTTAAACAACGCTATAACAAAGACAAAATACAAAACCTAAAAACCAGTGTTCCGTACTCCCTAGAATCGAAAGACTGATCCCTAGTTTGGACGTGGGGGACGTAACCTTCCGTTTCAGAATTGGTGACCTGGTGGTCCCTTCAGAGTTCTGAAGAACTACTCGATTCCCTTGGAAGACGAGTTCCCTATTGAGACTTCCTGTTTAAGGGTTAGTCCTTCCCCGACCTCTCCTCGTTACGTTCATTTACAAGTTCCTCCCGATTTATATATGTGACGACGACGACGATTCAGCGAAGTCAGCACAGGCTGAGACACGCTGGGGTATCTGCCGTCGGGTGGTCCGAGGGGGCAGGGACCCTAAGAGGTCCGTTCTTGTGACCTCACCCATCGGTAAAGGAAGAGGTTACGTACTTTCACTTTTCGCTTTCACTTCAGTGAGTCAGCACGGGTTGAGAATCACTGGGGTACCTGACGTCGGGTGGTCCGAGGAGGTAGGTACCCTAAGAGGTCCGTTCTCACGACCTCACCCCACGGTGACGGAAGAGGTTTATATGTGTGATTGCACATAGTTTTTCCATTAGTGTTTCCTGGATGACTTATATTGTGTGCCCCAAACAACAACAAATCAACGATTCAGCACAGGTTGAAACGTCAGGGTGTCTGATAGGGTGGTCCGAGGAGACAGGTACCCTAAAGGGTCCGTTCACCCAACGGTAAAGGGTTGGACCCTAGCTTGAGTCCAGAGGACGTAACCGTCCGTCTAAGGAATAGCGACTCGGTGGACCCTTCGGTTTATATATAGTTTATTAGTGTTTCCTGGATGACTTATATTGTGTACCCCAACAGATGATCCACACTAAGTACTCTTATAGGCGAGGTGTGAGGATGTTGATTTTGAATAGAGTGAGCTAACAACCGGAACGAACAAAATAAAACAGATGGTGGGGTAAAGGTCAATCTGACTTACGAGGTTCTTGACCCTTTTACGGGCGAATAAAGTAATAAGATAGCGTCCATGAATCATCTCACAACCGTAAGTTACTTGTTTTCAACTTAAATTTAATCCTAAAACGACATTCATTTAGTCCGTTCTTAATTTTTTGTTTGTTTGTTTGTTTGTTTTTGTCTGGATGTCCTGAAGGGACCGTCAGTTCACAAATTAATAGGAAGGTTACGTCCCCTACACCCAAACCGTGGGGACCAACCCCGTGATTCTAGGGTGTTTCTTTTATCTGGAGGTAATAAATCATTGTAGACCTATAATTACAATGAAGGGGTTATATTCTTATTGACTTAGGACTTCAACTTTTGGATGGTTCCTCTGTAATTAACGAATTTTAGACTTCAAATCTTTTTTGATAACGAAAGTTCGAACTCAGGAGGATGATTAGTCGTACTAAACACAATTTTTTTTTGTTTTTGTTTTGATAAGTTACCAAACGAAGTGGGTTAAAATTACTCGGGACCGACATTCAAGTGGGACCTTTTCCGGTCTTGTGTCTCGTACCGACTAATGATACTAAATGTATTAAAGGGTGGTCTCCGGTTATCGGTTTCAGTAGTGAGCGAGAAGTCAGAAATCTTATATTCTTTGTTGGGTTCGTCGGTCATTCCGTCCTCAAGGTGAAGGTCTCGAAGGGAAACACGCATGAGTTCTTAAAAAGGAACGACCTAAGTAGTAATTATCGGTAAATAGTTTAGAGGGTCATAAAAACTAAAACACTTCAGAGAGGGGTGTGGACAGTGAATCGTGTGACAGAAGAGATGAGAAGGAAGTGACGCACCTCCGTCTTATTGACTCCTCCTATTTTTTATCACTACCCGTTTACCCTCAGACAAAGACTCTTCGTCTACAAAGTTGTCGTAATTATTGGTTTTTCCGTTCTGTCTGTCGTCTTTTCCCCTCCCCGCCCCTTTGGGTTTTGTTCTTTTAAGGGTTTTGAAGGTTGAAGTTGAAGGGCCTCCTTTTTTACGACATTTTTACTATACTTTCCTGAATCTCTGTGTTACCGTCTCATCCTTCCGGAACTCGAGTGGAGGAGAGTGCTCATACGGTTTGGGTTTTGACGACTCGTTAATAGTTATTTTCTGACTTTCACTTTCAGTGAGTCAATACAGACTGAGAAACACTGGGGTACCTGATATGTCAGGTACTCTAAGAGGTCCGGTCCTATGACCTCACCCATCGGAAAGGGAAGAGGTCCCCTAGAAGGGTTGGGTCCCTAGTTTGGGTCCAGAGGGTGTGACGTCCGTCTAAGAAATGGTCGACTCGGTGGTCCCTTAGGGTTCTTATGACCTCACCCATCGGATAGGGAAGAGGTCCCCTAGAAGGACTAGGTCTTTAGTTTGACTCCAGAGGACGTAACGTCCGTCTAAGAAATGGTTGACTCGATAGTCCCTTCACGGGGGGTGGGGGTGGCGGTGTGTTTTTTTCCTTCTGACTTTCGATGTTTTTTTATTTTTCTAAGAGATGTAGGTTTCTGTGTACCTTCTTTGGTACTCTGCCATCTTCCCCACGTAAACGTTATATTAGTTTAGGGTGTGGGGGGTTCACCCGTTGGACGTTTGACCTCTTATTAATATAGTGTCTTCAAGAGGGTGTCCTCACTTTCGAGACTCAGGGTTCGGTCCGAGGGGTCAGATTTCCAGTTCATGGTACTCCTCGGGGGTCTGGTAGACCGAAACTTCCGGTTACCCCGAACACCATCCTCAGGTGTCCTGACCCACTTTGTCCCTGAGGTGAGAACCTCTCACGTGTGTCATAGAGCATGATCTTGGGTTCCACTTCCGTCACTGTAGTATCCTCGGACTCGGTCTCGGTGGACAACTAGAACCTCCCAGAGGACTCCTCCATCGTACTCCTACCCCGTCGGTACCGAATGACACCCATGTCCCTCAGACCACCACCTCCATGGTCCCTTATAAGTAGCCGTACTCGAGAGGACCTCCGGTGGTAAAACCGTGGTTCTGAACCGGGGTTGGTTTTCGGACATCTGAGGTCACGACTTTGTAGAGTCCGGTTCGTTGGTTGTCTCGTCCTTCTCTCCCGTTTGTATCTTCTTTTCCTCTATTTTCCTTAGGTTTAGCTTTTTCTTTATTAATGACAAACGTCCACTGTACTATGAGATGTGTCTTTTAGGATTTCTACGATGGTCTTTTGATGATCACGAGTAGTTACTGAGATCATTTCTATGTCCTATGTTTTTATTAAGTGTCTTTAGAGGACGTAAGGATAAGAGACTGTTACTCTCTAGTCTTTCTCTTTACTTCCGTTGTTAGGATGAATAGTAGTGTAGTTTCTCTTGTTTTATGGAGTCTTATGTGGATAGGTTCCTCTACTTACCGATTCGACCACCTCCACTACCTAGGGTCGACTCGAGAAAGTTTAGGACCTTCTATGACGACACTTTTGCGACGTGAGTTCTACGGTCGTTTAAACCTTTTGAGTCGTCACCGGTGTCCTGACCTTTTCCAGTCAAAAGTAAGGTTAGGGTTTCTTTCCGTTACGGTTTCTTACGAGTTTGATGGCGTGTTGACGTGAGTAGAATGTGAGATCATTTCATTACGAGTTTTAAGAGGTTCGGTCCGAAGTCGTTATGCACTTGACACTTGAAGGTCTACAAGTTCGACCAAAATCTTTTCCGTCTCCTTGGTCTCTAGTTTAACGGTTGTAGGTGACCTAGTACCTTTTTCGTTCTCTCAAGGTCTTTTTGTAGATAAAGACGAAATAACTGATACGGTTTCGGAAACTGACACACCTAGTGTTATTTGACACCTTTTAAGATTTTCTCTACCCTTATGGTCTGGTGGACTGGACGGAGAACTCTTTGGATATACGTCCAGTCCTTCGTTGTCAATCTTGACCTGTACCTTGTTCTGATCAAGGTTTATCCTTTTCCTCATGCAGTTCCGACATATGACAGTGGGACGAACAAATTGAATATACGTCTCATGTACATCTCTTTGTGACCCGACCTTCTTCGTGTTCGACCTTAGTTCTAACGGTCCTCTTTATAGTTATTGGAGTCTATACGTTTACTGTGTTGGGAATACCGTCTTTCACTTCTCCTTGATTTTGCGGAGAACTGCTTTCACTTTCTCCTCTCACTTTTTCAACCGAATTTCGAGTTGTAAGTCTTTGGCTTCTAGTACCGTAGGCCAGGGTAGTGAAGTACCCTTTGTCTACTCCGTTGTCACCTTTGTCACAGTCTGAAATACAAAACCCCGAGGTTTTAGTGACGTCTACCACTAACGTCGGTACTTTAATTTTCTGTGAATGAGGAACCTTCCTTTCAATACTGGTTGGATCTGTCGTATAATTTTTCGTCTCTGTAATAAAACGGTTGTTTCCAGGTAGATCAGTTCCGATACCAAAAAGGTCACCAGTACATACCTACACTCAACCTGACACTTCTTTCGACTCACGACTTCTTAACTACGAAAACTTGACGCCACAACCTCTTCTGAGAACTCTCAGGGAACCTGACGTTCCTCTAGGTTGGTCAGGTAAGATTTCTTCTAGTCAGGACCCACAAGTAACCTTCCTGACTACGATTTCGACTTTGAGGTTATGAAACCGGTGGAATACGCTTCTCAACTGAGTAACTTTTTCTGAGACTACGACCCTCCCCAACCCCCGTTCTCCTCTTCCCCTGCTGTCTCCTACTCTACCGACCTACCGTAGTGGTTGAGTTACCTGTACTCAAACTCATATGAGGCCCTCAACCACTACCTGTCCCTCCGGACCGTACGACACTAAGTACCCCAGTGTCTCAGCCTGTGTTGACTCACTGACTTGACTTGATTTCCTCTACTTTCTGAACATGAGTCTTTTGAAATTCTTTTACTAGTTTCTTTAGTTTCTATTGTGTTTGTCTACCTGTCTATGTGACAAAGACCTGACCTTCTCAGTTATAACAGTTTTTACTATAATGATAGGTTTCATTAGATGTCTGAGTCACGTTAGGGATAGTTTAATGGTTATCGTAAAAAGTGTCTCCTAATTGGAGGTCTTATACGTTTGTCGAGTATGTCGAGTTAACTTTTTTGTTTTTTTGAGTTTGTTTTTTCCCCGTCTTCTAGATTTTTCTGTAAAGAGGTTTCTTCTATATGTCTACCGGTTTACTGTGTACTTTTCTACAAGTTGTGACGAGTAATAATCTCTTTACGTTTAGTTTTGATGTTACTCCATAGTGGAGTGTGATCAGTCTCACCGGTAGTTGTTTTTCAGATGTTTATTATTTACAACCTCTTCAACATCTCTTTGCCCTTGGGAGAATGTTACAACCCCCTTTACATTTGACCATGGCGGTGATGTCTCTTCTTATGCCTCTAAGGAATTTTTTGATCTTTATGTCAATGGTACACTAGGACGTCGGGGTGAGGATTCGTATATAGGTCCCCTTTAGTGTTAAACCTTTCTAGGTACCCGTGGTTACAAGTAACGTCGTGATAAAGGTTATCGGTTCCGTTCCCTCGTTGGATTTACAGGTAACTGTCCACTTATCTATTTCTTCTACATTATATTTGTCTTTTACCTTATAATGAGTCGGTATTTTTTCTTTTTTATTACGGTAAACGTCGTTGTACCTACCTGGATCTCTAATAGTGTGATTCACTTTACTCAGTCTCTCTCTGTTTATAGTATACTATAGTGAATATACACCTCAGACTTTTTGTTATGTTTATTTGAATAAATGTTTTGTCTTTGTCTGAGTATCCGTATCCTTTGTTTAAATACCAATTTTCCCCTTTCAACCCCCCCTCCATTTTTCATCCTTAAAACCTAATCGTCTATGTATGATGATGTGTATTTTGTCTATTATTTATTCCTGGATGACATGTCTCGTCTCTTAATATGAGGTATAAAACATCATTGGATATACCCTTTCCTTAGACTTTCTGGTATATATATATATATATATATATATATATATATGTGTGTGTATATATATATCCGAAGGGTCCACCATGATCACTATTTTTCTTGGACGGACGGTTACGTCCTCTGCATTCTCTCCGTCCAATTTAGGGATCCAGTCCTTCTAAGGGACTTCCTCCCATACCGTTGGGTGAGGTCATAAGAACGGACCTCTTAGGATACCTGTCTCCTCGGACCACCCACTGTCAGGTATCTCAACGCCTCAGTCTGTTCTTACTTCACTGGATCTTACGTACGTACATGTATATATACATTAACTTAGTGAGACGACATGTTGACTTTGATAATTATTCACATTTAGTTTACACAGTTAATGTTTAATTAATATCATTCAGAGGACGTATGCCTGGAAGTTCAACACTTGAAAGTTTCTACACTCACACACAAACGTTCAAGTCAGAGTATTCAGTGAAGTGCACAGACCGCATTTAACGGTACACACAGGTAGGAGATATTCACCAACACGAAGACACATGAAAAGACATGTCATAACATATCCGTGTCATCATATCAAAGAAATAAAGTTCGATCTAGACGTTCTCCTGTTGACGTAACTTGAGCAACGATACGTTGTACTTCTTAAATGATCCCTTCTGGACTTCCTCGACCTCCGGGTCTCTTTTGTGTTTCTCTCTGTTCTCCTTCTTCATTGACTTCGTGACTTCTCGAAGCACTACGTCCTTTATCATTTCCCCAAAAGAAACTCTCGGGGACAATCCAAAGACTCCGTGACCTGGACTTACATCTTATCAAGTGTTTCAAACGTCGTCGGCAAGTCTTACGTTGGGTCACGATGGTACAGTAATACCGTTCTTCTTTTCTTGAGTCTGTGGTGATTCTGACACAAAAGTTCTCCTGTCCACCTTGACTTAGGTCGTCTCGGTCTTGGACACTGCAGTTGCAGTCCGCACTCACTGTAACGTCGAACGGGAGGTAGAGGATAGCGACTACTAGGGAGTCGAGACGGCAGAGGGTGAAGAGAGAGGAGGTCAGTCACTGCGAAGAACGGGTAAGTGAACTACGGTCGGGGACATACGGTCGACAACACGGTATGATGACATGAAAAGTTCATGAAAGAGTGACATGAATAACATGAAAAAGAATGACATGGTATTCTAAATTTTACAAAATGAAAAATACATAATAAACACCCTTTTCATAATATTTGGATAATTTCATGTCATGATATATCAGTTAACCCAATCAACCATGGATCCGATTGACACAACCTGAACCTTGTTTGACCTGAATGTTTACGTGAGAACCTTGTCTTCAGTACATACATACGTTCCCTGAATGACATTGATTAAGATTTTTTTTCTGAATTTCTCTTATAAATGAAAATTGTGTATCGAGACTACATGGTTTGGTAATGAAGTTTGTCGAGTTATAAAAGTTGTCAATAGAGGGGTTTCGGGAGGATCACAAGATTCTTAGTGAAGAGAGTTTATTTCTCTGTTTGTCCAGAGGACAGAACTCACACATTAAAAATATTTAACGTAGTCTGGGTGTCACTCACAGAAAGGTCCTCAAAGTGGTTTTACTTTTTCTTCAAGACTCTATTTTGACATCGTCCTCCAGTCCACTTCACACCTTAACACCCCAGTGTCTGGACTGGGCGTTCGACAAGAGTCAGTTTCGGTCCCCCACGCTCCCGAGACCCCCCGGGTGGTGACCAGACCAGGATAGAGGCGCCGTCTCCGGAGTCCACGTCGAGCGCGAGGTCGACGAGCCGCCAGTCCGAAGGGACCTAACGGAGCGTCGGGCCCAACTTGTGCCTCATCCGTGAAAAGAGAGGGACGCAGAAGAGGAGCCCCGGAGCGTAGGGGTGTATGTAGGTCATCTTGTCCCTGTCCTGTTTTATCCGGTCCGGTTTAAGGTCAAGGTGTTTGTCCGGGTCGTCCTGGTTGGTCTCCTCGTGGAAGTTGTTCCACTACGACCACTCCTCTCTGGCCAGGGCGCCCCAGTCTCCGACTCCGCCGCCCCCGGCACCGCCACCACACCGAAGCCGACCTGAGCCACCACCGACACTGAGCTCCGGGGGTCCGGGTCGACGAGGGATCCTGTGTGTTTGTTTGGTTTCTTTCTTACTGCCCGTCACACCGGCTCTCCTAGTTTTGGGTAGACCTCTCCGTCGACAGGAACGCACCCTTCCGAAAGGGGAGTAACCACAGACAAAAAGGACGGGACGAGAGATTCTGTTGATAGAGGGTTCTCGAGAGTACGTAGGACGAGACTTAGTTTTGACTAGTCACTTTACACTGAACTACTTTTGGAATGTCGCAAGTCCACCTAAGGGTAGACTCCGTCTGTAAAGTAGTCTAATCAGACGACGATTGTCCTCGATTACATCGGGGAGGTCATTGAGGAACATTGACTATTCCGTCGTCGGCCCGTGTGCGAAGTGTGTGTCTTAGTTATATACAAACAACTGACCTAATCTACTCGATTTTACAACAACTCACCGTACTAAGATTTTACTCCTGATAGGATGAGCAATTTTTTTTTTTCGGTGTTGGAAAGGTAGGGCACTGGTAGCATATGCCGGGGTCCCAAAGGATTGACCTGAGGGGAGGAGGATTGGGAAGAGAGGGGTGTGGTTTGGTAAATGTCGACGATTTATTTAGACGGTGTTGTAGGTAGTTGGAAGACGAGTGTTTGGAAACTGTGTAAAAATTACGGATGGTCAATTTAAAATTTGAGGAACCCGACCTTAGGTTCCGGAACGTAAGAGAGTTTTCTGTCTTCACGGTCTTGTGTCCGGGGACACGACCGACATTGCCCTCTGTCTCCATAAATTCCTCGAAAAAGCTCGAACCAGAGGTCAGGTCATAAAAGGTTCGAAAAAACCCACACTGGGTGTTATTTTTTATGTAAAACATGACGTTTGGGGAGGGGGGGGTTTTTTATATATACCACATATATATACACACACATAGTCCTTTTTTCAGAAGTGTATAGTTGTGAAACTAATGTATACTTCGAAACCAAAAGATAAGATAAAAATTTTAAGGTAAATCAATTAAATCCTATTCTGGAAATTTTAAAAAAAGTGATGGGTGCTTACTCAGTACTAAACGTCAAACATTTTATTACAACATTTTTCAAAGGACTTGTTGTACTAGGTGTTAGATAACGAGATCTTTACTTAGGAGACCAGAATGTTGGGTTTCTGTAACGGGTAGACACCGGCCCTTATAAGGAGAGGTAAAGAGTCCTTGAACGAGAGAGGTCCGTTCGTACCGACCACTTGATACATATGGGACTGGAGACCCCGGTAGTTCGTCCCACGGGGAGACGGAGGGTCTCGAGATTAACGGAGAAAGAGTGACTCATGGTTTGACAAACAGTAAGTTCGCAGAGAGAAAATTATGTCTAGTGTACACAGGGATCCACAACGTACTCCAGTGGTGTGACAACGACTAATAGAAAACCACAGAGGTCTCGGTTTGTCGTGACGTGTGTATTCAAAAGACATGTCTCGTCTGAATCAAGTAAATAAGTCAATATAGGGCATAAGAAGTGCACCGTTGAATTTTCCATGGTTTTGGCAATAGACTAGAGGTTTTTCATATATCCAGTAGACTAAGTACAACGAAATCGTTAAGATATAACAATGTGGAAACCAACAACAACAACAACAAAAATCATAGTTGGGACCCAACCTTTCTAGGGGACCTCCTCTTTTACCGTTGGGTGAGGTCACAAGAACGGACCTCTTAGAGTACCTGTCTCCACGGACCTCCCGATGTTAGACATCCCAGCGTTTTTCAGTCTGCGCTGACTTCACTGAATCGTACGCAACGTTAATAATGGAAAGGTTAATCTAACCTTTCAAGAAACTGTATATTAGTCGATGTGAGGGGTGGGGGAGATGTATGTAAATAATTTATTTATTTACAGTGAAAGTCTAAGTTGGTCACACGTGTTATCCCTTTAGTGACTACCAGAATCGTCCCTTGCGTATGTTAGGTTAATCATAAATTCTGATGAGACCTACAGTCCGTCTCTTACTCGACGTTCTCTTCTTGTTTCATTTAACAATTATCGAATACGTCCTCCGGGTTATTCTCTCCTGATCCGTCTCTACTCCGACCACTGTTCCTCTAGTCTCTCTTTACTACCTGACTACCTATGTCTTGCGCAGAACTTACGCGTGTTGTACTTTAAGTGTCATTTGACCTAAATAACATAATAATTTCCTTGTGATTATTCTTATTACGATACCGGTGGTAAATGACTCATTGAAGGACACTGGGTCCTCCGTCCAGAATAATCAGGGTTAAATGACTATTCCTCTGTGACTATTCCTCTACATTCCTTGAGGGGATTTCAGTGTACCGACCACTACCCGTCTCTACTCCAACCAGGTCCTAGGATCCTACTAGAGGGAAATTTCGGGAAAAATGAATTGATCCCCGGAAGTACCCTCTACGATTCCCCTTCCTAATCTCTCGATCTTCCTCTACTCCATCCCCATCCCCACAATTTGACCGTTTCCTCTCGCCCCGAGGTCTCTACGGAGGTTGGTCACGTGGAGGATGAGATTTCCGACACACACTTTCACAACCACCGGTGGTGTCCGTGGTGTCGCATATACCACGTCAAATCCCTTCCCTGAGGGTGAGGGTCTTATGGTTTCACGAAGGGTGGCGTCTCGGAAACGTGAACGCCAAGGGAGACTCTCCTTTCGGGAGAGGGGAGTGTGGTGGACCGACCGAGGGAGAAGGTGTTTGGAGTCGTTTTTACAGTGGTACACCCGGGAACAGGAACAGGGTCCAAAGAGTTCTCACCGAGGAAGAATTCTTTTTACTACTCCAGTGAAGGAGATACTCCAGGAGGGACGGGTGGGTTAAATTTCACTGTGAGACGTAGGGAGTGGGGACTAAGTGATAGTGTCGTACGACCTAAAAGGAGGGAAGACATCGTAAGCAGTAAGAAAAGAAAGTTGAGTTTTCGTTCAAGACACTCTTGTCCCGGAACAGAAATAACGTGCCAGAGGACCCTGAGTCCTGTCATCGACCTTGCATCACCCGTGCACTGACTCACTTACTTACGACCACCCTTTTTCCCTCTTGAATTCTCTACTGAGGACCTAGACTTCCCCACTACGTTTCGGACACGGACCGACGACGACGACGACGACGACGACGACGACGACGACGACGACAACGATTCAGCGAAGTCAGTACAGGCTAAGACACGCTGGGGTATCTACCGTCGGGTGGTCCGAGGGGACAAGGAGCCTAAGAGGTCCGTTCTTGGGACTTCACCCAACGGTAAAGGAAGAGGTTATACTTTCGCTTTCACTTTCACTTTCACTTTAGTACAGGCAGAGAAACTCTGGGATACCTGACGTTGGATGGTCCGAGGAGGCAGGTACCCTAAAAGGTCCGTTCTCATGACCTCACCCCACGGTAGGGGAAGAGGCACGGACCGATCCAGTACGGTTTCATTCTCCCGTAAACTTGTTACCCGGTCGAACTCGGTTCCGGACCTCCCCTCCTCAACGTCCTACTCACACCAGTTGTCTGGGACCCCGATCTACCACGTGACCCCCGGACCCACCCCACCCCCGAACCGTCCTAAATTTTTTTTTTTTAATGTCCGTAAAAACAGGGTGACACCATCTTCGAACTACGTCTTTCTTTATAAATTAAACCCCCTTTACGAAAAGGGGTTCGATTTAAGCTCTCACTCCCTTCCTCCTCCACCTGCGGAGGCATAGTTACCGGTCGTTTTTCTTCGTTAATGTTTATCTTCCTATTTCTTTAGAGTCTGTTCGGTGATACACGGTGGTTTTAATAATCCATTTCTATCTAGTCTTTAACCGTCCCCACCCCCCACCCCTCGTTATATCACTATTAAAGTGTGGTCTCGTTTGAGTCCTTAATATGACTCATTTACTTTTACTCAAAATCTGTTTCAGAGAATACTTTTTGTCTCATTGACTATCCTTCGTATCCTCCATGTCGTAACGGAGAGTAGGGAAACAGTCCGGTAGTCGAACCCCCAAAAATTATTACCTTTAAAAGAGGTGCGAGTCGAGGAGATCTAAGTTGAGTCACTAGAGTATAAGGAAACCTTTACTCTGTATCAGTTTTTGAGTAATACATCCGATCTACAAAACATTGACACCCCTCCTTTTCCCCATCTCCTTTACCTAAGATTTTAGGATTCGTTAACACGAGACACTCAAGATTGGGTGTTATTTCAGTAGGATTCTGTTTGACATACGTTCCTTTACCTAACAAACTTGGGACGTGTGAGAAAGACGTTCAGTCATCCTTGGGACACACAGTACCTCTTATTATAGATTAAGTTTGATTCATTATTCAAGAACTAATGTTTTTTCTTTAAGGTATATTGGTCTACACCACGTTACTATCTACTTGAATTCTTCAAAATTCTCCTCATTCCGTGTAAAATGGAAGGTTTTCGTTAAAGACCGTGAATAACGCGAACGATTCAGTGAAGTCAGTACAGGCTGAGACACACTGGAGTATCTGCCGTCGGGTGGTCCGAGGGGGTAGGGACCCTAAGAGGTCCATTCTTGTGACCTCACCCTACGGTAAAGGAAGAGGTTACGTACTTTCACTTTTCACTTTCCCTTCAGCGAGTCAGCACAGACTGAGAAGCTCTGGGGTACCTGGCGTCGGATGGTCCGAGGAGACAGGCACCCTAAAAGGTCCGTTCTCATGACCTCACCCCACGGTAACGGAAGAGGCAATAACGTGAATCCTCCATTTTACTGGTGGAGTGTCTAAAAGGGAACTACAAAACAGGACACAAGGGTGTACGTACGAGGTTAGAGTGTGAGTTCAGTGGAACGGTGCAATGAGTACTCACTTTTGGTTCTATGTCTCTCTCCTTACTCTCTAATGGTTTTCGATTATTCCGAAGGGACCACCGAGTCTGTCATTTCTTAGATGGACGTTACGTCCTCTGGACACACCCTAGGGACCCAGTCCTTCTAGTAGACTTCTTCCATTACCGATGGGTGAGGCCATAAGAACGTACCTCTTAGGGTAGTTGTCTCCTCTGACTGTCCGATGTCGGGTACCCTAGCGTTCCTCGACCCGTGCTGACTTGCTGATTGTGTGTGTTATCCAACATTTTCGATAGTATCATTAGATAACAAAAGCGGAATTTGTAATTAACAATTTGAACTTATCCGAACCGATGAAGTTGTCACTATGTGTTGTGTACGGTGGTATCCGTCAGTCGTGTGAAAACGCTCAAGACACAAGTTTGTGGTAAAGATTTCGCGTCCGATAAACCCGCTGACCGGCGTTCACCGGGTCTACGCTTTAGTTTAGTTCGAAATTAATGACGGTGAAGAGTAGTCGTGGGTTAATCTGGAAAGGGGGAGGTAATCGTCTCCCGACACCGGGGGATGCCAACACCTCGGCAAAGGGTTTCGGTGACTCCCGTGTTGCTAGTGAGTTGAGCGACACTTATTGCGTTCCCGTCTCCACTAAAGAAGACCCTGGGATCTGGGAGTTGAAGGGCGGACCTCAGCTTCGACTCACCCAGGGACCGACATTTCTTTTACAGTTCCAGTGAGAAGTCCCGTCTTGTCCTCCCCCGTCCTCTGCGCTCCGGGGCGGCGGCTCGGCCGGCCTCCGCGGTCGTCGGGGAGAGTCGATCGCTTTTCACACAATCAGGGAGTTAGCACAGACTGAGAAACACTGGGGTATCTGACAGGAGGCGACAGGTGGCCGAAGAGGTCGGGGCCCCCCGCACCGGACCCGGCCCGGCAAGGTGCTGCACCCCCGCCGCGGACGTCCGGTGGTGCACCACGGCCCCGCCTCGGAGCCGGCTCAGCGGAGTTGTCCGGTGCAGCCGCAAAGTCTTCGGTCCACGGAATCCCCATTCCGGAGGGAGGAGAGTGGACTCGCTTCGACCCGACCCGGACCCGTGAGCCACCGGAGCCAAAGGTGCGGTCTTTGGCAAAATCGGTCGGACTCCCACGAAAACCTCAGCATCGACGAAGACGGAAGAGAGGGCTCCAAACACATGAGACCGAGCTTCACGACCCAAGTCGGTGGTCGGGCCGAGCGAAGGCCCGGCGGGCCTTGAGTCGATTGGCGACGAGGTACCGCGCGCGGGGGAAGAAGCGCGAGGGTTTTTCGCGCGCGCGCGCGCGCGCGGGCAGGCGGCGAGCGGGCGCCCCTTGGTCCGGGCTGAAACGCCCCAAGGCCCGACGTCACGCGGACGCACCGCCGCGAGAGACGACGCGCACGCGCGATCGCGTTGCGACAACACACTGCAAGTCACCCGTCAAGTGTCGATTAATAAGTGAGATTTGCACATTCTCGTCACAAGTGCAGGAGCTCGATGCACCAATTCTTGGATTTGTATTTCCAACAGAGTAACAAACGTCGAAAACGGGATCCGATTCGGGGCGTTACGAGAGAGTGCAGTCCCTAGTCGAGGGATTGTCCACCTCGTAGAGGTGTCCAATCGTGGTCTAACTCTTCCACCAGGGCACCGTAACTTTTTCCGGGCACTGGACACCCTGAAAAGCACAGTCTTCCTTCCGTCCTATGTCGGACGCGAAAAGGAAAAGTCGCCAAACGGTCAGAATCGTTTCCCGTTTCCCGACCGTGAGGAGGGACCGTCCGTCCAACATGTCTGAAGCGGGTTAGTGATGAGTGGGTTTTCCAGTGTCAAGGCCAGTCCCTGCCAAATCTTAAAATTTCGAGATTCGTAGATCGTCTCTGTAATGAAACGGCTGATTCCAGGCAGATCAGTTCCGATACCAAAAAGGTCATCAGTACATACCTACACTCTCAACCTGACACTTCTTCCGACTCGGAGCTTCTTAACTACGAAAACTTGACACCACAACCTCTTCTGAGAACTCTCAGGGAACCTGACGTTCCTCTAGGTTGGTCAGGTAAGACTTCCTCTAGTCGGGACCCTAAAGAAACCTTCCTTACTACGATTTCGACTTTGAGGTCATGAAGCCGGTGGAGTACCCTTCTCAACTGAGTAACCTTTTCTGAAACTACAACCCTCCCTAACCCCAGTCCTCCTCTTCCCCTGCTGTCTCCTACTCTACCGACCTACCGTAGTGACTGAGCTACCTGTACTTAGACTCACTTGAGTCCCTCAACCACTACCTGTCCCTCCGGACCGCACGACGCTAAATACCCCAGTGTTTCTCAGCCTGTGCTGACTCGTTGACTTGACTTGACTTCGTAGATCGAAACCACGAAAACTTGACACCACAACCTCTTCTGAACTCTCAGGGAACCTGACGTTCCTCTCGGTTGGTCAAGTAGGATTTACTTTCGTGAGGACTTACAAGTAACCTTCCTGACTACGACTTCGACTTTGAGGTTATGAAACCGGTGGACTGAGTAACCTTTTCTGGGACTACGACCCTTTCTAACTTCCACCCTCCTCTTCCCCTTCTGTCCTCCTCTCTCAACCTACCGTAGTAACTGAGTTACCTGTACTCAAACTCATTTGAGGCCCACAACCGTTACCTGTCCCTCCGGGTCGCACGACGTCGGGTACCCCAGTGTTTCTCAACCTATGTCGCTCACTGACTTGACTTGACTTCGTAGATCGATTCACTGTGAGTGTATTAACTCTTGAGTTTATAAAAACCCCAGAACAATTCACACTCAGTTCCTTGATCTACTTACTCTTAACCTCAGAAAGTAAGAGAATCGTTTACAAATAGTTCTTGGGAGATATACAGTTCCCGAGGGTACTATCGAGTCAACCATTTCTTAGGTGGACGTTACGTCCTCTAGGACCAAGTTAAGGATCCAGTCTTTCTACGGTACCTCTTTCCTATCCGACGGGTGAGGTCATAAGAAACCGAAGGGACCACCGAGTCGACCATTTCTTAGACGGACGTTACACCCTCTGGACCCAAGCTAGGGTCCCAATCCTTCTAGGGGACCTCTTCCCTTTCCAATGGGTGAGGTCATAGGACCGGACCTCTTAAGGTACCTGATATATCAAGTACCCCAACGTCTCCCCCCTGAGCTGACTTGCTGAAGTGAAAGTGAAAGTCCATGACTAGTACCCGAAGGGTCCACCGCGTCACCATTTCTGAGACGGACGTTACGTCCTCTGAGTTCAAACTGGAGACCCAGTCCTTCTATAGGACCTCTTCCTTTACCGTTGGGTGAGGTCATAAGGACGGACCCTTTAGACCTGTCTCCTCGGACCGTTCCATATCAGGTATACCAGTGTTTTTCCAGTCTGTGTTGAATCGTTGATTTGTTGTTGTCCATGACCAATGACGACACTTCTTTTCATTTCATTCTTTATCCCTACCACCCCGACAAAACTCGGTCACTGGTCCCTTTCGAAGAGACTCCTCGACGGTAAATTTTCGTCTCTGGATTTACTTCACTCACCACCTCCGTACATCTATGGACCTCTACTCGTAAAGATAATCTCCTTTGTCGTTCATGTTTTCAGGACTCTCGAGTTCATGAAACAGACTGGACGAGTGTCTAGTAGTTACCAGCCAACTATATTCCGGAATGTCCGGTATCAGCTTTGAAATGGGACACAAGACTCACACTACCATTCACTGTCCTCCTAAAACTCATGTTCTACTGTACTAGACTTTATAAAAATTTTCCAGTGTGAACGACGACCTTCACCGCACGACAATCCCACGTTCCTGTCTTCCTTCTTTCGGTCAATCTTTTATGTCACCATATTCTCTCTGACCCGGAAACCCCCGATCTCACCCTCACTACCTCGACCACTCTTAACCAGTCTAAGACTTATATCAAAACTTATAGACTCGGTTCCACTACACGTCGACGTAACCTACACCTCACACTCTTTTTTCCTTAGTTCCTTCTGTATAAAGGTGGTCGGGGAGACAGTGGTTAGGTGTGTGGAATCTTTGGTTCATTTTTTTACGATCCAAGAAATGACTCTATCTCCTTCTGACCGTTCAGAACAAAACTTGTACGGTTCTCAAACTCCACGGGTAACCTATTTGTCACCTCCGTCAAGTTGTCACTTTTGACCTTAAGTCTCTTTTCAGTTTTGACCTCTATGTACAACCCTCAGTACTCGTACACACACCATTAGTTTCGGTACGTTGATCCACTTTAGTTGATCCCTCACTCACACCTATTCTTCTCTTCCATATGCTCCTGACTCGGGATTGATCAACCTCTACTAGACACTCTGTTTTTTCTTACCCCAACAATATGGTGTTTCTCAACGGTAACTCTTCAGTGTCTTTCAAAGAATGGGTAGAACCATCTTACTACCCATTCAAAAATGGGTAGGTTTCATCTAGACGAAGAGACCTCCCTGACCTCTAGGAAAGTAACTAACAATAAAGGGTGAACCAGTACAGTCAACATTCAATGAACGGTATCCACGGGCGGTAGATGGAGATGTTCCTAATTTAGTACACGACGACGTCGACGACTGGAAGTCGTGGGGGACTACCTCGAGTCCCACCTCTCGTCTTTACTCCGTGAGACACGAGGCCCTTTTGACCGTCCTATCCAGAAGTCTATCAATCTATCAGAATCTTGACTAAAATCCTCGGGTTAAGAACATAGAGGAACATTGATCTTTTCGTGATGTTAGGACGTACCGCTGTTAACAAAGAACACTGATCGTCTTCTGGTCTTCTTTAAGGTGTGTGTGGTTTTTTCACGAATTAACGTACATAAGGAGGAAATGGTTTTAGTGCATATATGACAGGAAAGGAGGATAGAGAAACTTTGTCTAAGAGTCTCGATAAACTCCATGACAGAGGACCCGACGTCAGGAGTGTAACGAGGTTTATTTTGAATTGAGTGTTGAGAGTGTGACACGAAAAAAAAAATCAGCTGTCATTAGTGTGACGCTGGAATCTTGACGTAAACAGTAGATGAAGATCGTCCGTAAATCTGAAGTCCGTATGTTAAACACCCGATAACGTCAGTCCGAGAGACCGTCCTTTGTACCGTGAAAACTTTTCCAATTCTTTCCTCTCAAAGCACAATGTTTCTACACCGTTCTAATTTCCTCCGTCGTTCAAGTATCTTTCACACACAATGGTCGGAGACCCGGAGTCCGTCGTTCTGTCTCACCAGTAGTCTCGAGTCACTTAGGACATCGATCTCCTCTTCGGGTTCTACGTCCTCGACAATTTGCCCACCTCTTCCCACCCTTCTCCTATTCACCTCGTTTGTCTTATAGGTCGGTTCATGACCGTAAAGATCGAGGTAGAATGAAGCCCTTGGAATAAACGGGAAAAGAAACAAAAGACGAATATTTAAATAAAACAGAGTCACGAAACATTTGGAGAAATTTAAGAAAACCCTTCTCCCACTTTCTTACCCTTTTTCATTTCTACGTTCTCTACTAGTACTTCTTATGGAAGACGGTCTGATTGAGGTAAAGGAAAAGTCCATTCTGACTCTCGGATCATTTATTCTTCCTAGGGTTTCACACGAATTACACACTTAAATTCAAAATAAACGTGCATGGTATGAAGTACACATATATTTAACCGTGCATTATTTGTACATTATACACATGTACATACAGTATAAACATTTAATATTCACTATTTTATGGGTGTACAGAAGGATCCCATAGGTACGATACCTCTCATCTTAAGGGGTAAGAAACTGAAACTTGAGTTTGTAGGTTCAACAAAAACGGTTTACCTACTACCGTCCGTAATACGTCCATCTCCCCGAACTACACACAAAAAGGACAACTTACACGGGAAAATTAAAAGACGTGACGGTACTCTACCTGAACGGTGTTGATCGGTCGACAGGTTCCTATTACTCTCAAGACACCTATACCGACTGAGTGACTGGTCGATTCGGGTCGGGTTTTATCGACGGGGGTCGAATGGGTTCTACATACTTTTTACAAACAAAGTATAGTGTATTTACCACACCCAAACCAATGTGTCTTTTTCGATGAATTCTTTTTTTTTTTTCTTACAAGAGACATGGACACCAGGTAAGGACTGAGGATGGGTGGAGAAGTTAGATAATTACATCACTCAATGTAATTATCTGAAAGATAGTTTGGTAGGAGATAAGGACCTTATTTGTTTTGAGTCGGTGAAATATTTTATATTTTAAGTTTCGATCCAGGTCAAACCATTAGAAATTTCTTAAAACATGGATACACGTAATTACTCTAAAAAGTTATCAACAAAAAAAAAGTGTACGACAAGAACTGTTCAAGACCTAAATCCTAATATGATGGTAATACTTTATTCGACTTCAGAGGTAGAGGGGAGGGTTGGGGGTAAAAATCTTGACAAACTTATTTCATTCTTAATTGACCAAGTACTTATAAACTGTTCTGAATCATGATTTTGGTAGATCTGGACTATAAAAGAATCTAACCTATTTATTTATATTTGTTGTTAATTCACCGAAGTATCGACCAGTTGTGTCGGAATGGGTTTGTCACAATTCTTTACCTAGTTGTAGTCAGACAGGATAGACTACAAAAATCCTCACCGAACGTATTTTTGTATTTTCTGGTAAATAGTATAAAAGTCCACTATTTTTAAACTATCTCTTTAGATGTCAATATAGAAATCCCATTTTTTTTTCTTTGGTTTTATTTAAATTAATTTAAATAGTACTAATTTCCCAACATATCTACGAATCTCCCTTGTGATGGAGGATCTAACCGTAAATACAAAAATATAGACAAGAATGAAGAATTAGCAACTGAACTCTCTTCAAACGAAGTTATCCTTAACCTCGAAAAGGGACTGGGGTCCGACCCCTTCCCCCCGTATACACCACCTACGAAGTCGAAGATTTCAGTTAGGGTAACAGACTCTCTCCTGGTGGTACGAGAGGACGAATATACTGTTCGGTAGTCTCACAGGTCTCCTCTCACCAGACCTATTACTACAAAGATCTCGTCCCGAAGAGTTCGAACCATGCAATCCGTAAACCCCGGTCTATTAAGGAACAACACCCCCCGTCAGGACATAGAACATCCTAAGAATCGTCATAGGGACTGGGTCGGGTATGAACGGTTATCATAAGGGACCAACAACATCGTTGGTTTTTACAGAGGTCAAGTCAAGTCAAGTCAAGTCAGCGAGTCAGCACAGACTGACAAACGCTGGGGTACTTAGCGTCGTGCGGTCTGGAGGGACAGGTAGTGGTAGATGGCCTCAAGTGAGTCTGAGTGTAAGTAGCTCAGTCACTACGGTAGGTCGGTAGAGTAGGAGACAGTAGGGAAAGAGGAGGACGGGGGTTAGGGAGGGTCGTAGTCTCAGAAAAGGTTACTCAGTTGAGAAGGGTACTCCACCGGTTTCATGACCTCAAAGTCGAAATCGTAGTAAGGAAGGTTTCTTTAGGGTCCCAACTAGAGGAAGTCTTACCTGACCAACCTAGAGGAACGTCAGGTTCCCTGAGAGTTCTCAGAAGAGGTTGTGGTGTCAAGTTTTCGTAGTTAAGAAGCCACGAGTCGAAAGAAGTGTCAGGTAGAGAGTGTCTGCTACGGTTTAGTCACCAGGGGTTGGAAAAACCGTGGTCCCTGGTCAAAGTACCTTCTACTAAAAAAGGTACCTGACCCCCACCCCTGTCCCTCCAATCAAGTCGTCACTACGTTCACTACCCCTCGCTTCCCCTAGTCTACAACTTCGAAGTGAGTCACCTGACGACGAGTTAAAGACGAGACGTCGGGTCCCGGATTGTCTTCCGGACCCCCCAACCCCTGGGGACGCCTTTGAGGGGGGAGCTCCGTTTAAACGGGAACCAACTCTTATTGACCAGATTTCTGGTATGAAATCATTCGCATCATTTCCGTCACCACTAAACCCAGTCTCTTCTTCTCAGTATCACTTTTGTATGGTCAAACAAAATCTTCGATAATTTTCCCGATAACACTTACCCCCTGTCTTAGTAAAACACCCCTAGGTTTTTCGTCTTGACCCCGAAGGGTCCATTAAGGTACCATTTCTCAGACGGACGGTTACGTCCTCTGTGTCCTCTGAGCCCAAGGTAGGGACCCAGTTCTTCTAGGGGACGTCCTTCCGTACCGTTGGACGAGGCCATAAGACCGGACCTCTTAAGGTACCTGTCTCCTCGGACCACCCGATGTCAGGTATTGCAGCGTGTCACAACCTGCTCTGAGTTTTCTCAACTGCTTTGACTCGTACGTACGTTTCCCGTCTTGTATGCAGTTTTCAAAGTTTAATGTTCCACTGTTTACACCTTAGAAAAAAATTTTCCTTAAAAGGTGGTTAAGTCAAAAAGGTCTTTATCGGTCGATCACCTTATTAAAGTCACGTCAACTCAAAGGACTGTGATCGGCATAAGTTCGTCTCCGACTGTTTGGTGAACAGTCCTTACGACATCTCCCCTAGGACCCGGCTTCTCCCTAAACCAACTACATCTACTATGGGTTCAGAGAAGGTTGACCTCTTACATTACAAAATTAAGTTTGACCCTACTCTTTTGCCTTCCGAAACCATGTAGTCTGATCTGGCACGGTGTATTCCACAGTCACGGTGACAGACCTAGGGGAGTCGAGAGTGCTAACGACCTGTACGACTACCGAACAAAGACACTCGGGGACCCCCGAAGTCCTCACACAAATTGATCACGTACTCCGTCTTGTCGTCATCACCCCCCTGGTAAGGGGGGGTTGGTAGTTTATCGGAGGTTGGTCAAAACCTCAACCACCTATTTATGGGGTCGAAGGAGTGAGGAGTAACCCTCCTTACTGAGACTCTATGTAAGGTGTCTGAGAAGGTCCCCAGAAGTCCTCCTCGTTCGGAGGCAGTGGGTGTCGTCCTGGACGAGCACTTTCGTAGGATACAGCGGAAAGAAGGGAATGGACGGAGTAAAGGGACGAGGTGATAGTCACGAGGGACCTTAGTAAAGGGGTCATTCGGAGGAGGTAAGTTTAGAATCCTGGAAGAAGGTTCCCTTCGATTCCAGTCTGGATGTATTCTGGATTCGTTCCAGATACCTGAACTAATGTCTTTCCCTTCACTACTCTCCCGACCAGCTATAAAGTGTACATACTCTACGAGTCAAAACTTCAAACTTCGTTCTTCTTACCGAAATCTCACCGTGTCAGGTTCCTCTACCCTTATTTCTTCAATCCTTTTGTCTTTCATTCTCCCCAAACCCCCCTTTACCCATGTAAATAAGTATGTCGACTTAGGGAAGTGACAGTGGACTTTGATAGTGTTGTAACAATTAGTCGATAGTCAAGTCAAGTCAGCGAGTCAGTACAGACTGAGAAACTCTAGGGTACCTGACGTCGTGTGGTCCGAAGGGACAGGTAGTGGTTGAGGACCTCGAATGAGTTTCAGTACAGGTAACTCAACCACTACGGTAGGTTGGTAAAGTAGGGAACAACAGGGGAAGAGGAGGACGGAAGTTAGAAAACGTCGGAGTTCCAGAAAAGATCACTCAGTCAAGAAGTATAGTCCACCGGTTTCATAACCTCAAAGTCGAAGTCGTAGTCAGGAAGGTTTCTTATAAGTCCTGACTGAAGGAAATCCTACCTGACCAACCTAGAGGAACGTCAGGTTCCCTGAGAGTTCTCAGAAGAGGTTGTGGTGTCAAGTTTTCGTAGTTGAGAAGTCGCGAGTCGAAAGAAATATGAGGTTGAGAGTGTAGGTATATACTGGTGACCTTTTTGGTATCGAAACTGATCTATCTGGAAAAAACCGTTTCATTACAGAGACGAAAAATTATACGACAGATCCAACCAGTATTGAAAAGAAAGTTTCCTGTTCGCAGAAAATTAAAGTACCGACGTCAGTGGTAAACGTTACTAAAACTTCGGGGGGTTTTGTTTCAGACATCGACAAAGGTAACAAAGGGGTAGATAAAGGGTACTTCACTACCCTGGCCTACGGTACTAGAAGCAAAAGACTTACAACTCGAAATTCGGTTGAAAAAGTGAAAGGAGAAAGTGAAAGTAGTTCTCCGAAAAATCAAGGAGAAGTGAAAGACGGTATTCCCACCACAGTAAACGTATAGACACCAATAACTATAAAGAGGGTTGTTAGAACTAAGGTAGAACACGAAGTAGGTCAGGTCGTAAAGAGTACTACATGAGACGTATATTCAATTTATTCGTACCACTGTTATAGATCAGAAGTGTATGAGGAAAGCACTAAACCTTGGTCAGACAACTAAGGTACAGGTCAAGATTGACAACGAAGGACTGGACGTATGTCTAAAGAGCCCTCCATCCAGTCCACCAGACCTTAAAGGTAGAGAACTTCTTAAAAGATGTCAACCAATACTAGGTGTGTCAGTTTCCGAAACCGTATCAGTTATTTTGTCTTCATCTGTAAAAAGATCTTGAGAGAGTGAAAAAGCTACGAGGTTGCCTACAACCGTTAAACTAGAGACCAAAGAGACGGAAAAGATTTAGGTCGAACTTACCTTCAAGTACCAAGTGTATGATAACTTCGGACCGAACCTCTTAAAACTCGTAATGAAACGATCGCATACTCTACTCACGTTAATACATCATCAAACTCGTAAGAAACCGTAATGGAAAGAAACCCTAACCTTACTTTTGACTAGAAAAGGTCAGGACACCGGTGACGACTCAAAAGGTTTAAACGACCGTATAACTCACGTCGTGAAAGGGTCGTAGTAGAAAATCCACTCTAGGAGCAGGGGAGACGGTCCTACACCCGGGACTTCGACGAGACACGTACGTCTCCTTTCCACATCCTTACAGGAACGAGAGACCGTAAATTAAATGGTCAACGGAGAATCGACCCCGTAACCGTCTAAGACGACCTTAGACTTTCTGTTGGACAGTATGACTCCCGGACGACGACTACTGACTTTAACTCTTTGGACCGTCTATTCGTGTGTCATTGACCTTTAGTCTGAAGGACCCAACCATCCTTGTGTCCGGGACCTCTGTTCCTCGAAGACCCTCGGAGTCCTGGTCTCGTGACTCGTGACGGGTACGGTCACTCCTGTCCAGCTACAAGTTAAAACTGGGAGTTCTTCTGAGGGTAGTTAACGTTTCACCCGACAAGTGGACCCTCCGCCAACAGGGTACTGTCCATCTAGTAACCTGACTCTTAGGCCCAGGGGACCCGTAAAGATCTGGGTAAGTCACCCGTACTTTGTTCGACCCTGGACCCTGGGAAACGAGGTCATGAACGTGGACCTGTATGGAAAGGACCCGTTGTTTTATGTCTCTTCGATGTTTCATGATTTTTATTGACACGTGTACACGTCAACCCCTTTTAGTACCTGTTATTATCAGTCGATATGAGGCTGTGTTTTATTTTTCAAATTGAGTTTGATTTTCTTTCCTACTCACTCACTCACTCTCAGTGAGTCAACACAGGTTGAGAAACGCTGGGGTATCTGATATGTCAGGTACCTTAAGAGGTCCGGTCCTATGACCTCACCCATCGGAAAGGGAAGAGGTCCCCTAGAAGTCTTGGGTCCCTAGCTTGGGTCCAGAGGACGTAACGTCCGTCCTAAGTAATGGTCGGCTCGATAGTCCCTTCGGGGAAGTACTTTTTCTAGAAGTGTTTGGTCTATTAGTGTTACCACACTAGTGAGTGGATCTCGGTCTGTAGGACCTTACACTTCAGTTCACCCGGAATCTTTCGTAGTGATGTTTGTTTCGATCACCTCCACTACCTTAAGGTTAACTCGACAAAGTTTAGGACTTTCTACTACGACACTTTCACGACGTGAGTTATACGGTCGTTTAAACCTTTTGAGTCGTCACCGGTGTCCTGACCTTTTCCAGTCAAAAGTAAGGTTAGGGTTTCTTTCCGTTACGGTTTCTTACGAGTTTGATGGCGTGTTAACGTGAGTAGAGTGTGCGATCATTTCATTACGGGTTTTAAGAGGTTCGGTCCGTAGTCGTTATGTACTTGGTACTTGAAGGTCTACAAGTTCGACCAAAATCTTTTCCGTCTCCTCGGTCTCCAGTTTAACGGTTGTAGGTGACCTAGTACCTTTTTCGTTCTCTCAAGGTCTTTTCGTAGATAAAGACGAAATAACTGATACGGTTTCGGAAACTGACACGCCTAGTGTTATTTGACACCTTTTAAGACTTTCTCTACCCTTATGGTGGACTGGACGGAGGACTCTTTGGATATACGTCCAGTCCTTCGTTGTCAATCTTGACCTGTGCCTTTTTGTCTGACCAAGGTTTATCCTTTTCCTCATACTGCTCCGACATATAACAGTGGGACGAACAAATTGAATATACGTCTCATGTACATCTCTTTGTGACCCGACCTTCTTCGTGTTCGACCTTAGTTCTAACGGTCCTCTTTATAGTTATTGGAGTCTATACGTCTACTGTGGTGGGAATACCGTCTTTCACTTCTCCTCGATTTTGAGGAGAACTGCTTTCACTTTCTCCTCTCACTTTTTCAACCGAATTTCGAGTTGTAAGTCTTTTACTTCTAGTACCGTAGGCCAGGGTAGTGAAGTACCCTTTATCGACCCCTTTGTCACGTTTGTCACAGTCTGAAATAAAAAACCCCGAGGTTTTAGTGTCGTCTACCACTGACGTCGGTACTTTAATTTTCTGCGAATGAGAAAATTCCTCATTTTCTCATTCTTCCTTTCAATACTGGTTGGATCTATCGTATAAGTTTTCGTCTCTGTAATGAAACGGTTGTTTCCAGGCAGATCAGTTCCGATACCAAAAAGGTCACCAGTGCATACCTACACTCTCAACCTGACACTTCTTTCGACTCGTGGCTTCTTAACTACGAAAACTTGACACCACAACCTCTTCTGAGAACTCTCAGGGAACCTGACGTTCCACTAGGTTAGTCAGGTAGGATTTCCTCTAGTCAGGACTCACAAGTAACCTTCCTGACTACGATTTCGACTTTGAGGTTATGAAACCGGTGGAATACACTTCTCAACTGAGTAACCTTTTCTGGGGCTACGACCCTCCCTAACCCCCGTCCTCTTCTTCCCCTGTTGTCTCCTACTCTACCGACCTACCGTAGTGGCTGAACTACGTGTACTCAAACCCATTTGAGGCCCTCAACCACTACCTGTCCCTTCGAACCACACGACGCTGAGTACCCCAGTGTTTCTCAACCTGTACTGACTCGATGACTTGACTTGACTTGACTTTTCTTTTCTTCCCCTTCCCTCCGGTGTCACAAAGTTGACTTCATCGGACTAGGCCTGTCGAGGATCCCTTCGTTCATCCGGTTGTGAAGTACACTTGAGACACCTCCTGTCTCAGATCAGTAAGATACTAAGACAGGAGGACCCTGAAACCTCTGGCAAGTCAGGCATTTACAACTAACTTGTGGACGATGTTCGGTACAAGACACGGTCCGAAACTCCTGCGTCTCCTTATTTTATGTCAGGGTAGGGTATCCTCAAATACCAGATCAACCTCTCCGTCTGTGTAATTATCTTTTAATGTGTACCTCCAGACTCCTTCGTTTCCTCCCAGTGGTTGACTCACCCCTCATCATACTGAAGTCTAAATTTATACCCCTTTGACTCCGGTCTCCTTCTTTCAACTACTCCAATATATTAAGGACCCGTAACGACAACTGTTATTTATAAAGACTACTATCAGGTAAAACGTAAACGTAATCTTTTATAACCGTGTACTCGGGGAGGGACGAGGACGACGAGGGGGACGAGAACCGAATTACCAGTCTTGAACGAAACCAAATTATCGATGACGACCAAACTCAAAACGGAAAAACACAGGGAGTTAGGGTTGGGTTGATATCCCTAGAACACCAGGTCTTCTCGGGTCGTCAGAGACGACAGTCAGGACAGACTAGGGTAATAGACTTTGTAGGAATAATGGGAGAAGACGTAGAGGAATTGAGGGACATTAAAGGTTTTAGAGTCCAATACTGTCAAAAGGTGGGTGGTCTATGCGGAGTGTAACAAGATAAAACTCAAGATAAAACGAATCGTAACTACGAGACTCTTTACGGAGGATGTTGAACGTCCTGTCTACTAGTCTGTTTCGGGTGTCTTAATATCCTTTCTATGAGACATACGGTTAGGGTAGGAGTTTGAGAGGAATTAAAAAAGACTTTCATAGACCCCTTCTTAGAGAAACGTTTAACTCTTATTTCTTTCGTTATCGACGATACAAAGTCCGTTCGAACGAGGACACTACACGCCCTTATTTCAATCTTCCTTCCGTTCGAAAACGGGAAACGTCAGGAAACTTCTTTATCTGACAAACCAATTTTATACGTATGTACGGGTCTCACCACATAAAGAACTAAGAACTGTCGACGAGTCGGAGAAGAGACCTTTGAGGACGAAGTCGAGAACGTAAAAGAGAGGTCAGTGACTGGAACATCTCATGGACTTGTAGTTCCAAATCCCGGGTTTACCTGGGTAGAAAATAGGATTATCGTAATCGACGACACCTCCGAGCCTCCTCCATTTCTACCGGAGAAGACGTACTGAATCGCACCCTTGTGTCGGTCCCGGGACGAGACGAACCAACAACGGACGAGTCGACAATCAGTAAAGTCACGAGACGTGCGACCCCTCGGTAATGACGAAGAAATCATTCCACTTGTACTCCCTCCCCCTCACTCCGATACGGGTAGGTCATAGGCCGGAGGAAGGTTGGACGCAAAACAAAAAGAACTGGACATAGGATACCTTTTCTCTAAAAGATAGAATCAGGAAAGAAATTTTTATTAAAAAAAATTGGAACTCTTAGTCAACTCATCGAGTGATAGTTGGTTGTTATCTATGAACAGCTCAAGGTCATTATCAACTGGAAACGTCTTACTAATTACACACGGTCCGTGACACTACGATGTGGCACTTAATTAAAAGAGTTGTTGAGAAGTTCTTTCGTAAATCTGTCTCCAATTCATTAAGTGGCGGTGTATCGTTCGGTGATCACTCTGGTCCTCAACTTGGACTCAGACTGGAGTCTCGGGTCTCGGGTCTCGGAGTCTCGGAGTCTGGAGGAGACACACCTGGTGTAAGTTCACAGATATATTTTTCCACAATTCACTGGAGGTTTTTACGAATGTTTTTACGAAGGTGAGTATCCCTTCTACTTTGTTCTTACACTTTACGATTTGTTACGGTCCGTCATAGACGTAGATTCACAGGACAGTCACTTCGTCCGTCATTCCTTGAGTGGTCCATGTCCTTTTCTAGTCACTCTTGTCCCCCCAAGATTGTCCGACGTACCTCTTCGTACCTAAGCTAGCTGGAATTGTCTACCTTTTCTGCATCCATTCGTCTTTCCTTCTTTATTTAGTTCGATATCCCCTGAAGTTTACGTACCCAAGTCCAGGGTCGAGACTGTATGCACGTCAGTATCCTTTCAGGGACTCAAAAATTAACGAGGTACTCCGATTCCCTCCATCATACATCAGTCCCTATTTCGACTTCAAACTTCGTCTTCTCCACCGTCTCTTCATCCCTCCCTCCTCCATCACTAATCTCCCCCTTTCCTACAACTGTTCGAAGAGAGGACTGAAGCACCGTCGAGGTACTCATTACTGACACTGTTAAGTAACTCGACTTCTTCGTTTTGTTTTGGGGGATCGAAGATTAAAAATAAAACGGACTCCTTTCCGAGAACAGGGAGCTAAAGAAGTAAACATTTACCCCTATCATAGAGGGTCCGTCTATTAGTTCTGCTCCACTCGTCTATCCTTCATGGATGGTCATGAACCGGGTAACATCTGGGAATCAGTTGTACCCGTTGACTCTAATACTTCGGTCGTCCCAGGTACGAACCACCCATTGGCTTCTGGACCCTTCTTGTCTCCTTTCTTTTCTAGAAAGATTGGGTCTGTTTAACCTTACGTACACCTCTTAACCATGGAACCATCCAAGAATCTGATTCCTTCCGTGATAAGTAGACTCTACCAATTTAACTTTAACAAGGGTATAGTTTTTTGACTGCATCTTGAAAACGAGGACAGAAGAAGGTCTAAGGACAGTGAGAGGTCCCGAACAAACTTGGTTTTGTTTAGGGAAAGAGGGTAATGGAACTATTTTAAGTTTCACAATCAATAAGTCAGTACAGATTCTTATGACCTCATCTAACGGTAATGGGAAAAGGTCCCCTATAAGGACTGGGTCCCTAGTTTGGGTCCAGAGGACGTAACGTCCGTCTAAGAAATAGTGGACTCGGTGGTCCCTTCCGGGAATGGAACTATCCGAACTTAATTTAAATGAGTCTGTGACCGGAGTGAAACTCCAACGAAAGTCCACCGTAACTGACCGGATAGTTAGTCGGTAGGAGGGTGTCAGGGGTCACCAAACATCTTCCGTAACCCCTAAGGACAGACGGAGTGTTCTTAGGTTGACCATCCTTGTTACCTGACTTGGGAGACACTTAGACCCTAGAGGTAATCTTTCAATTATCCCCTTTGGTATACCATGAATAGAAACCGAAAGCCAGAGGAAAGAGTGGTCCTCGACGATTCCTGTGTCTCTCTAAGGTACCACTCTCTAAGAGTCTAACAAAGAGTCGACTCCCTAAGAGTCTCTACGAGTCTAAGAGTCCTCAAAAGTAGTACAATGACGTGGTAGAAGAAAACGGTACGTTATAGGTGAGGGTCCGGGGTCGGAGTAATCAAGGGTGACGGGTAAGTTTGAGTCGAGAAACGATACGATTTGCTGTCAAAGGGTTTGTAGGGAACAACAAAGGACGGACACATTGAAACGAATGTGAAAAGGAGAAATAGACCCCGTAGGAAAGGAGGGAAGGACTGGAGGGATTCACGGTGAGTAGAATATATGAACTGATTTTATAGTGGAACCGATCCTTCGGAGAATCCGAAACGGAAGGTCCATCCCAAACCAGGGACGTCCATACGAGAACTTCGTGGTTCTCGTAGAGGAGATTGTTGGGAAGAGTAGATATAACGTCACCGACCAAATGATCAACAATCCTACATCAAAGTCTAAGAACTCGTTACTGGTTTTTATTATCACTGAACTTGTTCTATCTTCAAATACAAAAGGGAGATCCGTTTTGAACTCTCACGAGTCCGTGAAAGGTATAATAACGGACCGGAGGGTTCCTACAACTGGTCGTGTCACGTTCAACCGAGTGTTGGTGTGATCTTAAGGTCGCACGGAATAAAGTTTCGGTCGGAGAATTCATGGTCCAGTATGACGGAGATAATCACCTCGACTCGAGCAACGACTACCTCCTCCTTCTATACTTGTTCACTCTTTTAAGTTCCATATAACCTTCTGTGAAACTCAGGGACCACCCCTAACTACCTTCAAATATAGGATTTCAAATACGGAATGCCATACGATCTGAACTTACAACTTTTACATAAACTACTATCAGTAGTCTCTCACAGTAAAGAGTCCGTGTATCAGGTGTTGGTGACGGAGACTTTACCTTAGTCGAGGTTCACGGAGAATTCTGAGAGGATTTGAAAAGAGTGTAGTATAACTTCTCTGTACCCAGTCTAGAAACGTTTCCATTTACCTTATCTCTACGATTATGAGTCACTCGGTGAACATTTCTTTATCGGACTTAGTAGGTGGAAGACTCGACAAAGGTTTCAACTGACTAGTAGTCTTAGTCGAACCGTGAAATTAACTTTTCTTCGTCCTAGGACTCGACGAGGTACCGGTAACTGAGAGGTCCCACCTGAGTCCTTAGATAAAAACATTATCAAAAGGTTAATAAGACTACTGTTCGACGAACACCCATGGAAACGTAAATTCTATGGGTAGTGGTGGGATATAAATACGATTGAAGTCGAGTGGTTGACTGGGGGAAAAAGAAAGTACCGTCTTCTTGATTAGACAGAAATCACTTAATCACTTTCAGTGAGTCAGCACAGGTTGAGAAACGTTTGGGTACCTGATATGTCAGGTACCTTAAGTGGTCCGGTCGTATGACCTCACCCATCGGAAAGGGAAGAGGTCCCCTAGAAGGGGTGGGTCCCTTGTCTGGGTCCAGAGGGTGTAGCGTCCACCTAAGAAATGGTCGACTCGGCGGTCTTTTCGTCAGAGAGAAACCTGGCTACCTTTCCACTAAGAGTAAACTGTAAGAGAGATTTGACATCCAATAACGTTACAGGTTTATCAAAACTTGAAAGAGGTTCGGCCGAGTCACGGTTTGGATAAGTGATCTTTGGATTTTTGTCTTGACTCATTAACAAACCAATCAACTTTAATTACTATTTGATCTTTATTTTAAAAGAATAACAAATCAGTGATTCAGAAACACTGGGGTACCCGACATCGAGTAGTCCGAGGAGACAGGTACCTTAAAGGGTTCGTTCTTATGACCACACACAACGGTAAAGGAGGAGGTCCCCTAGAAGGACCGGGTCCCTACCTTGGGTGCAGAGGACGTAACCATCCGTCTAAGAAATGGTGATTCGGTGGTCCCTTCGGGGATCTTTATTTTATTATTTATAAATTTTTTGGGTGTTGTTAAACCAATTGGTGTTTGGGTCGGTAGAATGTAGAACACTTCTCCAAATCTTTTAGTAATCTAGAGTCTTGAAGGTCACCGGTGGATTGTCTCTTAAAAAAAAAAAAAATATAAACTGGTAGGTATAGGGTAATACCATCGAGTCGACCATCTCTTAAGAGAACGTTACGTCCTCTGGGGTCAAGCTAAGGACCCAGTCCTTCTAGGGGACCTCCTCCTTTACCGTTGTGTGAGGTCATAAGAACGGACCCTTTAAGGTACCTGTCTCCTCGGACCACCGAGGGTGACCTCACCCTCCGATGGGTGAGGTCATAAGAACCCGAAAGAACCACCGAGTCTACGATTTCTTAGGTGAACATTACACCCTCTTGACCCAATCTAGGGACTCAACCCTTCTAGAGAACTTCCTTCCGTACCGTTGGGTGAGGTCGTAAGAACGGACCTCTTAGGGGTACCTGTCTCCACGGACCGTCCGATGTCAAGTATTCCAGATAATCAAGGTTAAATATCCACTTCTTAGATTCCGAGTCTTTTTTCATATTGACTTAAGTTTGGATCTAGATAAACTCAGAGTTAAGACTCAATAATTTGATAAGGAGGAGCACCACAAGTACCTACCACCCCCCGTCCTCTCTCCCTCTCTTGTTCCTTATCTCCACCTTTCTGTTGAAAAAGAATGATCCTGGACGACAGATAACAGGAAAAGACAGGCGTATAAGAGTATGGTCATCGTTGGTTGAGTCCTTGTCGGAGACTACGAGGTTCCGTTTGAAATCGTTTCTTTCATCTCGACAAGAACACGGTTGTTCGATGGGGAGACGTAGTAAAGTATCGGAGTCACCCGGGTGTTTATAGTAAAGGTCGATTAGTGTATACGTGGTCTGTCAATACGATATGTTATTTACTAATTGTACAAGTCGACTAAGGGAACTTCTGTTAAGTGGTTTAAATAACCTTCCATGAAAATAAGTTCTACTGTGTACCTAAGAAGAAAACATGTAAAGAAAGGAGACGACTAAGTGACACATAACACAGACCTAGTGAACCGAAAAGATTCAGTTGTCTCGACTTACCCTCTTTAGACTCGTAACACTAACGACGACCCCTTTATCGTCTAAACGGAGTACTCTCAATACCAACCCCGTGAAAAACCCTAGTTTTCGTAAGATTTAGACTCCGTGAACTTCTCCCTCTATCGGTAGTGTAAACCAAGTTTCAAAGGGGACCTCTAACTCAAAGAGACGGGTTTACGACGATAAACGACTACCCTCCTTTCAATATGACCTGGAACCAAACATCGTTAATCTCATTTAAGAGGACACCGTCCGACCCTGGAGGTCTCGAGATTAACCAAGATTACATCTCACCGAATTTTGTTAAATGAGAAGGTTTCCGATTAGAGAGTAAAGGGTCTCGTCTACCTTAACAAGTCTTTACTCGGTAACTCTCTTGAGAAGAGTAAGTCGGGATTTACCGTGTAGAAAGATTTTGTCCTTTTTTGTCTCCGACTAAACTCCTACCCCACCCTTCTCCGACCGACCCGGACAAGACACTACGGTTTGTAAAAAAAGAGGTCAGAAATGTAAGAGTAGGAACAAGGGGTTTGGATTAACTACTCGGGGTCTATTACACGTAATTCTTTTGGTAAGACCTGAAACGGCCGGTGAGTCACCATTTCTTGTACTGACGGTTACGTCCTCTACACCCAAGTCAGGGACCGGACCCTTCTAGGGTGCACGGAGTCCCGTTGATTCGGGGACGAGGCGTCGATGACTCGGGTACACGGCGTCGACACCTTCGGGCACGTAGATCTCGGCACGAGGTGTCGTTCTCTCCGGTGACGTCATTACTCGGGTACGGGACGTCGATCTCTCGTCGGAGGCGAACGGTGTCGATCCCTGTTCGGGTGCGTCGTTGCTTCTGGATCACGTCGGTTTCTATTTTGTTTGCGCACACACACGCACACACACACACACACACACGTACGCGCGCGTGCGAGTCAGTACAGACTGAGAAACACTGGGGTACCTAATGTCGGGCGGTCTGAGGAGAGACCTTAAAAGAGGAGGTACCTTAAAAGGTCCGTTCTTATACCCTCACCCAACGGTAAAGGATGAGACCCTCTCGAACGACCGGGTCCCTAGTTTGGACACAGAGAAATAAAGGACCTGACCGTCCGTCTAAGAAATGGTTACACAGTGGACCCTTCGGAGAGATAGAGAGAGTATATATATATATATATATATATATATATATATATATACAAAAGGTATATGTATATATATATATGTGTGTATACTTTTTTGTAAGACAGGGAAGTGGTCAGTCTCAGGACCTACCAATTCTTCATTGTAATCGGTCCACCTTTTCATTGTAATTGGTACACCTTTGCCACGGTACCATGTTCAAGAACGGGATGGGATGTTGGTTGATTGAGTCAAAAAGTAGACATTTTACTGGATCAACCTGAGTGACGAGAGACTTCTGAGTATTTGACTAATTTCTTCTCAATCTAATTCAGGTAAAGTAATAAGATTTTTCCCAAAGGGTTGGAGGTGTACTTATTGTAAACCCCGGTCTAATTAGAAACAACACCTCTTACAGGACACAAACGATCCTACAACCCTTCGTAGGCACCAGAGATGGATGACATAGTGATCGTGATGGGTGGGACTCAACGTTGTTGTTTTTAAAGGTTTGTAACGGTTTACAGAAAACCCACCCCCCCCCCCTGCTCCCCCCTCCGCGTTTCAGTAGCTCTTGGTGGAAGTTATCGAGGGTTGACGGTTGTCTGTTAAGTGAGTAAATAATTTATAAATTATGATAAATAACTCAAAAATGATTCTGGTTGTTATTGACTCTATGTCAGGGACAGGAGTCCCTTGAGTACCAGTTCGATCCTCCTGTCTGTTAATATTAGATAACATCGCATACATTACTGGTTCTCTCTACGTCTCCTTCTTTCCCCCCTGTAAAAGACTCCCCTTCCGTCTCCCTCGAGTCTTGTGAAAAACCTATTTAATCACTAACTTACCTTGTAATTTCCTATTCATCTTTACTCGGTCCGTAGGGGTCGACCCCTCTGTCGGACTCTTTTACGTATCATTACTTTTATTACTGGATGAGAGTGTTTTGAGTAATTTGATCTCTCTACACTCTTACTTAGTCTGTTTCTCTGGCCGAAGGAGGAGGTAAGGTCCAGACAAACCAGAAAAACTTGTAGGGTAACAACCTTTCCTTAAGTTTTGATATCTCTTGGGGATCGGTAGCAAGACGTCTCAGAGGGTATCTACCATGACGATACCTCGAGAGGTCCCATGACTTGGTATAGTTAGACTTCGTTGAGAGTTGGATCCCTGGAAGAATCTTGTGAAGAGAGAGGAAGGTCCGGGACTGAGAACCGGTAAGGACGACGGGAACCGACTACGATATATCACATTTCTCTTATCCAAATGGTTGGGTTTGTCAAGTTTAAATCTCTGTGTTTATTTACTATTTAATAATAATATATAATATTTAGTACCACTCAGGGTTATCAGAACCACTGAAATAAAAAAAATTAAATGAACCTTAAAATACAAAAGATTACATAGATACTGTTGTACATAAAGAAATGAGACTTTTTGTAGTAAATTTTCTTATTTTCTAAAACCTTAGTGTCCTGACCCCATACTTAGGATTGAGTCGGTGAATTATCGACAGACTGTAGTCCAGTCCATTAAATTAGGAGTCTCCCGAAGGGTCCACGATTTCTTGAGTGGTTGGGTACGTCCTCTGTATTCTCTATGTCCAAGTTATGGACCCAGTCCTTCTAGGGTACCTCCTCCCGTACCGGTAGGTGAGGTCATAAGAACGACCACTTAAGGGTACCTGTCTCCTCGGACTGTCCGACGTCAGGTACCCCAGAGTTTCTCAGTCTGTACTGACTTCACTGAATCGTAGGTGTCGTGTCAGTAACAAATGAGTTTTACTCCATTTACCCCCCTTTTACTTATTTGAAAAAAAAGGTATTAAGGGGAATAATGGTTTCTAGATCTCAGTCTTACCGAAATCTAAAGAGTTGTCATTATACACTTCCTTCTTCTGTTACCTCTTTACGGGAGTTTTATCCTTGTCAATAGGGGGTAGATTTTAAGATATGGATCGAGTTGATATTGAGTGCAATATATCTTATTTTTGTAAAGGTCTGGACATATCAGAGTTGTTTAAAGAGAGGACTACGTGTGAAAGAGTCCCTTAATGATCTCACGTACGTGGTGGTTTTTCTTTTCCTTCGATTCTTTCTCTGTCCGTAATTTATGTCCTTTGTACTCGAGGTCGTGAAAATTCTTCCTAATTCTTTATGGGTTTTCCTACCATTTGTCACTTGAGTCTAACGGTCAACATATATTCCGTAGGTTCTGTTGGTCAGGTCTAATCTTGTCTTACGGAGTTTCCCATCTATCCATCTCTCAATAACAGTGGTTCCCCCGAAGGGTCCACCACAATCACCATTTCTTGGACGGACGGTCACGTCCTCTGTATTCTCCGAACCCAAATTAGGGACCTGACCCTTCTAGAGGACCTCCTCCTCTACCGTTGGGTGAGGTCATAAGAACGGACCTCTTAGGGTACCTGTCTCCTCGGACCACCCAATGTGAACTGTCTCAGCGTTTCTTAATCTGTACTGACTTCGTTGAATCGTACGTGTGCAGTAGTGGTTCTAGGGATGACGATAACTGGGAAAACAAAAATTGAACTCTCTTAAGGACCCACTCACATCGACTCTACTAAACAAGAACTGAATGGAATCAGTAAAGATTACTCCAACTACGAAAAGGACGTCGTATCGGGTAAAAGACCTAGTCGATTCCTACGAGTAAAGTGGGGGTTTCTTCACGAGATGAAACTAGATGAATTCCTCGTGATCCCTTCGTCTTTTGGGTCTCGTCGGGTGCGAACCCTGATATAAAGAAGACCTATGACTTATGAACTGGGGGTTGTCGTCGGGATCTTCTACCGACTTCTACAGGTCGAGACCAAAGGGTTCTAGGTGAGTACTGGAATAGGTGGATGAAGGGGTCTTCCCTGAGAACATTGGAGAACTTCTTTGACTTTGGTCTGACTGGGTCTCTGAGACAAATCAAAGAGAGAGAGGACTTGTGGAAGTAGTTTGTCCCCGTCTCAAGGAACCACCAGGTTACCAATTATTAGATAGACGTTTACGTCCCCTGTATCCATACTAGGGACAAGGTCCTCTAAGGTGTACGGTACCCCATTGATTCGACTACACGTGTTGATGACTTCGGGTGCGCGAGATCTCGGACATGAGACGTTGTTCTCTTTAGCGGTGTCACTCTTCGGGTACGTGGAGTCGGTTTCTCTCATCGGAGGCGTACAGCATTGACGTCTTTTCGGACACACGTCGTTATGTCAGTTTTATTTGTTAATTTAATTTTTTTTTTTTGTCTGTTGTGACGGGACAGTAGGACTCGATCTACACACGAAGATGAGTTGTTTGTAACAAATCCTTTTACATGGATCAATCACTTTTGATATTACTTTTAGTTCTCTTACTAATCGTGGTTTCAGTTGTACCGTTAATGAAGGTTTCTTCTCAAACCTCCAAAATAAATTTCTCCTCGTAAACGTCTTGAACATTCTATGGTCAATTACAAACTAAAGAGTCAAAAACACCACTCATGTGTCCACAATTTGCATGATATAAAAGTTGAGATACATATAAATTTTATATCAGGATATGTATATTAAATGAATTATCATCTATAAATATATTTTTAGTTTCGTGGGACGTTTCATTACTTTAGTATATGGAAGTCAATTGACCATTGGAAGTCTATTTTGCAAGACTCACAGGGAAGACACGACCCTGGAATTGACTGTAAAATTACAGGTCTGCAGGGATGGGTCATCATGTAAAAGTACAATTATACATAAAACTCCTGGTCTTTCGAGAGGATTCGGGTTTATTCATCAACAGTTCCCTGAAAGGACGACCAGCTCCCCAATTCTTAGGTGGAAGGTTACGTCCCCTGAGCTCAAGTTAGGGACCACACCCTTGATTCTGGGGTGTACAGTGTCCCGTTGATTTGGATGTGTGACGTTGATGACTCGAGTTCTCGGGACCTCTGGTGTATGGTGTCGATCTCTCTAACGTGCACGGTGTTGCTTCTAAAGTACACGACGTTGATTCTAGGCTACGTCGGTTTATTTATTTTAAAAAAATTTTTATCGACAGACTACCCAACCTAAAGTCCGTGATAGGGTCTCCTCAAAGGTACGGTGGAGAGTTTAGTCTGGGTCGGCGAGCACCAAAAATATTCGTCAGAACAGGCTCTCTTCTGTGTGTGGATTTTTGTAGAGGGGGGTCACCACCCTTTCCCCAAGACGTCAGCACCGACACACACTTTTCCGACGCGTGATCAAATAATAAGTCAGTTAATGTGCCCACGGATTCAAACCCTTCCGAACCCCCTTGAACGAAGCCTGAACGCCTTTAGAATTAGGGAAAAGGTCGAAACAGGGTCTCTTTTCCTTCTGGAGGTAGGACCGTGACCGTCCCTAGGTGTCAAGAGTGGTCGTAGGAGTTCAACGAAATTCTCTCCTAAAAAAAAAAAAGGGGAAGAAGTGTCTTACTCAGTCTACGACTGTTCTGAGGAGCGTAGAGAGTGGTAGAAGGACAACGGGGAAGGTTAGACTTCTAGTTTCGAGTGGAGTCCTCTTGGAGGTCTCCCTTCTTTATCGGTCGCCTTGGGGGTCTCGGTCCGTCCTTTTCGTTCATTTGTTCACTAACTGCGTGAACCATCCGCTCGACCTCCCCGGAGGTTGCGTCAGAGGCGGCCCCAGTTCGCACTCGTTCCCCTTCGACTCCTTCGGCAGGTCCTACCCCCGCCCCGGGGCCCCCGCACCGGTGGCGAGTAACAAGGAGGCCCAAGGGTCCCTTCTTTCGTCCGGAGGTCGTTTTGTTTGCACGGCTCCCCTTCACTGACCGTCCTCCCTCTCACTGAACTTCACCTTACACGGAATAAAGGGGGCCCCAAGGAGTCCCTGTGTTCTTCTCTGTATCTCTTCTTAGACCCGGTTTTGCTTCGTCACACCCAATTTACGTACCCTGGACCTCTACCCATCTGGACCCAAGTTTAGGGCCTCGGAGTTAAAGGACTAGGATAGTAATCTAAAGGGCCCTGGAACCAAAATGACAGACGCTTTACCCTTACTGTGAAGAGTGGGTATTACAAAGGAACTTCCGAACTATTCTATTACGTGAAAAATCACAGACTGTGTCAAAACAAAAACAAAAATTCAATTGAGAACAATAATCCCTCCACATAGTCACCCCCACCCGTGTCGACCCTCCTTCGTCGGACGTCACCCCTCTATCGAGACGGTCGACAGTTCGTGTACTCACAGTCAAGTGTCTCACTCGAACTCGTTCATTGAGGGACAAAGACCTCGGCTTGAAGTGGATGGATCTTACTCCCACGACTATTTACAGAGGACCCGAACAAGATCACGGTTCTAGGGCCCAAGATTTCTGGACATAGACTCCACCCTGATCCTTTAAGAGACTGAAGTTTGTTTTTATTACATCTCCGTCCTATCCCTCCGTAAACAAGGGTAGTGTGACCAAAGGAACCCTTGAAATCAAAATAATACTACGACGACGGCAGAGACTTTTGTAAAAGTCTAAACAACCAAATTTTATTAGACGTCTCAGTCAAGAACCTCGGTTTAATCTTTTAGTAGGGTAACGAAACAGTGGTGCTACAAGAAGAAAGACAAAGAAGGTTTAAAATTGAAGTTTTTCGAGAGTAATCTAAGGTCAAAGTTAAAATGGTGATTCAGTACCTCCTAAAAAAGATTAGAGAAGACTGGAACCAAAGGAGGGGACCTTTTACCACTACTATCATAGGTGGACATCACGCCGGTTTCCTGTGTGCTGGAAACGTGTGTGTACTCGTTTCCTGGTGCTGACGGCATGGTCCGTCTTACGACCCGAGTCCCACCGTCAGTGTGTATGACTATGTGGATATATACGCACGGAAGTAAGACAGTAAGGAGGGGGTGGTACTAACGGGTAAAGTGGTCAAATAGGTGGTGCACTTAAGTGTCGGGTGATTTGATCATACGAGATACAACCTTTTTAGAGTCAGAAAGAGAACGACACAAAAAGAGGAAATGAAGACGTGTCTGATGGAGTAAAGACTGTGAAGACCGGTGGTTTACACACAAAAAAAGACAAGTGGTTCCTTCAGAGACTGTAGTCGACCCTCAAGATAATCATATTGAGTTAAGACTATGGTAGACGGACCTTTAACGAAATTTAGAGTGTCCAATTCCCCAATCAGGATGCTCTAATGGGGTGTCAAGACTACGGTGAGTATTCATCATCCCGGGGTCCGATAGGTGTCTAAGATAGGTCCAACCGATCTAAAGTCTCCAAAAGGACACTGGGGAGGAACGCAAGTTAACTGAAAGATCTCGTCGAGTGTCCCGAGTCCCTTTGTAAAAGAGTGTAAATGGTTAAGTCATTTCATATATTATTTCCTATATCCACTTGTTGGTCTCCTTCTCTATTCATCCCGTTTCAGGCCCTCTCAGGGCCCACGTCCTTAGAAGACGAAGGCACCTGAACCCCACAAAGTGGGAGGGTCGTACGTCTACTCAAGTACACGGACCTTCGAGAGGATTGGGGTATGATAGTTCTAAAATACCGCCAAAGGAGTGCATTCGTACTAGTAATAATTGAGGTAAAGATCGGGAAGAGAAGGGAGAGATCTCTTCACCCTCCCCGCGACTTTAAAGGTTCGAAGCTTAGTACCGAACCAGAAAGACCACTGACCGGGGGCGAGTCCTCGGGTGGGTCTCAACGGAGCAATCTTGTTTTCTACAAGGGTCACGAGAATAGTGACTCCTGGAATGTTCCTGAAATCCTCGGAACATAGTCCCTGACCCCTGCTCTGGTTCATAAATAAAGAATAGTACTTAGTGTTATGCATAGTGTCTGAGGTTTACTAGAAGCAGGTAAAGGTTTTTAGTTTATATGAAAGTCTCTATTTCTCAGTGATGGTACTTCCTATAAGTTTCTCAACACGAGTCTAGGATTTCTAAAAAGAAATTTGATATAAAACACGAAAATACACACATATACTCCCGAAGAGATCACCGAGTCGACCATTTCTTAGGCGGACGTCACGCCTTCTACACCCGAGTTAGGGACCCAACCCTTCTAGTGGACCTTTTCCCTTTCCGATGGGTGAGGTCATAAGACCGGACCTCTTAAGGCACCTGATGTCAGGTACCCCAACGTTTCTCAGACTGTACTGACGCACTGAAAGTGGCAGCGACACACACACACATGTAAACGATCAATTATTTTGGGAGTTAGCAACCCTTTGGTCGTCTGTCTGTATGTCGGTTGCGACACCACGAGCTGGTCCTGGACCAAAGTCTTTCAGTCTCGAGTCTTACTATCGGTCTTCGTTCCTTTGTGACTTTGGTCGGGCCGGACCGGAGGTTCGAGTCCCTTCGGGTGTGAACGACTCACTGGACACAGGTGGCGTAGCAGAAAAGTTTACATAAGTGGTCTTTATACCTTTCGGTGTCTTCGGAGGATTTCCAACTATATCGCCCTGAAGGGACCGTCACGTCACCAATTCCGAAGTGGAAGGTTACGTCCCCGACGTCCAACTTAGGGTCTAGCCCCCCTACATTCTAGGGTGTACGGAGTACCGGTTTTTTGGTTTTGTCTTTTGTGCGTTACAACATTGTCTAAGTTATTTCTACAAAATTTTTTACCTTTACGTAAAAATTTTTTCGGAATTTTTTGTCTTAACTTTCTCTATACACATGGGGTCCCAAGTAGTGTCGTGACAAATGTTATCGGTCCTGTACCTTCGTTGGATCTACACATAGCCGTCTGTTTACCTATTCTTTCGACACCATGTATATGTGTTACCTTATAATGAGTCGATAATTTTTCTTACACAGACTTAGTCAAGATTACTCCACCTACTTTGACCTCGGATAATATGTCTCACTTCATTTAGTATTTCTTTTTGTGGTTTATGTCATATAATTGCATATATATACCTTAAAATTTTCTACCATTGCTACTGGGATATACGTTCTGTCGTTTTCTCTGTGTCTCTATTTCTTGTCTGAAAACCTGAGATACCCTCTTCCACTCCCACCCTACTAAACTCTCTTATCGTAACTTTGTACATATAAAGGTATATACTCTGTCTAACGATCAGGTCCAAGATACGTACTCTGCCACGAGTCCCGACCACGTGACCCTGCTGGGACTCCCAACCCTACCCCTCCCTCTACCCTCCCCCAAGTCCTACCCCTTGTGTACATGTGGGCACCGACTAAGAACAGTCACCTACCGTTTTTGGTGATGTTATAACATTTCATTAATCGGAGGTTAATTTTATTTATTTATTTATAAAAAAAAATTCAGAATCTTTTGTTGTTGTTTTTTCTAGCTACTTCATTTTAATAGTTCAACCGGTTTTTCAGAAAAGGTATTCTAGCAACCTTTTTGGACTTACTTGAAAAACCGGTTGGGTTATGAAAATTTCGTCTTTTTAAATTGTATTTAAACCTCGGTGAGATGGCAACCTCGGTGGTACAGAGGGGAAATCACCCAACGAGATCGGTGGTCACTCTAGGAGGTCCACCCACACCACCTGGTCCACTACGGACTCCTGGTCCTCTCTCACGTCGGGAGAGTAACTATCGGACTACCTGTCGGAAAGGTCTAGTACGAGTTGTCGACTGGCTCTTATATTGTGCTTTCGGGTACCGTCCGGTGGCCCACTTGCTGCACGGTATCTGTATGTCTTGTCGTAGACCTTCAAAGACGTCTCCGGGAATCCCTTCGAGTCTGTCTTCTTGTCGGTTTTTGACCCGACGAGGGTACCCCGAAAATCGGTATACTCGGGAAGACCCCGGGAGACCAAGGTTCCCTCGAAAAGTGTTTAATCAATAAACCGACACGACCCGGAAGTAACGAAGTGCACCCGAAGGAGAGACCAACACTACCCCCGTCCCCCGATGAGAGATCAACATCACAGGCCCGAAGAGTAACGTCACCGAGAAGGACAACGTCTCGGTCCGAGATCCCGTGTACCCGAGACATCAACCGTCATGAGATCCAGGGGACCCCTACACCCTAGAAAGGACTGGTCCCTAGTTTGGGTACAAGGGACGTAACCGTCCGGTTAAGAATTGGTGATCTGGTGGTCCCTTCGGGAACCAACCCCCTTCCCCCACTTTGCGTTCTATAAAAATAATAATAATAAGAAAATTCTTATGACAGTAGTCTCCCGAAACCCAGTAGTTGGTGCCTCCCTACGTCTGTCTCTCTTTACCGTCCTCTAGGACATGGTCTATCTCCCCGAAACCGTGCTGGTAGGGGTGGTGTCTCCGTCGGTCCTTTTTACTTTCTAGAACCCTTTCGTCTGTCGGGTGACGGGGTTCACCGTCGACCCTGGAAGTGTAGTTTTTGTCCAGACTCACCTCCGTCGTCTTTCTTGTCGATCGTCTCTTGTGGTTCGGCCTTCTTTGTTGAGGACGGTGGGTCCTGGGTGCCGTGGGAGGTACCACGAGTCCACACCAATCAGTCGCACCACGGGGGTCGACTACTCTCTAACCTCGACCAAACTCTCCGACGTTGGGTGTCCTAGTCATTTGTGTTCGGACGGAGAGTACGGAGGTTCTTCACTACCTGTTCGTCGGAATTGAGTCGGGTCCCGTCGGAGATCTCTGTGGTCCGAGAGGGTCCCCTACAGGTCAAGGGGACGGAGGTGGGGACAAACAAGAAGAGGTTCCTTTGGTAAAGAGTCGGAGAGGACATCAGGGAAGTCGGGACTCAGGCAGGTCGTTCAAAGTTTGTACAAATACTTTACGGAAGTGGACTCCGACGGACTACCCGAATAGTCGGGACCGGGACCTTTGTAAAGGAGCGTTACTCGTCACTGTAAATGTCGAACCTTTTCACGTTCCCTTTGTAAAAAGAACGACTGAGGAGAGAGAGATTACTTCACCGGTAATAGCAGAAAGTTTCCACCTAAGACAACCAGTTTTTACACGGTATTGAGGGGTGTCCTCTTTGCGGCATTTACAGTCTTTAGGTTATCATGACAGACTCCCCGTATTTTAGTCGCCGAGATTTTGACATCTTGTTTGCACAAAGAAGAACAAGTGGTCTACTCCCACCGAAGTACCCGTGTGCTAGACCTGTCGGTGTGTCTCAGGATACGAGTCTCTTCGGGAAATTTGAACCGCAACGTGTTATATTTCTTGTCATTTTTAAGTACGAGTTTCAAATTTTGGAAGTAAAAAGAAATGGATCTTCCTGAAATTTTTCGTGTATTTGGGGTGGTGTTAATCGACTCTTTGGTGTCTTTTTTCTTTTTTCGAGTGATAAAAACATGTGATTGACCGTAAAAAGAGGGACGAAGAACTTGTTCTTCGGGACGTAAGAGTAAAACGAATACATCGGTCGAGACAAACTTTGTCATATTTTTGTCGTCTACAAAGATAGTACTCCTGTCTTTTATTTTTATTTGTGTTTAATGTTCGTGTCCCCGTATGGAGTGGATTACTATTGGTCAAATCAGTTCAGAGGGGGGTCACACACCAGACGAGTGACACACATACATAAATAAAAACGGACGTGACTTTTAGACAGGTGACGACCTGTGTGTTTAAAAAGAGGTAAAGACAACGAACCATAAAACAGACCCTAACCTACATCTTACAAAAGAAGTCAAGTCAAGTCAGCGAGTCAGCACAGGCTGAGAAAAACTGGGGTAATTAGAGTCGTGTGGTCCGGAGGGACAGGTAGTGGTAGAGGACCTAAAGTGAGTTTGAGTGAAGGTAGCTCAACCACTACGGTAGGTCGGTAGAGTAGGAGGCAACAGGGGAAAAGGAGGACGGGGGTTAGGGAGGGTCGTAGTCTCAGAGAAGGTTACTCAGTTGAGAACGTACTCCACCGGTTTCATAACCTCAAAGTCGAAATCGTAGTAAGGAAGGTTTCTTGTGGGTCCCGGCTAGAGGAAATCTTACCTGACCAACCTAGAGGAACGTCAGGTTCTCTGAGAGTTCTCAGAAGAGGTTATGGTGTCAAGTTTTCGTAGTTAAGAAGCCACGAGTCGAAAGAAGTGTCAGGTTGAGAGTGTAGGTATGTACTGGTGACCTTTTTGGTATCGGAACTGATCTACCTGGAAACAACCGTTTCATTACAGAGACGAAAACTTATACGACAGATCCAACCAGTATTGAAAGGAAGGTTCCTCATTCGCAGAAAATTAAAGTACCGACGTCAGTGGTAGAAGTCACTAAAACCTCGGGTTTTTCTATTTCAGACTGTGACAAAGGTGACAAAGGGGTAGATAAAGGGTACTTCACTACCCTGGCCTACGGTACTAGAAGTAAAAGACTTACAACTCGAAATTCGGTTGAAAAAGTGAGAGGAGAAAGTGAAAGTAGTTCTCCGGAAAAGCAAGGAGAAGTGAAAAATGGTATTCCCACCACAGTAGACGTATAGACTCCAATAACTATAAAGAGGGTCGTTAGAACTAAGGTCGAATCCATTGACGTTAATGTAACGAGAGAGATATTTGATACACACTTTTGTTCTGAAACAGAAGAAGGAAGGACCGGTAGAGAGTTACTAGATAGAGAGGTAGTCAAAGTTATCGTACAATTTCCGAGACTATTCGGGACGTTACTCTTGTTTCGTAGGTCGGATAGAACAAAGTCAATTGACTCTTAAAAGAGTTGAACAATAAAAGGATTACCCCAAGCTAAGGGAAGAAACCGTACTGTGGAGGTTCGTAGGAGTCCCAGTTGCTGCATCGTGTCACAAATATTCGGAACGAGATCCGAGTCTGAGATTAGCACGAAGGTGGCTCCACAACCGTCTGTAGAGAATTAGGGAGATTTGGAGTCAAAGAAGTATTCATTTTACCCTGATTATTAGGATGGAGTGTCCGAACACTCCTAATTTATAGTATTTACCTTACATGTGTCATCCGTAGACTACTTCCATTTTCGATAAAAATAATTTTTGGAACTCGTAGAGGGGAGACATTTGGGAAGGACGGAAGTCGTCAGTGTTGGACAGACAGAAGTACAAGGGACCAGGAGACAAAGAGAGACAAAAGAATTGGGAGTTAAAACCCGAGTAATACTTCAGTCGTGGGTCGTTGGGTGTCACACAGACACCAAGAGTGGATCGTGCGATTCCCAACAAGATACTAAGTGAGAAATATAGTGGGAGGTTTGATCCGACGTCACCCCTCCTCCCATCCCCTCCAGTTCTCTGGTGAAAGTGATGGGCATTACTTCCCAGACACCCGACACAGGAGTAAACCCTTTGTGCCCACCCCAAGAGAATAAAAATAAAAACTTCCTCTACAAAGAAATTTATACGGGCCCACAAATGTCGATATTTATCATGTTACGTTATTTTAGACCGACGACTCCTGACTACGGGTCGAGACCTGACTCGCTTGAGGTCTTCTTCTTGTAGGACAATTACCTTCTAAGGTCAATCACCTTGATAGACAGATGTGACTTTAGAGTTACGTTTCGCTCCCGTGGTCACGTCGGTTAGTTTACGGGACCCGACCCGACCGACAACGCCTACGAAAGAGACTAAGGGTGTAGTAGTACTGTCGAGACTAATGTCCCGGAACAGAGAGAGACTGTCCCGGGCGACTCCTGCGTGGTCTCTTGGAAGGGTCTAGACCACCCATCTCACGGTCGGACGTCTCGGAGGGTCTACGTCTCTCCTCCTGTACCACTTCACTGGAAGCCACCTCAGAAGACGTCGTCGGTCCTGAGTCCCGTCTCTGTCTTTGGTGAGGTTCACAAAGTTCGGGTTTCGTCAAGTTGGATTATATTCGTTAATCCCCCGAAGGGACCAACCGAGTCACCATTTCGTAGAGGGACGGTCACGTCCTATACACCCAAACTAGGGACCAGGTCCTTCTAGGGTGTACAGAGCCTCGTTGATTTAGGTACATGGTGTTGACAACTCGAACACGAGATCTCGGGTCTTGACGTTTATGACTCGGGTGGTCGGTGTTGATGGCTTCGGGTACACGAGAACTAGGACACGAGGTGTTGTTCTCCTCGGGCGGGTGGTGTCGACCTCTCATCAGGAGTGAGTGGTGTTGATGCTTTTCTCTCTCTTTCCGGGACTGTCATTACTTCTGGTTAACGTCGATTTTGACTGATTTAGTTATTATTTGTTAGATGTAGATATAGATTAGTTACTCTACGAACATCCTCCTTGGTCTCAACCCCCAGTGATTGTCAAGCTTCAGTGTGGAGGTGTGGACGTCCGGTCTCCAGCCCGTTGACGTCAGTGCCGAGCCCGACGGCGGTACATATTTGGGTACTTTGACCACGGGTCATTGACCTTGGACCGTAGATCGTCACCGACCGTGTAGAACGAACGAAGGAGGAAGGTTTAGAAAGGACTCGCATAGAGTCGGATTTAAGATCGACACTCTATGTCTTCCTCCACCTTCCTGTACCCTTTCTCACTTGATCTAAGGCCCTCTGGTATAATCCACATAGTAGATCCGTGTTGTTCTCATCTAAAGTAAATAACTCACAGGTGTTAAACGGTCTACGATACAATCCACTAAATGTATAAGTCAGAATAAAAGTGTTACCAGGAGGTTCTTTCCATATTTTTATAAGGGTCTACTCTTTTGACTCTGAGTTACACTAACTTATTCAATGAGTTCCAGACACGACCAATTACAGTGTATAGTTCAACCGACACGACGGGTCAACAAACCAGTTTGTGGTTAGATCTACAGCGGAACTTCCATGAAAATTTTCTACACTAATCATAAATTTAGTCAACTCATTTCGAGTTTGATCAACTTGCAGTAGATTAGGCTATTCCGGATTCGCCTTTCTGACTCTAGGTAGAGGGAGGGAGGGAGGGTGGTGGCGGTCCTTCCTAAGACGAAAAGTCGAAGGAAGTTCCAGTTCTGACGTTGTAGCCAAGTACGGACTTAAAGGTCGGACGGGGTTTCTAAAACCTAAACGGTCGGAGGTGTTAGTGTTCTGGGTTAAGGAATTTGAGGGGAAGGATTACTATTTATTGTGTCTGTCTTTTAACTATATCAATCTGTCTATTTATTGTAGATATAGAATAGATGGAGGTAGGAGAGAGACATAGAGATATAGATAGATATAGATCATAGACACCAGAAGGGACCACCGAGTCCCCATTTTTTAAGTAGCCGTTACGTCCTGTGTACCCAGACTAGGGACCCAACCCTTCTAGAGGATCTCTTCCCGTACCGTTGGGTGAGGTCATAAGAACGGACCCTTCAGGGTACCTGTCTCCTTGGACCACCCGATATCAGGTACCCCAATATTCCCAGTCTGTGTTGAATCGTTGTTTTGGTGGTGGTAGATCTTAGATATAGAATAGATAAACAGAGTGATCTAGGTAGGATAACCAAAATGAGACCTCTTACGACCACTTCTGTTCCAGGTTGTTCATCATTTACAACATCGACTCGAAGTTCGAGTCCAAACAGGTTGAGTGTTCGGGTCCGAGAACCTTCTGTCTGAAGTCTGTCGGAGTACCTGAACCTGAAAGTGGTCGAAATAGTTACACACTCTTCGGGGTCTGAGTTATCTCCTTTCTAGAGGTACGTAGGGTCTACCTTTCCTTCGGTATCAGACGGAGTTGTACATCTGGGTCCAATACCCCGTAACGACATAACTCATCAGTACGAAATTTGGAATATCTCACGTTCTCTAGTCTCTGACACAGTCCGAATTACTCCTACGTTTTTAATATAAGATTTGTCGGTGTCGTTGACTTCTTAGGAATGGAAGGTGAAACTTCTACTACCGGAGTTCAAATGCGAAGGGACAAGAAGAGGACCTTTAGTGGATTTTCTTATACTTTGTCTTTAAGTTGAGACACACACAATCAGTGAGTCACTGTAGACTGAGAAAACGTTGGGGTCCATAACATCGGGTGGTCCGAGAAGACAGGTACCCTAAGAGGTCCGGTCTTAGGACCTCACCCAACGGTAAGGGAAGAGGTCCGCTAGAAGGGTTGGGTCCCTAACTTGGGGTCAGAAGACGTAACGTCCGTCTAAGAAATGGTAGACTCGGTGGTCTATTTGGGATTGAAACAGTTTTAATATTCTGCCAGTTTTGATTTATCCGCCTTTCTACAGTTCTCTACATCTTTAACTAACCCTCGTTCCCTCCTTTATCCTTTCTTACCTCTCCGTCCAGAGTCTCTCAAACGTTTCATGTTAAAAATTTTTTAATATATAAAAAAAATGAAAAACCGGTACGACACATCATACACCTTAGAATCAAGGGGTTAGTCCAAAACTCGGACGCAGGTGACGTCACCTTCACACCATAGAATTGATGACCTGACGGTTCTTTCAGGGCGTTTCATGTAAATACGTTCCACTCCCCGTTTGGAATTCTAAATTTTGGATTTAGGTTATGAATATTCTCACTCTCAACCCACGGGTCGGGTCCTTGACCTCGAAGGGACCCAGATCAAACCAGGACTCCCTCCTTCCTCGTCCCACTACACTCCTCAGGGTACCAACTCGACACAACGTCCTTTGAGAGACACACTTTTACTCCTCTCCTCTTCAAAACGAAATCCTGGTCTTGAACCGTCAGAGACAACTAACAGATGTCTCTTCCTTTCTGAGTGAATGTAAGGACCCACTATTCCTTTTATGAACGACGGAACCTTGGATTGAAGGACGTATTTGAGAACGTTCACACTTCTTTTTTGTGAGGAGTGAGTTTCAAATAAGTAGTTTTAACATTTATTACCACTGAAGGCGAAGACTTGTTCTATCCTATTATTTCCTGGTCTAAATGGGAGACAGACTTCTTTTTTTTTTTTTTTGGACTTTTTCGTCTGTTTCGTAAAACCTTAAAGAGACTGCCAGGTCACCGATGTTTAGGTACAAGGGTTACGTCTTTCAGGTCCAAGTTAGGACCAGTCTCTTGATCCAGGACACACACTGCTGATTCTGGACCGAGTTAGTTTATTTATTTGTAAATTGTTTTTAACCTATAGAAAGTCACTACGAGTCATCAGGGACTCTTCTTTATTTACCCGCTCGGGATGTCAACAGGGTCTAATGAGACTCTTTCCCAAAAATCTATAAAAGTACCCACCCCATCCCCCGATGGGTTAGTATCGGACCACCAGAGAGTCAAGTCATCTTCCTCGACCTTCTGGACTCTCCGATTCCCCAGATCTAAAAAGTCTCTTTCAGAAGTCTCCCTTTGTTCGATGTGTCTCTCCCTCTCCCACGATCCCTATACCGTCCCCGGGAGAACTCAGAAGTCGACTTACTCTTCGCGTACACACACTTCTTCCATGGTCTCCTCCGGTTCTCTCTCCCATACTCTCCCTCTTTCTTAATGGACTTGCTAAGTTCCCTTTTAAGGGTGACTTCAAGTCCGTTCCTACAGACGAACGGGGTGAAGATGGTTAGGTACGGTGTCGTTTCCACTTAACGTTATTAATATTTTCGGTCTGGGGGGAGTTTTCTCATGTGTCACATACTGTGGTGAATGTATTTTAAAATCTTTTACGTGTGATTAGATTCCACTATCTTTCGTCTAGTTACCGTGTGCCGCTACTATTCTTGCCACTCTTTCCTGTGTACCTACCTCATGTTCCCATGTCCCCTACAACACCATCTGATCACCGAGTCTGTGGTACGAGGGTTAAGCCACCCGGGTCCAAGATAGGGACCAGTCCCTTGATCTAGGGCGTTCGACGTTGATTCCCAAGTGTACGGTGTCGATTACTAGTACTACCGTGTGACTTCTAGCTTCTAGGGCACGTCGGCTTATTTAGAAATGTTTATTTATTTATTTACCATATCTCTTCTAAACCCCCACTGCTTTCACAAGTGAGAAACTAACACCGTTACCAAAGTACCCATATATCTATATAAGTTTGAATAGGTAGTTTAGTATATGAATTTACACCCACCAAAGAACATGTATTATGGAGCTAATTTTTTATGTTCTTGTGATGGGTTTTTGTTTTCTGTTCTTTTCGGTTCCTTTAACTCGTTTACAAATTCAAACTCGTTTAACTTGTTAATTAACTCGTTTATAAAATTCTACGTTAAGTAGTTTTGAAGTCTTTAGTTTCTGTTGAACTTAGATCGATAATTTTCCCCCGTCGGCTAAGGTCCTTTTCAATTATTCCTAAGAGGGGTGATTCTGTATCGGATCGTTTTGACGACCTGAAGTATCTTTTTCTAATAAACTCCGTCAAGTCGTTTTTTCTGGTTTTATTCGGTGTGACTGAAGTCTGAAGAAATTTGGTTGTCAGTTACGACCCTCTGTCACCTTGTTTAGGATTTTGAGGAGTTTTCCTATCTTACACACTAGATTTTAACGATATGGATCGAAAGATAAAATTTCCCGAAGGGACTATCGAGTCAACCATTTCTTAGGTGGACGTTACGTCTTCTGGGACCAGGCTAAGGACCCAACCTTTCTAGGTGACCTCTTCCCTATCCGATGGGTGAGGTCATAAGACCGGACCTCTTAAGGTACCTGGTATATCAGGTACCACAACGTTTCTCAGCCTGTGGTGACTCGCTTAAAGTGAAGTGAAAAGATAAACTTTTTGTCTTTTAGTTTGGAAAAACCTGAACGTATTAAACCTCTTCTAATAAGAATACTTGAGGAGAACTTCTTTGATGATCTCCGAGTTGGGTTTACTATGAGTTTTACTTTTTTTTTTTTTTCTCTCTCTCTTTAATGTACTCCTTGTAGTAGACTCTCTCTTTGACTCAGAGACCAACCTTATCTTTACGGGTTTTTCCTGCGTGTACACAACTTAAAGGGTCTGAACTCAAACCTTCGTAACCACGAAATCTTATGCTAGTTCTTTATTTACGCCTTCTCGTCGGCTACAGACTGTCGTCACTTCTTAAGGATTCAACGATACCGTTCTACGATGACCGGTGACACGAACTCCTTGAGACCGGTTCAACCTAAAAAAATTATCAAAAAAAAAATTCTATAAAAAATAACCGATATGACCCAGAAGTGCAGGAACGTGACCGAAAAGAGATCGACGTCGCTCACCCCCCGAAGAGAGATCAACGTCACACACCCGAAGAGTGACGTCACCAGAGAGACCCATGTCTCACGTCCGAGATCCGCCCACCCGAGTCGTCAACGCCGACCGGTCGAGATCTCGTGTTCGAGTCATCAACACCGTGTGCTCGGATCAATGGTACACCGTACACCCTAAAAGGGCCTGGTCCTTACTTGGGTTCAGGGGGGTCACTGTCCGTTTAAGGGTTGGTGACCTGGTGGTTCTTTCAGGGTTCGACCTAAAAACATTACACGGGACCCTTGTATCTTAAAAATGACGGACGAACCCTCACCACACAAACTGTCAAAGAAAACCCTCCTTGTGAGGAAGGGTACTTCACATCCACAGTTCGCTAACTTATTGTCTAACGTGTCACCAAAGTTTACTAGAACCATCTTACTTTACTAAAATTCAATAGTCTAAGTAAAACCCCACATTATTCTTTTTGAATTACAATTCACTATAAAATTTAAAACCTGAACAATTAAAATACTCTACACTCGTACCATAATATCAATTACAGTCTTTTATGAAAATAAATGTCCTCTATCTACGACTTTATAAATTCCGTCCATACAGTGTAGACATTAAACGAAGGTTTAATAACTCGGTTTTTTCCTATATAGTGTGTGGTTCTTTTCCTTTTACACCGTTTCACAATTGTTAATCACAAAGAACGCCTCCTCATGTATCCTACAAGTCATGTGACTAGAGAGTTAAAAAGGCATCCACACTTCAAAGGTTTTATTTTTAATAGGTCAATTCTTGTCTTGTAGTTTTGTCTTTGCTGATAGTAAATCTCTTTAGCCTGGAGGGGGAGAGTTTTTCTTTTTGTTGTGAAAGGATCCCTTCATAGACAGGAATTTCTATGCTACTCTACTGAACTTCTTTATTAAGTATATGTGTCCTTTGCATGAACGACAAAACCCTTCACTCTTTCTCGTCTGACACTACTTAAGTAACGTTTCGACCTTGAGAGACCTTTCCAGTGTGTAAGACTGATGATTAAAATGTTTTGGAGGTCTCCGCCCCTTCTGAGAGATTATTTCTATTAAATTTATTTCACTTCTACCACGGACAAGGGTTAATACAGGATCTTTTTTTCTGAAGGTCCGAACTCGTCCGACCCCTTGACAATAACGAACTCGTTCTCTTCTACCCTTACATACTTCATGACTCGAGTCATTAACTTAGTTTATGATAGTGTTTAGAGTCCTTCGCGATTCTTCTTAGAGATCACGTGTTTCGTCTACTTTGAGAGCAAAATTTATTAACAGGACCTCACTACTGGTTCCGCACTATCATTTTTAAGCCTCTCCTGTTTGTTGTCGATACAGAGTGTGCCATACTTCTTACCGGTCGTTTACGTCTCAGGTGAAGGTCAGGTTTGACTCACTACTCCACAGTCGATCCGGATTCGACCTTCGCGGTTCTTCAACCTGTGACTGGAGACCTGTGTCGCAGGGTAGTTTCACGTGGAACTTTTACCTACGTGTCGGAACGTCACCTTTGGGTTCAGGAGTTGCTGAACCTGTCCGTCTCTCCGGACCGAGACGTCCTCCTACTTACTCCCCTACCTCTCACTCCTGGGAACCAATGTCTCCTTCACTCTCGAATATCCGTCTCTCAGATTCTTGTACTTAATACCTCCACCCAGCCCCCTTGCTCTACATTATTTTGGTCTAAACGAGGAGAAAACTAGTCTTCCAGACACTGTCGTCCATGTGGTGACTACGGCGTCTTTCTCGAGAACAACCCCTCTTCTCCGTTGACGGTCGACTCCTGTCTCTACTTATATTCGTCTTGACTCTGTGGTCCCGAAGTTTGTAATCACTGGTATTGAGGTCCTTCTGTGTGAGTAGTTTAGAATGATGTCTCTCCAGGAGACTCGGGTCGACGAGAAGACCGTGTAGAAGGTCTTGACCTCCACGGTAGATGGGTCTCGGTTAATGTATTGAACGTCCTAAGTCGCGTTTTACTTTTATGTCGAGGAAACCAGTTTTTCGTCCTTTTTTACAGGAACTTTCATGATTGTATATATGGAGAAAGGAACGAAGACCCAGAGAACTGAACCGTACCACAGAAAATGAACACAAAATTGCAGTTAGATTCGTTTCTTTTTAATTTTTACCAGTGATAATCGTAGTTAAATTGGTGAGTAGAAATGTAATAGGTTACCGTCAAAATTTTCGTTTATATCCTTGTGAATAGAGAATACGTCTTAGTGTTTTTAATGTGTTAAGAGTAAAACATCGAGGACTTACATACACATATATCAAGTATCGTCTTGTCACCTTTACTGGGGTGTTTTGATTGGTGTATGAAATTTGACGAACGAAGAAAAAGGAAAAAATTTTAAATAAACCGACGCGGTCCAGAATCAACACCATGAACTCTAGAAGGAACGTCGTACGTCCCAAAAAACAAAAAAATTAACACTGTACACCCGAGAACCCCTAAGGGTCCACCAGGTCACCATTTCTTAGGCGGACGGTTACTTCCTCTGCGTTCTCTGTACCCAAGTTAAGGACTCAGTCCTTCTAAGGGACCTCTTCCTTTACCGTTGGGTGAGGTCATAAGAACGGACCTCTTCAGGTACCTGTCTCTCCTCGGACCGTCCGATGTCAGGTACCCCAGCGTTTCTCAGACTGTACTGACTCGTACGGTACGGACCGTCATCCTACTATACACCCGAGAATCAATACCGTACACCCTAGATCAGGGGACTGCCCCTAGATTGGGTCCAGGGGAGTAACCCTCGCTTCCCAGAATTGGTGACCCGGTGGTCCCGTCAGGGATTTACCAAACGAAGAACTAAGTAGGTGTAAGATGGTTGTGAGAGACGGAAACTGAATGTTGATTCATTCTTTCACGACTCCCCCTTTTTTCGATGACTCAACGGGAGAGAAGAGGAAGTAAGATACCGTCACGTTCACTAACCTTTATGTCCCCCCATCGTACTTCGTACTCACTTATCTCAAACTCCCTCAAGGAACCAGTAAGCACCAAGAGTCCTGTAGCAACGGAAGAAAGACACAGGCTTCGTTCGAGACCAAGAGTACCCTTCGCACCGGAGAGATCCGACAGTCGGCGGGATGCCGAATGGAGCATGAACGCAGTGCAGAACAGAGTGAGTTGAGGGTCCGTAGTAGCAAGGTCCCCCTAAGACACGAGTACTTCGGTTTTGTGTTCAAATTTCTCCTTTTCTAATTTCTTAAAGCTCTACCTTTGTCGTCGTGAAATTCGGTTCGGACCCCGGAGAGACTTGTAGTCCAAGACACGTTGACGAGTTGAAGGGACGGGTTTTTCGGTCGGGAACAGAAGGTTTAGTACTAAACGAAAGAGTCACTTAGGAAGAAAGTAATTCTAGACCTAGGTCTTCCCTCGAACACTGACCGGTAGTCGGGGTTGGGTCAAGATCTTCGGAGTGAGGAATTTAGTACTACCTACTGTCCACTACGACAGGGTCCCCACGGTTGTCCTAGAACGATTGTTCTCCTACGGTGGTGAGACCCGCTCACTTGGTGGGAGATTGGACACCGGTCAGTGGTGTCCCCAGACGTGGACAAAGGAAACAGTCTAAGGTCTGGTCCTCTCCTAAAGGATCTGACGGTGGTTCTTATTTCTAGGAAGTTCCTCAAGGGTCCACAGGTAGAAGATCTAGGAATCAAAGAACCGTATTTTAGTATGTGAGGAAGACCTTAAGTCGATGGTGAGTCCACGGGTGACGACACGTTACTCACCGTAGGTACAAGGGTGTGCGTGTCGGAGTTCACGAGTGTGTGAACGGAAGGCACAGTGCGGGTCCTGTTAGGTCCCCGACGTGAACCTTAAGGTCGAACTCAGTGACCTTACCTTAAACTACTTGTAAAGGATACGAAGTTTTACCTGATACGTAAATGAGACTTCTGACCTGAACACGAAAGGTAGGACTTTTGAAAAAAGAAAAGACGGAAGTGGATTGGTTCGTTCAGTTGGGACTCAAAACACCGACCCCCTCTTTTTTTGTTTGACATAAATAAGTTGATTTCTAGTGGAGAATCCATAATAGGACGATGCATAGACAAAATCAAAATCAAACACATGATCAAATCAAAATTCAAACTCATGAGTGATTTACAAAATTTTACAATACTTTTATATTATACGAATTTATGAAAAGGTTTTGTTTGGTTGTTTGTTTTGACCAGGGTAGGATTGTCATTTTCTACTGAGATGACCACTTAGGTTTATTATTAGGGGTATGAAGACAGGTGACAAGAGAGACATGGACAGCGAAGTCAGTACAGGTCGAGAAACGTTGTGATACCTGACATCGGAAGGTCCGAGGAGACAGGTGCCCTAAGAGATCCGTTCTTATGACCTCACCTAACAGTCCGGGAGGAGGTCCCCTGGACCCCTAACTTGGACGTAGAGGACGAAACGTCCGTCTAAGAATTGGGTGACTCGGTGGCCTCTTCAGGGAGGTTCCACCGTAGTCATCGAAATTTTCGTGGCGAAGAGGGGAACCCGCACCCTCCTTCTGTCTTGGTGTCGTTGTCGGTTCGGAGTGTGTAGAACTTTCCTCACTAAACTCGGATTCGTAGAAAATCCTAGGGTGTGTGTGGTTTCAGTGGGAAGACGCCAGAAGAAACCGAGGAAGTAAAAAGTTCGACTAATGGGAGACGGACGGTAACCTGATACTTTATAAAGGTAGATCTGTTATTGACAATAAATTTTATAGTCTTCTTAAGGGACCACCAGGTCACCAATCTTGAGGTACAAAAGTGACGACTCCCGGACCCAAATTAGGGACAAACCCCTTGATTGTAGGGTGTTCGAAGTTCTGTGTCCGTCTTTTTTTCTTTTAAAAAATTTCAAGTCTATAAACCGGATCTCAAAAATTTTTTTATACAGGTCTCTGGGGTTATAGTCTTTGGGGGTCCTGTCTCCAGGTTCTCGTAAATTTCATGTCTGAGACCGGAGGAGACGTCTATAAACTTTCGTCTTAGAGACACCTAGAGTCCGTAGACGTCGAAATTGTTCAAGGGACCTTTGGTGACTGGATCGGGTCGATGGGTAAAATGTCGACTCTTTTAACTCCGGGACTTCAACGGATTCAGTCTTTGTTACCTTACTCTTGATTTTGGACCTAGAAAAGAGAGAACAGTGATACAACGATACACAATTAGGGAGTCAGTATAGGTTGAGAAACGTTAGGGTACGAGACATCGGGCGGTCCGAGGAGACAGGAACCTTAAGAGGTCCGTTCTTATGACCTCACCCATCGGTAAGGGCAGACGCCATCGAGAAGGACTGGGTCCCTGACTTGGGGCCAGAGGACGTAACGTTCACCTAAGAAATGACAGACTCAGTGGTCCCGAACAAAAGAGAGAATCGGGTAAGACACAGGGGTGTAGACTACAGACCCTGAGTTAAAGAGTTATTTGTAGAACTTGGAGTTAGTGGAACATTTGACGATATACCTAGTTTGGCTTATAGGTCCTGAAACGACCCCCAGGTCACCGATTCTCAGACAGACGGTCACGTCCCCTGTATCCAGGTCCGGGACCAGGACCAGGTCCTTCTAGGGTGTACCGCGTCCCGTCAATTCGGGCACGTAGTGGTGATGACTCCGGTGCACGAGATCTCGGACACGAGAGGTTGTTCCCTTCGGTGACGTCACTCTTCGCGTGTGTGTTGATCTCTTTCGGACGTGTGTCGTTGTCTGGGTCACGTTCCTTTTTATTTATTTTTATTTTGTGTTTGTTGGTTGTTTTTGTGGGACGCATAGGTCGTGTGTCGACCCACACTACGTCTCTTAACAATTAAAGTCAGTCGTCTTGTAACTTACTTACTCCTGAGGGACGACACCCCGAAATGTCGAAAGACCAAGTAAAATTCAAATAAGGGACCACTGAGTCTACCATTTCTCAGACGGACGTTATACCCTCTGGCTCTAAGTAAGGAACTCAGTCCTTCTAGGGGACCTCTTCCCTTACCGTTGGGTGAGGTCATAAGAACGTACCTGTCTCCTCGGACCACCCTAGCATTTTTCACCTTGTACTGACTAACTGATTGTCATGAAAATAGCGATCGGTAACGTTTAGGAGAAACCGTCTCCCGATCCAAATTTTCTGTTTTAATTACTCAGTCTACCTTCGTTCCCCAAGGTTGTCTCGTCTTTGGGGGACCGGTCGGACGAAATAATGGGTCCTACCCCGGAGGTCTTCTTACTGGGGAGGGGACACTCTTTAGAGAGTGAAGTGCAGAGACGTAGGGTGGACGTGGGAGGACGAGCCGACACCGAGATACGGGAGAGGTCCGTGGGTTTCAGTTAAACTAAGTTATGAATAGTAACAAACAACAGAGAGTAAGTCCAACGACCAAGAAACTAACATTTTGGTGGGTGGTGGGGAATATCCCAGTCCCCGACCCTATCTCTTCAAGTAATCGAAAGTACCGACGTCATCATAAAATACAGTTACGTCGCTCACCTAGTTGGGTGCGTGTGAGGTCGGAGAGGTGCGACGCACCGACTGACGTCCACGACTGGCATAACTAACGTAGATATTACTGTACTACCAACGAGTGACCTCACCCTGTATCTAATTATTTATGGAACCGACGGTCACCCTCCCTTTCCTAGTAGCAGTTTCCGTCCGCTTCACATGGGAGCTCTAGTTCTCCCATGTGAGACACCTTTTCCAGAGTGGTCCAGTGTAGAGACAGGACGTTACGGAATTGGGGTAGGGAGGGGGCCTACGAGTATAAGAATTTTATCTACCTCACCTATCTACCCACCTACCTACCTACCTCGGTGAAATCAATTTAAACTGTTGATGATCATAATCACGAGTTTCGTTTTTCCGGGAGTGTCTAGGAACTCAGGTTGTGCGAGTAATATGTCCACTTCTTAAACTTTGAGTCTCTCTTTCTGGTTTAGACTCAAAGATCTGAAGATTCATCCACAGGTCCTGCCATTATATGAAGTACGGTCGTTCGTCGTTGATATGAGATCCCCTTCCCGACGAAGACCGGGTATACCATGGGAAAACGTAAAGGAGGGACACCAGCTTTTCGAGACGAGGTCCCACGTACCGAACCGTTTCGTCTCACCGTCTACCTCAAGTCGGGGTGACCGAGGATCGGACCCGTGGGAACAGGCCGTACTAAGAGTGACCGCTGAGAGCGATTCCTTTACGTTTCGACCAGGGACTCCTGTGTCGGACTCGGAATAAATGGAGACATTTAGGACGGAGTAGGTCTCGACACAGACAGGGTCCTACCCTCCTTCTGTCTACAAATGTGTTCCTTTCTTTCCCACCCCCCTTTTCCACGTTATGTCTATAGGAACCCTCGGAGTGTACACTTTGAAACACTTCCTCGTTTTGTTAATTTTGGGTTTGGTGGTTACCGATCCAGATCGTACCCTTTTATTTCGTTTCACTTTCAGGTCAATCAAACTTCAAATTTGTTATAATTTCAGGTCTCTTTTCGTCTCTCGGGACGACTGTAATACCTCTCCCCGGTCCGTTAAAATAATCCCTTTTGTCTATTCAAACACTCAACGGTTTATTTCTTCGTTAGTGTCTCTATTTCGTCCGCGAAAGGGGTTCGCCTTTCGTATTGATTTAGTAAATAGTTGAAGGACACGTCTCGAGTCCGTGGACTAGACCTCTGTTTATTCCCCTAACCTTTTTTTTTTAACAACAATAGAACTTATCGGACTAAGGAAACGGAGTTCGATTAAGGCCAATTAGATAGGGGAAGGGGGTGGGGACCGGGGGTGACGATATTTTAAGAAGGAAAGAAGATATTTGGACCTTCAAACTTGGGGAGAAATGAGAAGTGGCACCCACCACCTTTCCTCCCCCACCCCACCCTCTCAGTTCTCGTCTCTCAACCTCTTCTCCCTCACCCTAGTTTAGAAATACGACTCGTCAAGTTATCGTAGAACAAAGAGACAGAGTAAATAAATCTGTTCAGGGACAGGAGGAAAATTCTAGTAGAATCTCTGATGGGACCACCAGATCACCGATTCGGAGACGGACGGTTACGTCCGTTGCACTCAAGTTACGGACCAGACCCTTCTAAGGTGCACGGTGTCTCGTCGATTCGGGTCCGTGGAGTCGATGACTCGGGAGAGTGGGACCTCGGCCAGCAGGAGTCGTCGTCCTCTTCGGTGCCGTTGCTCTTCGGAGACGTGACGTTGCTTCTCGTCGGGGTCGAGCGGTGTTGATCTCTTTCGGACGAGCGTCATTGTTCCTGGGTCACGTCGGCTTTTATTATTTAGTTATTTAATTTAATTTTTGTGTATCTCTCCAGCGGAACCGGATACAGTGGGGTCTCTTACCCACAACATTAGAAAGACCTCAGTGTATAGAACGACTATTAGACCAGTTTGCTATACCTCGGGGAGAACTCTTTTCTGTGTGCATACGTACATGAATGTGGGAAACAGTTTGTTAAAGTTTCCTAAAAACGTAGGTGACTTCGGGGTTGAACCTAGGGTTCAAATTTTGTGGACAAAATCTCGAACCTTCCCTTCAGTAGAATCTGTTTTGGGATTTGTGAATTTACTATCCTCATGACGACAGACAAAACGTAAATTACTCAAACGTCTGGAGGTAACGTAATACTCCTTGTCGAACCTTTACCGGATAGAGCCTTCGAAATCACCCTCAGGACGATCGACTCTGGAACCCCTCTTCCCCTCTGTGACCGTCCCTTCGTGATCGTGTTGGAAACATTCCTACAAAACCGTAAGTTCTCCCATACAGAAACACCTTCAAATCGGACATTAAATAGTGATAACGGTATTGCACCATCACGTCATCAGTATACCGAGAAGAAGGCCAGTCGAACCCACATGGATAAAGACCCAAGGTTTTACTTTAGTTATTAAAAGGTAAGTTGAAAAAACTATTGAGTTTTTGTTTATGTCTCTCAGTTTGCGAGTGAAGAGTTCACGGATGACGACAAGACCCATAACCACCATGTTTCTGTTTCTTCTGTGTAATCCCAGAAATGGAAAATGAGAAAATGAAGGACGTCGTTTTGACTGATAGGACCCCGATCTAAGAGTAAGGACTTTGAGAAAACTGGTAAAAAGGAAAGTCTCAGTTAATCGCTAATGAATACACCAAAAAGGCCATCAGTACATACCTACACTCTCAACCTGATATTTCTTTCGACTCGCGTCTTCTTAACTACGAAAACTTGACACCACAACCTCTTCTGAGAACTCTCAGGGAACCTGACGTTCCTCTAGGTTGGTCAGTTAGGATTTCCTTTAGTCAGGGCCCACAAGTAACCTTCCTGACTACAACTTCGACTTTGAGAGTATAAATCCGGTGGACTACACTTCTCGACTGAGTAAACTTTTCTGGGACTACAACCCTTTCTAACTTCCGTCCTCCTCTTCCCCTGCTGTCTCCTACTCTACCAATCTACCGTAGTGGTTGAGTTACCTGTACTCAAATCCATTTGAGGTCCTCAACCACTACCTGTCCTTCCGGTCCGCACGACACCAAGTACCCCAACGTTTCTCAGCCTGTGCTGACTCGCTGACTTGACTTGACTTGATATAATGGAAAGAGAAATTAAAGTGTTTTAGAAGACATAAATACGGACCGTAAAAAAAGAGGGACTCAAAGAATTTGAGACTCTGTCATATCAGAGAAAGTAGACTTATTGTTTTGTTCTTAATAAATGATCCGGTCGATTGATAATGTGTCCATTTCTTTCTTTGTAATGATTAGTGGTTCCTCAAGTGATTCGAGAGAAGTACTGGGTTTTCACCACAAGGATCTACGGGAGACGGGTGGGTGGAGATTGTGTGTGTGTGTGTGTGTGTTAGTAAGAGAAATTAAAGTACTTTAGAAAAACCCGATACTGACCGTAAAAAGAGAACTTCCTTTGAAACAGACTAATAGAGAGTCTCATAAATAGAAAGGAAAAGACTTAAGGGTTCAGGAATACTGGACCGTATATAGTATTTGGTGGATCGTAAAGTCCAGGACATATGTATAATACGGGAAGTCCTACATAAAGGTAGACGGTCGCGTAGAAGTCATCTTACCAGTGGTTCATTGTAACCAACCTGTATGGTAAGTCGTCCTATACTTACCAGTCTCCTCTTAACCCCACCCCCTCCGTACGACTCGCATGTGTTCTGGGGTCCGTCCAAGAGTGTCCTCTCCCACTGAGGAAGGTCACACTGGTCCTTCCACAGTGTTTCCATCTCCTTCCCTCTTTTGACCCTCCTCCCTCCTAGGAGACCTAATATCTGACCTTACCAGTCTGGACTTTGGTATTTCGAGGATGTTCTTTTGACAGTACCGTCAGACTTGCACCCAACTTTTTCTTAAAGGTCTGTGTCTCATAGAGTCTTTCATCACTCAAATGATTCCCGTTCCTCGTCACTATTAGCACTCCGTGACAATCTTATCTGTCGACCGAGTTCCCTCTCGACTGTGAAAAGTACCAAATCATCGGTTAAAAATATCGGAGTTCTGTCTCTGGAGTTCTGGAAGGGACCATCGAGTCTGTCATTTCACAGACGGATGTTACGCCCTCTAGGTCCAAGTTAGGGACCCAGCCCTTCTAAGGGGACCTCTTCCTTTACCGTTGGGTGAGGTCATGAGAACGGACCTTTTAGGGTACCTGACTCCTCGGACCATCCGTTGTCAGGTACCCCAACGTTTCTCAGTCTATGTTGACTCGTTGAAGTGAAGTTCTATCTCTTTTAAAGACGACCTTCCAACCGTCATCCACTAACCAATCCCTCGATACCCCACTCGCGACCCTTCCCGTAAAAACGAACTCTACCCCAGTCCTCCGGACGACCACTACAACCCATCCCTAACCGTTTCCAGTGTTTCCCCGAGTCAGCCAAGGTCTCCACTGGAACAGAGACCCGAGGTGAAGACACCGGCGCCATGTAGCAGAACTTAGACACCGGAACCCTAAACGACAACAAATCAGTTCATCACAGACTGGAAAACGCTGGTGTACCTGACGTCGGACGGTCCGATGAGACAGGTGCCCTAAGAGGTGGTTCTTATGACCTCACCCAACCGTGAAGGAAGAGGTCCCCTAGAAGGACTGGGCTCCTGACTTGGGCTTAGAGGACGAAACGTCCGTCCAAGAGATGGTGACTCAGTGGACCTTTCGGGCACCGGAAGTCTATTCTGAAGTGTTTTTGATATCTACCATTCGAGGAACTGTAACTATATTACTAAAAAACCTAAACTGTGGTTTTCGATTTCGTTCTTTTCGTTTTTATTTGTTCACTCTGACATAGTTTGATTTCTCGAAGGTACCCTTAAGAGACCGTCAGGTTAGTAATACTAAGACACGAGAGTTGACGTCCCCTGTGTCCAAGATAGAAACCAGTCCCTTAATTCCAAGACGTACGACACGTCACCATTTTTTTACTTAAATTAATTCAATTTTACAATTTTTATTTTTCGAAGACATGTCGTTTCCTTTGGTAATTATTTTTACTTTTCCGTAGGATGACTTACCTTCTTCTATGAACGTTTACAAAATAGAATATTTCACAATTATAGGTTTTTATGTATTCCTTGAGTATATCGAGATCGTTTTTTTTTTTTTTTTCGTTATTAGTTAATTTTTACTCGTCTCTTAACCTTATCTGTACTAAGGTTTCTTCTGTCTACCGGTTGTCTATGTACCTTTGCACGAGTCGTAGTGATTAGTTTTCCCTTTACGTTTAGTTTTGGTGGCACTCTATAGTGGAGTGTGGACACTCTTACCGACACTAGTTTTTCTGTTAGAACGGAGTCAGAGGGGACCCCTTGAACTTATTACAACCGTAAGAGGAGATTCTTTCTAAGTCCCTCTCTCACGTTCGCTTTTTAGATTGGGGTTCGGACCGTGTACTATTCCCGTCCTTTACGATTGTTGCTCTGTTAATAACGGTTCTCCGGTTTAGCCCTGGACTGAGCACCTCGAAACACCCCTGACACTTAGATAAATCCTGGTGACGTCTCTACGGCCCTACTGTCAGTCCCCTCACCTACCCCGTTGACCTCTCGTTCCTCTCCTCCCACCCCTACCTCGGAAGTTCCTCCCCGTAAGACCCCGACCTCGTCTTGGGCCCTCTCTTACTTTACCACACACAAGTAAACGATCCCGAAAACGTAGAAAAATAAAAAATCAATTTTTTTTTTTAACCGATATGGCACGTCGTACACCCTAGAATCAAGGAAGTGGTCCCTAGTTTGGACACGGGGGACGTGACCCTCGCGTCTCAGAATTGGTGACCTTACGGTTCCTTCAGGACGATCCCAAAGACATTGTGTCGTTGATACTTGGCGACCGAATTTTGTTGTCTTTACATAACAGAGTGTCAAAACCTCCGGTTCTTAGTCTCGTCCACACTCGCCCCAACTCCCGACTCCCTCTTGGAGTAACACAGAGAAAGGAGTGAAGACCCCACGACGACCTTGTTCACGGGTTTTTACACCTACACCGAAGTCTTATCTTATCGCTTACCTAGCTCCGAACTTCTCAAACTTCCTTGCACTAAAATTTTTTCTTTCGGATTTATCGGCACTCTCTCAGATAACGATCTTTATACTTGCAAGCACTACTCTACAGTCTGTCTCACTTCTTGTACCGTGATCTTTGACCTCTTTCCGCCAATAACAAGACACATGGAGTCCCGACCTTTCCCATTCGTGGTTCCAAGGACCCGTAGCTAACAGGTCGTTTGCACTCCCATGACTCCAGGGTACTACCACAAAGTGAGACCCCAGGTCCACTCCGAGGGTCCTCTCCCGACCTCCCTGTGAGACACCGAGGACCCCCCGAGACGTCTACTCTACTCAAAGAATTTCCGTTTTCCTACCTCGCAGGACCCCCGGACGGGGACCCCTGGGGACCAACTCTTGGAGGAAGTCCGAAAGGAAAAGTACTAACAGAGAACTTGGAAAACATGGACGTGTCCCCAAATACGTTTCCCACAACGTGTTCGGGAGTGTTGACTCCGACCGTCCTGTCTTTAACAATAAGAGGAAAATATTTGCTCCTACACCTCCGAGCATCTCCAATAGACTGAAGGGGTCTTGTGTGTCATACAGCCTCCGTCGAATTTATGGGGACAGAGTAGAGGGTCGAGGCTGACCCATGTGGTGTGGTACACCGAAACCAAAGATCACAAAAGACAAGACCCTCCGACCCGGACTTCCTCCTTCCTTTCGGTCTCCATGTCTATGGGATTCAAGGGGTCCGAACTGTGGTCGGCCTCTCTTAAACCAAAAGGCCTCTAGAAGTAGGGGACCATGAACCTCGCAGAGGTCCCTGCTTGAGGAGTCGACACGACACCCACACTGGTGTTCCCCCGTCACCGCGGGCGCACTACGAGTCGACCGTCCAACCGTGAACTCCCGACGTCTCCACTCCTCCCCGAGACGAAGGAGGACGGGATGAGTGGGGTTGAAGAGTCTCGACGGTCCTGGGAAGGATCTAAAGGAGGAGGTGACTCTCCGAGTAGTTTAAAGTCCCATACATTAAAACTGAGTTTATCCGGAAAGGTCCCAAAGGACCCCGAAGGGGTCGCCGAGTCTTCATTTCTTAGGTGGACGTTACGTCGTCGGTGTCCTCTGTATCCAGGTTAGGGATCCAGTCCTTCTAGGGGACCTCCTCCCGTACCGTCGGGTGAGGTCATAAGAATGGACCCTATGGGGTACTTGTCTCCTCGGACCCCCCGATGTCAGGTATCGGTGTTTCTCAGTCTGTACTGACTTCGATGACTCGTACGTGCGCACGTCCCAAAAGACTCGTCCTTGACCCGAACTACGACCTCTTCGGCGTAGAGGGTGTTCGCGGGTGTAAGTCAGGGTTGAGTTGTAGTGACCTCCGGGAGTGACACCGGAGGGACCCCTGGCTCAATACTACTTTGGGTGTGACCGAAGGGGTAATGATTTGATTAGGTAAGAGGAGTAAAGTGTCTACTTTTTTTGGTTCTGGACTCCGTCTGTGAACGGACTAGTGTGTGGAACTCTCCTCGTCTCAGCTACGCCCTTGGGTCCAGAGGACCGACGGCCCGGGTGGGGTGTGTCGGGGTGTACCCGGACCCGACACTCACACACCTCTATCCCTTGTCTCCTTTGAGAATAGAGTCTCAAATCCTATGTTCTCCCCGAAAGAAACACCGAAGGGACCAAACTAGGGACTAGGTCTTTCTCGGGTCTACGACCACGCAGTGTTGACGACTCAGACACAAGATATCGGGCCTTCGGTTTGATGACTCGGGTGCACGAAGTCGAAGACTTCGGGTTCACGGGATCTTGGGTACGAGACGTTGTTCTCTTCGGTGACGTTACTCTTCGGACCCGTGGCGCTGATCTCTCGGTGTACTCTTTTCGGGTACGTCGCTGTTTCTGGGTCGGGTCGGTTTATTTAATCTATTTATTTTAACTTTTTTTTGGGTCGTTTTAGGACATGTCGTTAATAGGAAGTTATTTTTTATTAAAATTTTTTTCTTTCTTCGTGTTATGTTCTCCGGTTTAAGATACTTTGGTGTGGTCGACTCTTAGACAGTGAGTCAGTTGTTTATAATTAACTCGTGGATGATACACGACCCGTCGATCTAGGTACCCCACGTTACCAGTCGTTTTTCTTCTGGGGTCGAAACTTCTTCTAATTTAAGATCACCCTCAAGACAAACAGGTCACTGTCTCGTTTTTACCATTCTGTCTACTAATTTTTGGGTAGCGGTGGAGTAGACTAAAGTATCAACGGCACAGGTGTGTGGTGAAAACCGTGCCAAACAGGAAGCAAAGGAAACAGGAGGAACAGAAAGAGAAAGTTCAGAAAGGACCAAGGACCTAGGCAGGAACAGGAGGTTTCTTCGTAGTACTGTCCTTCTTTCCCGGACGGAAAGACGTAGGTGTGTCCGGGTTCCCTACTCGTCTCTCCGGACCAGTGCTCCGACCGGTCCGTCCTCCCCTCCTTCGACCTCCAAACTGACACGGTTCGGACCTGTCCGACAGGGAGTCGGGTAGTGACCACGGACACTCGACCCAAACGACTGGGGGGGTAATCCTGACGCCCGAAAGGCCCACCAAGTCCCCATTTCTTAACCGGACGGTTAGTCTTCTACACCCAAATCAGGGACCTAGTCCTTCTAGGAGACCTGTCTCTTAGGGTACCTGTCTCCTCGGACCGTCCGATGTCGGGTGTCCCAGTGTCTCACCCTGTGCCGACTCCCTGATTTATTGTCACCATCCTGACGAGACAGTCCCGACGGAACCCACCGGCTAGAGTCTGAGGTGCGGAGAGTCGGGTGTCGTCTGTCTCCCCGTCTCACTTCCTTACCCCCCACCCCACCCCTCGTCCCCAGTCGCCGCCCCCAGTCCGGCGGGACACCCCTCAGGGCATGCATGATCAGGTAGGCGTAACAGAGACAAGTACTCCTGGGGACCCGACCCCAAAGAGATTGGAGGTCGGGTCTTTGTCCCTTAAGGGTCCCTTACAGATGTCTTCGGAGACTTCTGAATCCCTTTCCTCCGAGTAGTGTGTGAGTACCACATGTGTGACCCTCCTGCACACCAAGGAGTGAGGGACCGTCCAGTCGAAGAGTCCCTCGGGGTCCGACTCCCTCTGTGTCGGGACGGAGTCCCTCGGGGTCAGACTCCCCTCTGTGTCGGGCCGGAGTCCCTCGGGGTCAGACTCCCCTCTGTGTCGGGACGGAGTCCCTCGGAGTCAGACTCCCCTCTGTGTTGGGGCGGAGTCCCTCGGAGTCAGACTCTCCTCTGTGTCCTCGGGGTCAGACTCTCCTCTGTGTCGGGACGGAGTCCCTCGGGGTCAGACTCTCCTCTGTGTCGGGGCGGAGTCCCTCGGGGTCAGACTCCCTCCGTGTCGGGACGGAGTCCCTCGGAGTCAGACTCTCCTCTGTGCCGGGGCGGAGTCCCTCGGGGTCAGACTCCCCTCTGTGCCGGGACGGAGTCCCTCGGGGTCAGA
>SJYO01000647.1:31602091-31781202 GCA_006410555.1 Capra ibex | reverse complement strand
CTAGAGTCTGAGGTGCGGAGAGTCGGGTGTCGTCTGTCTCCCCGTCTCACTTCCTTACCCCCCACCCCACCCCTCGTCCCCAGTCGCCGCCCCCAGTCCGGCGGGACACCCCTCAGGGCATGCATGATCAGGTAGGCGTAACAGAGACAAGTACTCCTGGGGACCCGACCCCAAAGAGATTGGAGGTCGGGTCTTTGTCCCTTAAGGGTCCCTTACAGATGTCTTCGGAGACTTCTGAATCCCTTTCCTCCGAGTAGTGTGTGAGTACCACATGTGTGACCCTCCTGCACACCAAGGAGTGAGGGACCGTCCAGTCGAAGAGTCCCTCGGGGTCCGACTCCCTCTGTGTCGGGACGGAGTCCCTCGGAGTCAGACTCTCCTCTGTGTCCTCGGGGTCAGACTCTCCTCTGTGTCGGGACGGAGTCCCTCGGGGTCAGACTCTCCTCTGTGTCGGGACGGAGTCCTTCGGGGTCAGACTCTCCTCTGTGTCGGGACGGAGTCCCTCGGGGTCAGACTCTCCTCTGTGTCGGGACGGAGTCCCTCGGGGTCAGACTCTCCTCTGTGTCGGGACGGAGTCCCTCGGGGTCAGACTCCCTCCGTGTCGGGACGGAGTCCCTCGGAGTCAGACTCTCCTCTGTGCCGGGGCGGAGTCCCTCGGGGTCAGACTCCCCTCTGTGCCGGGGCGGAGTCCCTCGGGGTCAGACTCCCCTCTGTGCCGGGACGGAGTCCCTCGGGGTCAGATTCCCCTCTGTGCCGGGGCGGAGTCCCTCGGGGTCAGACTCCCCTCTGTGCCGGGACGGAGTCCCTCGGGGTCAGATTCCCCTCTATGTCGGGACGACTCCCTTCTCTCTCTTAGACTCTCCTCTGCGTCAAAGATCAAAGGTAGTCAGAGACGACCCAGTAGGGGGACAGAGGGACGGTGACAGAACGACGGAGATAAGGAAAGAGAGGGTGAGACGTAAAAAAAAAAAGAGATCACACACAGACGTGTCTGTCTTTGTGTACGTATGTGAGTGTACGTAAATCCTCTTCAGAATTTTGTCAGTTCTGGTTTAGAGTTATTTATGTTCATGTCCCAGGGTTACGGTTCCTGACATCTTTGTGTGAGTCACTACTCAGCCCCTTCTAGAACCCCGGCACGACAACCCCGACTCCGAGGTCTGGAGTGTCCTTGAGTCCCCGGAACCTAAGGTGACACGTGAGACTCCGACAAACACACCGTCAGTGTGACCCCTCCGTAGGAGGTATCACTGGTCCTGTTCTCACTGGGGATGTGGGAACTACGACAAGTAAAGATCGGAGTGTTCGAGTCTATGTACCAGACCGACGACTCCTTCGTCCTACACCCCCCGGATCCTCGGGTATGTCCCTGTTCTCTGTCACCTCCGAGGTCCATCTTTCCCTCTTCCCCCCGACTGACGTTCGACAGGTTCGAGGGGTGCCCTCTGTCCGGTTCTTCGGGGGTTATGTGTGGGCGGAACCGAGGGTCTCGGGTGGAGAAGGTCCCTACACAGGGTACCGGGAACAAACCCGGAGGTACACTTCCTCCCGGTTCCCCACCCGTCCTTCTCTGGGACATATCCCATGTTAAGGTCAGCAAAAACATTTTGTGGGAGGAAGTGCAAGTACTGGAATCAACAGAAGACAGGGCTGTTTGTTTGGTGGAGGTTAAGTAAACATTTGGACCTTTGATCTCCGAGACGGCCCCCTAATTATAACAGGTTTACTCTCTACCTCCTCTCGTTCAGGGGTCCCTGGATCGCCACGTCTCTTCGACACTTCCTCTGAAAAGATCCTGAGAAACTTGAGTCCTGATCACCAAAAGTAACGTTAAACCAGTCGGGGTCTCCGTCTCCCTACTTCTTAAACTGTAGATATTGGGATCGGTGAGTTTCACCGTTCTAGCGGCCGGAGGGTCGCTGTCCCGTGCAGAGGTCTCTGTTCCTCGAGTAAGAGAGAAACGGGAACGGAGACGATCAACGGAGGCCATCCTCCCCTAGACCCGACACTCCCACGACCCAGGGGGCGGGAGGTGGACCAGTGCCGTCCGGGGCCGCCTCTTCCTCTACCCAGTAGTTTTCGACTCAAAGTGAAATGTGAGACTTCGGGGTCTCGGAAGGACCGACCCAGATCCTTGAGGAGGACCCTCGTGCCTAAAGTGCCTACTCCCAAACGAGACTTTACCGGGGTAACACGAGGCCCACCGCGGCCCCTCCACCCCCACCACGCCCCTTCTCCTCCGCCGCAAGCCTCGGACACACTACTCCCATATAGACCGGAGGGTGACGGCCCAGGCAGTTGTCCGGACCGTATCGCGGAAGGAGGAACCGTGAAAGGTCCGGCCTAATACCAAGTCAGTCTGAAGGACACGTCCAGATCGGCCAGGACTCGGGACGTCTCCCGTCCTCCTCCTCACGTTCGGGACCCCGGTGACAGACCACCTGTTTGTTCTACAAATAAGTCACCTCCTCTTTCTCCTCCGGGTCCCTACTTCGACGACCACGGGACCAGAAAGGAAGGACGGAAGGGGAAGTCTAAAGTGGTTGCGTCTCAGGACGTGACCTCAGTCTCCGGGTCCTGGGCTCCTGCCTGTCTGTCTATGTGTGTACGTTTGTGGTATGTTGTTCCCCCGGAGACACCTGTTCCGACACAAGTGAAAAGACTATATTGGAAGGATTTGTGTGTACGTGTGTCTGTGTCGGAAACACAAAATTTCAGTTAATTGGGACCGTTTTGTGTCTCAATGTCTCTACCGAGATCAGGTTCCCGCAGTGTCGTCGACGGTTACGGTTCTACCTCTTAGTCGGATCTCTACCTTCCTTCACCACCGACCGTCGTCCCTGTCCCGACGTCTCAACGGTCCAAACGGTACACCGAGGAGACCCCACTTGTCTGACCCGACACTAGAACCAGCGACAGGACCCTTCAACGTTCCTGTTTCCTAGACAGAGGGACCTGACTCCTCGGTCCGAGACCCCGGGGTACGTGTGTCTTGTCCTCTCCCCTGTCTACGTGAGGATCTTCCTCAGACTCTGGGGGGTCCCGAACGGTGAGTTTCACACCAGTTACTTGTCGTCGTACTGTACCCCCGAAGAATCTTTACGTCTTAGAGAATAAGGTGGGCCTGGATGACTCAGTCTCCGTCCAGTTCAAGACTTCCTGAAAGAGATCCGCGAAGGACCTGGGACCTCCCAACAAAGGAACACCCGTCCCGTACCTACTTTCGTAGGGAGAATTACCTAAGGTGAGGACCCAGACGTTCCCGGGTCACTCCAGTCGGGTCGGTAGAAGGTCTGATGTCCATACAGATACGAGGGTCTCCCTCGTAAATAGGTAACTAAAGTGTCAACAAAGGACACCGTGGTACTATTACTCTATCGTGGTTCTATTACTGTTATTTGTTTTTGTCTGTAGCAAGGACGGGAGAACTTCAAAAGTCCAAACACCCTGACTATCTATGCCAAAAGGACTTCTCCGCAGTAATCTCTAAACTTCCTCTCTCTTTGGACAAGGTCCGTCTCCCTTGTCGTATTCTTTTCCAGGATCCAATCCCTGAAGGGACCACGATTCTGAGACGTAAAGGTTATGTCCCCGGACCCAATTTAGGGACCAATCTCTTGATCTAGGGTGTACGATGTCGATTCTCAAGTATACTACGTTGACTTCTAGGACGTAAAATGTTACTTTTTCTTTTTCGTTTTTTCCCAAGACTTAATTCTACCTTGAACCAACCTCTCCCGTCTCCCACACTTTCTAGTAACATAACTTACTCCGACCCACATTTTCAGAGGTCATTCGGTCTCAAGGGACCACGATCCGTATGGGGAACTACTAAAGTCTCTTAGGATCTTACAGTCTTTACCTTTCTTGGAACCCGAAGTCGGTCCGGTTACGAACTTAGACCGAAGTTCGGAGTCCAGACAGTATTTAACTGATATTTACACTAGAACCTAGTACTCAAACAGTAGACTTTTCAAGACCCCTACGCTTCCTTTCAATACTGGTTGGATCTGTCGTATAATCTTTCGTCTCTGTAATGAAACGGTTGTTTCCAGACAGATCAGTTCCGATACCAAAAAGGTCACCAGTACATACCTACACTCTCAACCTGACACTTCTTTCGACTCACGACTTCTTAACTATGAAAACTTGACACCACAACCTCTTCTGAGAACTCTCAGGGAACCTGACGTTCCTCTAGGTTGGTCAGGTAAGATTTCCTCTGGTCAGGACCCACAAGTGACCTCCCTGACTACGACTTCGACTTCGATGTTATGAAACCGGTGTAGTACACTTCTCAACTGAGTAACCTTTTCTGAGACTACGACCCTCCCTAACCCCCGTCCTCCTGTTCCCCTACTGTCTCCTACTCTACCGACCTACCATAGTGGCTGAGTTACCTGTATTCAAACTCACTTGAGGTCCTCAACCACTACCTGTCCCTCCGGACCACACGACGTTAAGTACCCCAGCGTTTCTCAACCTGTGCTGACTCGTTGACTTGACTTGACTTGACTTGACTTGACTCTGAACCTCATCGAGTACGTTCTGAAGAGATTCCTCAATCAATTCCTGTGTACGATCTAACGATGACTTTTTATCTGGGGTTTTATATCATCGAATTTGTTCTTTGTTAGAGTGTAGAGAGAGTACATTTTCAGACTCCACCATACCTCAATTATACCGTCGAGTCACTACCACGTCTCAACCCGTAGAACATGGAACCATGAGACAGTGGTAGCTGAGTATCGAAGTATACCAGGTTTTGTCTGCGAAGTCAAGGACGGCAGTATAAACGTCGGAAGAAAATTTCTGTATTAGGTCTACAACGTGGACCGTGAAGACGAGGATAGAGTAACCGACCTTTAATCAGTACTTCGGTGTGTATCGACGTTCTCGTAGACCCTTTACATCAGAAACCGACCCGTCGGTACACAGGTCCATTTCTAAGGTATTGATACATTCTTACCCTCTTCCTTGTAAGTCCCTGGTATTACCTACTGGTCTTAGATTTCTATCTCGATCTCGGTCCCTTGGGACGGTCCAGAGAGGTCCAAGAGGAGAACGAGAGGAAGTGACTCAAGTAGTTCCGGTCTTAGGTAGGGCGGGGTGTTAGGAGGGGATAAAACTGGTTGAACTTCTTTAGGTACGTCAGGCACCTCCGAAACTATCATATCCCAATGTCCGTACCTTCGACCCGACCGAGAACAGACCGGGGGGTAGTGTGGTGTAGGACTAAGATCCCCACGAAGACCGTCCGACCCGAGTCCTTCTCCACCCAAAGGTGACGAGTGTGCATCCTCCGATGAGGAGCGTAGGAGTGTGGTCGTCCTCTCCGGTCGCACCACACCCACCGCCCCGCCGACACGAGGACTCGGTCCTGGTCCCTGCCAGAGTGTCGGTTCATTGGTCGACCGTCGTCGTCGGTCACACCGAATTCCTCTCGAAAGGGCGGTATAACAGACTGGGATTCTTCCACAGGTTGGAATGGACTACCGAGTCTACCATTTCTAAGGTGGACATCACGTCCTCTGGGTTCAGACTAAGGACCCAGTCCTTCTAGGGAACCTCTTTCTTTGTCGTTGGGTGAGGTCATAAGAACGGACCCTTTAGGGTACCTGTCTTCTCGGGCCACCAGGTACCCTACCGTCTCAGCCTGTGTTGGTTCACCGATCGTCAAAGTGAAAGTTCCGATTTTGGCTGTGGTCGTCTAAGGGTTCCGACGTAGGGTAGGTGACGGACTCGATGTGTCGTGTCGGTCGACGACCGGCATCGGGGAGAAGACCTGGAGACGAGAGGTAAGAACAGAAGAAACTCTCCCTGATTGATCTCTACTACACACTTCATCCCCAATGTCCCTTGGGCACAAGGAGTCGGAGCCGTGATGACTGTAAACCCGACCCACTCAGAAACAACATCCCGGATTGTAGTATCCTACAAAGCGTCGTAGGGACCGGAGAGGGGTGGTCGACAGCCACCGTGGTCGGCGGGGGGAGTCGACGTCCACAAAGGACCCCCTCGTCCCTTTTGAGTCAGGACCGACTCTTAGTGATCACATCTAGTTTTTCCAGGACTAAATGGTTTCCTTCCTCTGCCCCTACCTATTTCCCTCACTCCGTCTCTGTTTCTTACCCCCCTTTACTTTTCTGTCTTTGTCTGTTTTTGTCCCACTCTCCCTTCTTTTTTCCTTCTTCTCTGTGACTTTTATTCTTTCACTCTATTTTTTCTCTTTTCTTTCTTTTCATCGTTTTCTCCCCTTCAAATCTCTATCTCCCTCCCGGTCCGGGACCTTCTGTCTCTCTCGTTCGTCTGTCTGTCCTCACGACACGACCTCAGACCTCTACATTGACCCGTTTCCCCGGTACAATCGTAGATTCAGCTCCAAGACCGAAGGGACCAACGGTCCTCGGTCTGGGGTCTCGTCTCTTAAATCCGAAGTTCGAAGAGGGTCCAGAGACCGGTACGACGACAGAATCATCTCAACCTTTAACCTATACCCTAGAGGAGTTTCAAAGAGATTCGGAGTTAAAAATAGAGGTCTCTTACCCAGTAACGACTGCTCTTTCGTGTTTCCTGACTGGTGGTAAATAGAGACACCAGAGGATATGGTGGTTCTACTAGTGTTACTCCGTGTCGGAGGTCCCTGTTCCTCTCACTTCCACACGTCATCAGTCGTTCTAAGGCCCTCGGTTTTTCCCTACTTGTCAATGAATCGGACCGTCTTCGACATGGAATTGACGTACCCACCCCTCCGCCCCCACCCTCCTACCCGTCTTACGTGATTCTTCCACGACGAAGTCCCGCGGAACGAGAACCTTTACGGTCTAGGGAGATTCTCCCTCCACCCCGACTTCTCCTGACGAACCTTCACCCAATTCCCTGACACTTTTGGGGTCTAGGGGAGGGCGAAGAACATGTCGACCTGTGACGAATGGGGTGAGACCGTCTTTTACCCGACCGAATGGTTGTCTCTGCTAATGTGTCGACTCCGTCTCCTAATTCACGTTCAGACTTGTGGTTTACAATTCAAAGGCACTCGGGAAGGGGTAAGTCGTAGTCTTGTAACCTTTGTCCAAATAACGGGGGTCGTTTAAGGTCCCTAAGAGAGATCCCTTTGACAGGGTTCTCTTCTCAGGATGTCTATGACCGTAAATTTCTAAAGAGTCCCTGAAGGGACCACCGGGTCACCATTTCTTAGTTGGAGGGTTACGTCCCCTGTACCCAAGCTAGGGAACAGACCCTTGATTCTAGGGTGTGCAACCCGTGGATTCGGGTAGCACCGTGATCACCATTTCTTGGACGGACGGTTACGTCCTCTGTATTCTCTGTGCCCAAACTGGGGACCCAGTCCTTCTAAGGGACGACCTCCCGTACCGTTGGGCGAGGTAATAAGAACGGATCTCTTAGGGTATCTGTCTCCTCGGACCGTCCGATGTCAGGCACACCAGTGTTTCTCAGCCTGTGCTGACTTCGTTGAGCATGGTGTTGATGACTTCGGGTCCGTGAGGTCTCGGACACGAGGCGTCACTTCTCCTCCGGGACAAACGATCTCTTTCCGATGTTCGCCGTACTTCTGGGTCGTGTCGGTCTTCATTTGTGTATCTATTCTTTACTCAGTTATTTTATTTTCAAAGAGTTACTTTTTCAGTGGTTTTTTCCTTTTTTCAAACAGTGATTTAGGAGAGTCGTGGAATCAAAATTTATAATTATATTTATCTGTCGGTTGTCGGTGTCCCGTAACGTTCTCTCCACAGTGACACTTTTTCTCTTCGGTCTTATTCGTTTATTCTTTTTTTGTTGAGTTCTCTATTACATCTTTCGTCTTATAGAAAAAAACGGAGAAACTCTATTAATTATCAGAGTCTATATTATTTTTATGACGTTGGAAACGTTGTTCTGATCTTACGATTTCTTTCATTGTAAGTGTCTTGTTCTTTATCGAGAACTTTTAATTTTTATACTATTGTTAGATACATTGTAGGAACGTTTTTTATAAAGTGGACCTAAAATGGTATTAGATTGAAGGTCAGGTGTCATTTATGTCGTCCATCCCTTTCTCCCTATTTTAATTTACTGTAGTACTCTTTTCTTAGTCTGTTTATGTCTTACTCCCCGAAGATGTTCTGTTGAACAGATCTAGGAATTTTACAGTCACAACATCTTTGTTTTTCTATTTTGATAATATCTACGTTATGGAACTTAAGGAACCGTCACGTCACCAATCCTGAGTTGTAAAAGTAACGGCTCCTGGGTCTAAGTTAGACACCAGTCCCTTGATTCTAGGCCGTTCGGTGTGTTCTACCATTTTTTTTTTCTTCTAATTCCTCTGGATGGCTGGCTTCTTTCAATTCTGTCCTAGGATCAAGTTTATCGGTCGACATTTTCTTTTCAGCCTGTGTTAACCCCTTTAAAACTTATACCGATCCTATAATTTCAATAATCCCCAAATGACACTTAAAAGAATTCACACTGATACATTGACTTATAGGAATTAAAATCTTAGACGTCAGATTTCATAGATTTTTAGTACATATCATACCAGACGTTTAAAGAAAGATTATTAAGACGGTTTTATATGTCCGTCAAGTATCTATATAGTAATAGTTAACAAGTTAGATCAGGATGTGATAGATTGTGTCATCAATGAAAAGTGTACACCGAAGATACGTGAACTGCATCTTCGACACAACTGTAGTCGACTTAACTCTAGGATTGTCATGTTTTATGTATGACTTAAAGTTTCTGAATCATGTTATTTTTTCTTACTTTTTGTGGAGTAATTATTAAAAACAAAACTAACGTACATCTTAACTATAAAACTTGATTCATTTTATAATTTTAATTTAAATGGATAAAGAGAATTGGTCAAATTACACCGATGATATTTCAAATTTTAATGGTTTTTTTAATTTTTAATTTTAATGTATACACCGAGTGTAAAATAAAGATAGCTTGTCGTGATTGAATCTACCGTCCCTTTTCTTTCGATTCATATGAAGAAAAAAGTTGAAAAGACACATAATCGTTGAAAAATTTTATTTTTCAATCCTTCTTTTTCTTTATTTTATTTTTATCTCTGAACGAAAAATTGGTTATCCTTCCACCTATATTTTAAATTTTTTAGTAAACCTTTCATCCTATTCTACTGTTTTTCATTTCTAGTCTTTCAGTCTCTCGGTTAGTTTCTCCAGATTAAGTTTTTCTATCTTGTATTGTTCGTGTCTTTCCTTGGTTTTCCTTACTCGAAGATCTAATTGTCCTCGGACACCTGAGTCGTGACACTTCCTCTTTTATGTGGTTGGTTACATGACCCCTTATTTCTCTAAAGGTTTTTCAAAAGACTCTCTCTCTCTTTCCCCTTTTTTTCTTATGTACAGTATATTTTTCTGGGTCCTTAATTTTATAGTAATTTGAAGAGGTGTTGGTAGATCCTTTGATCTTCTGTTTCTCCTTTTTGAGAGTTTTAAGACTTCCTTTTTTAAAGGTTGGATCTTAATCTGTGGGTTGGTACGATAGCCAGTTCTACTTTCATCTTTTTTTTATAAAAATCTGTATGTTCGAGAGTTTTGAAAATGGTGGGAACGTGGTAAAGAGTTTTCCGATGACTTCCTATACGAGGTAGTTGGTTCTTTCATTTGTTTCTTTTTGTCTTTCCTAACAAAAGTCTTTCGTCCCCTCTGAAGAGACCACCAGGTCGCCAATTCTTAGGTGGAAGGTTACATCCCCTACACCCAAGCTAGGGACCAACCCCTTTATTCTAGGGTGGAGTCCCGTTGTTTCGGACACACGAAGTTGATTCTGGGTTACGTCGGTTCTTATTCATTTATTTATAAATAAAAATTTTTCTTTTTTTTTTTTTTTTTCTTTTATCCCCCAGACTACATCCTTCGTCCGTTTCCCTTAAGGGTTAATTACCACTTCTCTATAAAGTCCTACTCTCGACAGGATCTATCATTGGTAGGTCGGTCCGTCCTCGTCTTTAATAAACCAAGACTTTCGTCCAGAAAAATATATGGTTCTTTTTTTTTTTTTTTGTTTTGTGGACCTTGACCATCTAATAAGAAGACTCCCTTCAAAATGTTTATATCGTCCCTCAAACTCTCAATTAATCATTGTCCTTGTGTGGGTCAATTCGTTTGTTTTTTGAACTTTTTTTAGTACGTTCTTTTTTATTCACATGAGTTCATGTAATTTTTGTAAATGTATCAATATTATCACAACTGTAACTCAACTCTTGATAACACCCACTGTCTCTTTTTTTATACACACAACCCCTATCTTACCTCGATTAGAGAGAAAAAAACACTATCCTTCTATTATATATCATAATTGATTTCATTGGAAGGAACTACCGAGTCTAACATTTCTTAGACGGACGTTACACCCTCCGAACCAAACTAGAGACCCAACCCTTTTAGGGGACCTCTTCCCTTACCGTTGGGTGAGGTCATAAAAGCGGACCTCTTAAGGTACCTGTCGACTTGGACCGGCCGATGTCAGGTACCCCGTGTTTCTCAGCCTGTAGTGACTTTCTGATTGTGAAAAGTGAAAGTATCATCCTATCGTTTTTATTAATGCCCTCTCTGAAGAGATCACCAGGTTACCGATTCTGAGACTCGAGGGTCATGTCCCCCAAGTCCAGACTTTTAACCAGTACCTTAATCTAGGGTGTACAGTGTTGATTTTTGGGGGAACACGGTGTTGATTCTGGGTCCCGTTGGTTTAATTATTTTATTTAGCTTTTTTATTACTTAAAAGTTTTTGTCGATATACAATAATTTCTTCATCTTCTTTTTATCCTTCTTTTCCGACCTTTCAGATTTTCTTCAACGGAGACCCCTAACCTCCACCCCTTCCCACTCCGGCCGTTAACGACAAAAGGCTATGAGACACATCGTAATAAACTGAAAAAGTTTTCATATATATATATATATAGTGAAACGATTTTTATTTTCAACTTAATTTTCTATTTTTTCTTTTAGATCCAGTAGGTCCCGTCCCGTTCACTGACGGGTCTTGACTTCCAGAAAGGTCCACAGTGACGGACCGTCGACGGATGCAGTCACTGAGGCCTGTACCGATTTCCCTTGGAAAAACCCCTTTGCAATAGGACGGATGGGGTACTGAGTACCCGAGGGTAACAAAAGTGTGAGGACGGTGAGAGGACGGTGCCCCTGCACACGCGACTACGACCCCCACCCCTAGTTCCTTGAAAGAGCACGAGAAACAAACGACACACGGGGTGAGGGTAGGGGTCCCCATGTCCGAAGGAACGGTCCCTGGTCCACAGTCCGTTCCCCGTGACCTACGGTTCTTTTTCTTTTTTGTTAGAATTTTATGGAGAGACGGGTGAGTAAAACCTTTAAGTCTTAGTACACCAACTCATCCTGTAGTTGAACGACTGTAGAGGTTCTCCCTCTGTACTTATGAAACTTACTGCCCCTTGAGTCCGAAGTCTCCCTGTAACAATTCTCGACCCCTGTTCCATTCCCCTTGGATTCCCAGAAACCACGGATATCTGAAAACGTACTTGACAAGGGACATGAATGTAACTAGTTTCGGTAAACTCACAGTTTCTTGCATCGTCAATGTTTTCCACTCTAAGCCCAATTTCGTAGAGAGACGTTACGCCCTCTGTACCCAAGCTAAGGACCCAGTCCTTCTAGGGGACCTCTTCCTTTACCGTTGGGTGAGGTCATAAGAACGGACCTCTTGGGGTACCTACCTCCTCGGACCACCCGATGTCAGGTGCCCCAGCGTTTCTCAGCCTGTGCTGACTCGTTGAAGTGAAGTTACTTTCCTATGTCGATAGTCTCCTTTGTCTTTGACGGGTCAGTACAGAGGTAGAGAGAGCGGTCTCCAGACGAGATAAGAGGAAGAGGAGAGACGTATGGAGGAAGGAGAGGGGTGGGAGACCGAATGTGTACTGGGGTTATGGACGGTGGCGAGGGTTTGGAGGTACTGAAGTCCAAATCCAGGGGTGTCGAGTGACAGAAATTATTCCAGTTTCACTTCACTTTCAATCAGGGTGTCAGCACAGACTGAGAAACGCTAGGGTACCTGACGTCGGACGGACCAAGGAAATAGATACCTTAAGAGGACCGTTCTCATGACCTCGTCCAACGGTAAGGGAAGAAGTCCCCTAGAAGGACTGAACCCCTAGTTTGGACCCAGAGGACGTGACGTCCGTCCGAGAAATGGTTGACTCAGTAGGATTAAAGTTTACGGATCGGTCGGGTAGAGTTACCGAGTAGGACCAAGTCCAAAGGAGAAGATCAGGTTAGTCCAAATGGTTCCACTCAGTGCACCAAGGTTCTGTCGATGGATCCAACAGGTAGAAGTCCTTCTTGTTACCCATCCCTTTCGTAGAGTTTACATAGGTGGTGTGAGACGTGGAAAGAGAGACGGGATGGGGTGCAAGTACATTCTTACGGAAATCATTTAAGAATGGTTGACTGAAGTATTTCTCGTGACCCGCCCAACTTCCACCTCCTTGGTCCGAGTCTAGACACTGAGACCCGTTTCGTTACGGGTAGAGACCCAACGTCAAGGAAGAAGACATTGTACTCCCCCCAGAGACAAAGTTGATCTAGTCTCCAAGAGTTAGGACCCTTTTGTAATTTCAGTAGATCCCTCAAAAAGAAAATTAAAAATTTTGAGTGAAAACCGGAACGCCCCAGAAGTAGTACCACGGACCTGAAAGAGACCCCGAAGAGAAATCACCTCGTGCCCGAGAGATCAACAGCACGAGTCCAAATCGACAGGACGCTGTATACCCTAGAATGAAGGGGGTAGTCTCTAATTTGGGCTCAGGGGACGAAACTTTCCGCCTAAGAGTTGTGGACCTAGCGGTTCCTTCAGGGGTAGATTCTTCAAAAATGTATTTTAAGACTATTGACCAGAGTGGAGGAAAGGAGACGTTTCTAAGACTAAAGTAACCAACCTCACTCTAGACCCATTGTATGAAACTTTCCCGGGGACACTAAGATTATGTATCGGTCCCAAATCTCGATAACCTAGTCTTAGATTAGTAATCTAGTAGTGAGTATAAGTTACCGATTTTACCATGAAGCGAATGGTACCCACGAGTTATCTAAGAGGGATTTCCTTACTTAAGAGAAGTCGACATTGTAAGACACGACTCAACTCTCCATCCAAATCCGCAAGACCCCACGAGGTCACCTTGAGTCAATTTCTCAAACGAGTCTTGGTCCCTGTCTTTCTGTGACCTCCCTCCCAGTGGCGGTCAATTCCTCCTTAGAGTTCTCACCAGGAAACCTCTGTCCGGTTCGACCTATGAGACTGAGTGTACCATGGATGACGACTGGACCTCCGGGTCTCCAACCTCCCGACGAGGGTACACTAGAACCTCTAAACTTCCCGTCGGATCGAGACACTGACGTCCGTTCGGTTACCTGGTGTTCTAATAGGTACGTTTTGTCCTTAAACTCAAGAGGAGGTAATCCGACTACTCTTCTAATTCTCTCTGTTTCCTAACCTTACATTTGTCAATAAGTTTACTCCGGAGTCCATTTCGAGTCCAATAGTGACGGAGGGTTGAGGACCTCCGTCGACATTTGTCCCCGTGATCTACCAGTCCAAGACTGGACCTTTGACTCTCGACAGGTTTCAAGAGTGACCTTGAAGTCACTCAATAACAGTTCGCAATGGATCTCACTCACCTTCCTGACATTACATGGGCGGTGGGAACACCGGGACCCGGGGTGTACGATTAGAAACTCCGTCCAACTAGACTTCCTCTAGTTGGGACCCTAAAGAAACCTTCCTTACTACGATTTCGACTTTGAGGTCATGAAACCGGTGGAGTACTCTTCTCAACTGAGTAACCTTTTCTGAGACTACGACCCTCCCTAACCCCCGTCCTCCTCTTCCCCTGCTGACTCCTACTCTACCGACCTACCGTAGTGAATGAGCTACCTGCACTCAGACTCACTTGAGGTCCTCTACCACTACCTGTCCCTCTGGACCGCACGACGCTAAGTACCCCAGCGTTTCTCAGCCTGGGCTGACCGCTGACTTGACTTGACTATCAAGGGTCAAAAGGACTCTTTATTGTCCGGGTCTGACCAATAAATTGTCTCCGGGTCTACCCAAGTTTTACCCTTTCCTCATGTAGTTCCGACATATGACAGAGGGACGAATAAATTGAACGTACGTCTCACGTAGTACACCTCACGGCCCGATGTATTTCGTGTTCGACCTTAGTTCTAACGACCCTCTTTATAGTCATTGGAGTCTATGCGTCTCCTGTGGTGGAAATGCCGTCTTTCACTTCTCGTCGATTTCTCGAAGAACTACTTTTACTTTCTCCTCTCACTTTTCCGATCGAATTTTAAGTTGTAAGTTTTTGACTTCTAGTACCGTAGACCAGGGTTGTAAAGTATCGTATATCTACCTCTTTGTTACCTTTGTCACTGTCTTAAATAAAAGAACCTGAGGTTTTAGTGACGTCTACTACTGACGTCGGTACTTTAATTTTCTACGAACGAGGAACCTTCTTTTCGATCTGTCGTATAATTTTTCGTCTCTACAATGAGACGGCTGTGTCCAGGTATATCAGTTTCGATACCAAAAAGGTCATCAGTACATACCTACACTCTCAACCTGGTATTTCTTCCGATTCGTGGCTTCTTAACTACTAAAACTTGGTACCACGACCTCTTCTGAGAACTTTCAGGGAACCTGATGTTCCTCTAGTTTGGTCAGTTAGGATTTCCTTTAGTCAGGACTTATAAATGACCTTCCCGACTACGACTTCGACTTCGAGGTTATGAGACCGGTGGACTACGTTTCTTGACTGAGTAACCTTTTCTGGGACTATGACCCTTTCTAACTTCCGTCCTCGTCTTCCCCTGCTGTCTCCTCTTCTAACAACCTACCGTAGTGGTTGAGCTACCTCTACTGAAACTCGTTCGAGGCCTTCTACCACTTCCTGTCCCTTCGGACCGCACGACGTCGGGTATCCTAGCTTTTCTCGACCTGTACTGACTCACTGACTTGTTGTCGCCTGTCCAATTCACTGAACGGGCTCCTGTCCTCTCCCGACTTGGACTGTAAATTCCGTCGGGTTCTACCCTGTCTATGGACACTCTGTAGATAACTATCTTTTTTTCGGTCGTCGGTGTTCACACTTCAATGGACGTTTCACCTCTTCTCGTCTTATCTTCTGGACCCTCTCCGTCCCTGACGACTCTTTTAGATCCAATCACATGTTAGTACGGTCGGACACCATCTCCTCGTACTTCTTTACTGCAGAATAATGATAGAGTTCGACGAAGAGGACCCCATTCCTGGGCTCTGGTGAAATCGATCAGTGTCTTTCTTTTAAACACCAATCCTAAGTCGTCCACTAGAGTCCCCTAGGTCTCCATCCTTCACTTCAATTAGTCAGTACAGACTGAGAAACGTTGGGGTACCTGACATACATCGGATACTCCAAGAAGGTGGATACCTTAAAAGGTCCGTTCTCATGGCCTCACCCAACGGTAAACACCCTGCATATTCGTTAAGGAATATCTCTCAAACCTCGACCCCCGATCTTTCGACAGAAGAGACATAACAAGTAACAGAGAGAACGACAGACATAGAAATACAAAGATAAAGGGAGTCGGGGGAAAGAGACAGAGACAGACTGGAGTACGATACGTACATATGTGGTGTGTGTGTGTGTGTGACATGTGGGGTGTAAGTACGGGGAGACGGAAGGAGACACGGGGACGGACGAGGTAGGATGAGAGAGGTGACAGACTGAAGATACACTCGTGTGAAAGACGATAACGACAACAACCCAGTGGTTCAGTACAGGTCGAGAAGCACTGGGGTACCTGACGTCGTACGGTCTGAAGGGACAGGGAGTGGTAAAGACCTCAAACGGGTTCAAGAAAAAAAAAAAAGAAAAAAGAAATAAATAAAAATTAAAAATAAAAATGAAATAAAATGAAATGTTATGACATAACCAAAACGGTACGTAACTGTACTTAGGTGGTGCCCACATGTACGTAAGGGTTTGTAGTTGGGGGGAGAGTGGAGGGAGGGGTATTGTAGAGGGACCCAGTAGTGGCACGTGGTCGGGGTTCGTACGACATAGGACGTAGCCTGTATCTGACCGCTAAGCTAAGAATGTACTATCATATGTACAATGTTACGGTAAGAGGGTTTAGTAGGGTGGGAGAGGGAGAGGGAGTCTCAGGTTTTCAGGTAATATGTGTAGACACAGAAAAAACGACAGAACGTATGTCCCAGCAGTAACGGTAGAAAGATTTAAGGTATATATACACAATCATATGAGATAACCACAAAAAGAAAGACCGAATGAAGTGAGACATATTAGCCGAGGTCAAAGTAGGTAGAGTAGTCTTGACTAAGTTTACATAATAAAAATTACCGACTCATTATGAGGTAACACATACACATGGTGTCGAAAGAATAGGTAAGTAGACGACTACCTGTAGATCCAACAAAGGTACAGGACCGATAATATTTGTCACGACGCTACTTGTAACCCCATGTACACANTTGTGACCCCATGTACACAGAGAAAGTTAAGACCAAAGGAGCCACACATACGGGTCGTCACCCTAACGACCCAGTATTCCATCGAGATAAACGTCAAAAAATTCCTTAGAGGTGTGACAAGAGGTTTCACACTTCAAACGGGTTCAAGAACAGGTAACTTAGCCACTACGGTAGGTTGATAGAGTAGGAGACAACGGCAGAAGAGGAGGACGGAAATTAGAAAGGGTCGTAGTCTCAGAAAAGGTCACTCAATCGAGAAGGATAATCCACCGGTTTCATAACCTCGAAGTCGAAGTCGTAGTCAGGAAGGTTTGTCATGCGTCCCACTAAAGGAGCTTCTAACTGACCAGACTAGAGGAACGAAAGGTTCCCTGAGAGTTCTCAGAAGAGGTCGGGGTGTCAAGTTTTCGTAGTTAAGAAGTCGCAAGACGGAAATAACACTACCGTCAGCACTTTCTCACGGGCGTCTGGAGGTTGGTATCCATCCATTGACTAGTTACTGGGGACAACGAGGGAGACTTTAGGTGGTGGTACAAATACGGGTCTGGTACCCGACGAGGTCTGTCACTGACTCGTCTTGTCCCATGGTTTCACCCGGGCAAGGACCTCTGGACCCCGAGTGGTCTAGGATCGGATTGGGGGGTGTCGGTAGTCCCGTCAGATTGAACGAAGTGGGTTTGAACGGAGGGAGAGTCAGTGGGTCCTACCCTGAACGTAAAACCAGTCTACCACGGTGGTCGGAGAGTGTCTACAAAAGGGACTGTATCAGGAAAGACCAAATTGGGTCGTGGGTGGAGAACTTCTTGGACCTGATTGTGTGTCGTCAAGGTACACCCAGTACTACCTGGGTGGGTAAGGTTGGGACGACTGAGAGGAAGGTAAGGACATTGGTTATGTGTGTCGCTCCTACCTTCACCTGAGCTTGTTTTCTTCTCCTCGGAAAAGGGACCCCGGGGAACAGTTCAGGGTGTGTCTCGGACAGGGTTTCGTTCACCAGTGATTTCTTACCGCCAACAATCTCCCTGTCGGGGATCGGGGACGACACGTCGAGTGGCGTACCAACCTGGTGCTGACCGAGTGACTCCTCCCTCACTCGAAGACCCTCCTAATACCCCACCCCGACCCAAACGACCCGTCGTAGGTGAAGGTTGATCCTGGGACCTGTAGGAGACACTTCAGTGGAGAAGGGGACGTAACCCCCGTCCCTTAAAGACCTTCCGGAATCTCAGGAAGAACACAACCGAATTTAGTCCGTGTCGTAACACACACAGTTACCACAAGAACGAGTCACTATACTAAGAACGTCGGAATCACTCCAAGGGTTGTGGTGGGGTGGGGGCGGTTATCAGGTCCAAGTCAATAGTGTGGATCACAAACGGTTGTCCCAGAGAGGAAATTAATGTTCCTGTGGGTCCCTTACTCCTGAAAAGACTTTGGTGTCACGTTGACCCTCGTGCAGGACCTGATCTAAAACCCGTCGACCTCTTGAGGTCGACTTCCGTCTATCCGTAAGATGTCTTCCGGAGAGAAGGGGAAAGAAGGAAATTAAACTTCGCACCGGGAACCGACACACAAGAAGGCATATGTATGTACCCTGTTCATGGCCACAGTGGACGGGTGGGTGATGGGAGTGTTAGTCGTGGGGACCGGAACTTATGAGTGGGGGAGAGTCGTTACCAGAGTCTCCGGGTGTCCTAACCTTCCCCGTGAAGTACTTCATACAAGAGGGACTTTAGGACTGTAACGAACGAGGAAGGGTTCCTCCCGTTTTGGAGTGACGTCAGATAAGGTGGGTCGGTGTGTTGGGTAGGTCTAGTCACGGTACTGTACGACCATTTATAAATTGTAGACCGACAGATGTCTCTCCTCTCGGGATTAATATCACAAACGAGTAAAGACTCCACATTTATGAAGGTAATGCCGATAAAATTCGATGTTGTACTACAGCATTTTTATTTCAACCGTTCTCTTGGTCATCATATGGTAATACATTACACAGGTGGCCCGAGGAGGTTCCCTACAGTCATTGGAGTTTTTGGACCTCTCATGATTGTACATTTCATTAATCCTTTACTACGCAAACCTCAGGAAAGTGGAAACGAGACGTATGTTAAACTCCCAAAGGGTCCACCGCGATCACCATTTCTTAGACGGACGGTTACGTCCTCTGAGTGTGTCAAACTAATATATTAAATTAAAAATTATGGTAGTCGAACATTTTAAAGACTTTGAAATTGATGATCAAGAGTACTCGTCCATACTTACGCGAGGTCTGGGGGACCCAGTCTTGGAAAGGGAACCTCACTTGTCAACTCCCACCCTTACACTCACCTACCTATGTGTGTGTGTGTGTGTGTGTGTGTGTGTGTGTGTGTGTGTGTGTGTGTCCCACTGGTGGACCACCCAATGACAGACGAGGAGTAAAGGGGGAGTCAGTGGTCGTGATCCACGAGGTCCGTCGGGTGCTCCCTGAGTTGTCCATGGACGGGAAACTTAACTTATCACACTACAGTTGTGAGGTCTACTTGTCGAGTCGACCGGTCTCGACGTCCACTTCCTTAGATTCTTCCTCCTCCTTCAAAATCGATTAACCTTCATTTGTGTCTAAAGTTACGTCTCATATTTGTGTCCGTCCCTCCCTGACCGTCTACTACGGTCTTTGTGTCTCGTTTGGACGGGAGACTCTAGTAGTCGGACCGTAAAGGTCTTGGACTCATAAAGACTTAAAATGAGGTGTAGACGTCCCAGTCTTGCCAAAAAAAAAAAAAAATTATATAAATAAATAAATAAGTAAACCGACGTAGTCCAGAATCAACTCCGTGTGGTCCTAGAAGTGACACCGAACTCCCGAAAAAGAGCAACACCACCCTCCCAAATCAACGGGACGTCGTACATCTTAACTACGAAAACTTGACACCCCGACCTCTTCTGAGAACTCTCAGGGAACCTGTCGTCGTACTAGTTTGTTCAGTCAGGATTTCCTTTAGTTGGGACTTATAAGTAACCTTTCTGACTACGACTTCGACTTCGAGGTTATAAAACCGATGGGCTACTATCTCGACTGAGTAACCTTTTCTGGGACTGTGACCCTACTCTCCGTTCTCTTCCCCTACTGCCTCCTACTCTACCAACCTACTGTAGTAACTAAGTTTCCTGTACTTGGACCCGTTTGAGACCCTCTTCAGTTCGGACCACACGACGTCAGGTACCCCAGTGTTTCTCAGACTGACTCGTTGACTTGTTACAGCCTAAAATCAAGGGACTGGTTCCTAGCTTGGACGTAAGGGACGTAACGTTCCACCTAAGAATTGGTGACCTGAAGGTCCCTTCAGGGGTCTTCGAGAACTCTGTCTCAGGTCCTTAGGAGACACTGACGACCCATCAGTGGTGTCCCGACCCTACACGAGTAACCAGGACGTCTCCTACCCCTCGACCCTCGACGTCGGTCCCGTGGGAGAGACCTAGGGGACTTGGGACGAGACCGTCCCCACACACCATGAATGACCGTGTCCGAAACCCCAGAGTCCAAACTTGGGTCCGAGACGAAGATCGACACACTGAAGTCCGTTCAATATATGGATGAGACACGGAGACGAAGGTTTCAAGTCAAGTCAGTCAAGTCAGCGAGTCAGTACAGGCTGAGAAACGCTGGGGTACTTAACGTCGTACGGTCCGGAGGGACAGGTAGTGGTAGAGGGCCTCAAGTGAGTCTGAGTGCAGGTAGCTCAGTCACTACGGTAGGTCGGTAGAGTAGGAGCCAGCAGGGGAAGAGGACGGGGGTTAGGGAGGGTCATAGTCTCAGAAAAGGTTACTCAGTTGAGAAGCGTACCCCACCGGTTTCATGACCTCAAAGTCGAAATCGTAGTAAGGAAGGTTTCTTTAGGGTCCCGACTAGAGGAAGTCTTACCTGACCAACCTAGAGGAACGTCAGGTTCCCTGGGAGTTCTCAGAAGAGGTTGTGGTGTCAAGATTTCGTAGTCAAGAAGCCACGAGTCGGAAGAAGTGTCAGGTTGAGAGTGTAGGTATGTACTGGCGTCCTTTTTGGTTTCGGAACTGATCTGCCTGGAAACAACCGTGTCATTACAGAGACGAAAACTTATACGATAGATTCAACCAGTATTGAAAAGAAGGTTCCTCATTCGCAGAAAATTAAAGTACCGACGTTAGTGGTAGAAGTCACTAAAACCTCGGGGTCTTCTATTTCAGACTGTGACAAAGGTGACAAAGGGGTAGATTAAGGGTACTTCACTACCCTGGACTACGGTACTAGAAGCAAAAGACTTACAACTCGAAATCCGGTTGAAAAAGCGAGAGGTGAAAGTAAAAGTAGTTCTTCGAAAAATCAAGGAGAAGTGAAAGACGGTATTCCCACCACAGTAGACGTATATTAGGACTGGAGAGTCACACCGTCCCTAATTTACACAAGACTCCAGTGTCCGTTCATTCGTAGGACATTTACCGACTCCACCGGATAAATCCTACGTTCCGATCTACCATCGTCTAGGGTCCGGAGGGTCATACCAAGTCTGTATCGTCTCTCCTGCCTTCTGGGGCTTCATCTTCTCTGAAGTTATAGAACTACCATTCTTCGAAACTAGGACAAAGTCCTTCCCTGGAGGACCATTCCTCTCTAACGTACAGTCCCGTCATCCACGACAAACTCGGGTACAGGTCGAAGGAGTCGAGTGACACTTCCAGTCACGCCGATACCACCTACCAGACATGAACGAGGGGTCCCATGGATCCACCGAGAGACGCAAGGGTGAGGTCCTGAAAGAGGTTTTGGACCGTCCTCCAGAGAATCGGGACCCCGTTCGGGTCGGACACAAGAGTAGTCGATGGTGACGTATTGATTGGTTGGGGTTTGCATCTCCAAACTTTGTTATGGTTAGAACATAAACGAGCACTGAAAAACTAAACCTCTTACCGGTCAGAGAATGACGTCGGAGTTGACCCCGTCCTTGTAGGGTCTATCGAGGAGTCGACACGTCTAGGGGAGGTCCCGGACCCAGAGGTCCTTGAACCTAAAGAATGGAACGTCGACCGAAGGGACTCTCGTACCTTCCTCTTCGACGGTCCGGAGAATTGTGTCTAGTGGAACTCCATAAGATAGTTAGTTTTGTCGGGTCCCGGTCTTGCGTACGTTCAGGTGGTTACCTGGGGTGGAGAGCAAACCCCTCACCGTTCCAGTCAGACGGCTCCTGTCACACTCTACCACCATAGTAACCTGCCATACCACCCGGTGTAGGTCGGACATACCCTCCCTTCACCTCTGACTATAAAGAGCCCGGTATGAGGAAAGTTTTAATTAATTAATTAAAATTAACGATAATGAAATGTTATAACATTTCATGTTATAAGGATATGTAGTTGTACTTAACCGGTATCCGTATGTACACTGGGGAGGCAGGACTTTGGGGGAGAGTGAAGGGAGGGGTGGGCTAGGGAGGTCCAACAGTGAAACCCCCAGGAACACAGTATGTAGTTTGAGGGTGACTGACAAAATGTATACCATTGCATATACAAAGTTCCGACAAGAGAGTTTAGTAAGGTGGGAAAGGAAGAGGGTGACACAGGCTTTCAGATAAGAAACACAGAGAAACGACGGGACATGTATCCTAGCAACCATGGTAGAAAGATCTAAGGTATATATACGTAATTATATACTATAAACAGAAAGAAAAGGACTGAATGAAGTGAGACATATTATCCGAGATCCAAGTAGGTGGAGTAATCTTGACTGAGTGTACACAAGGAAAAATGTCGACTCATTATAAGGTAACACACATACATGGTGTTGGCGAAGTAGGTAAGTAGATCACTACCTGTAAATCCAACGAAGACACAGGATCGATAACATTTACCACGAAGTCACTTGCAACCCCATGTATACAGAAAAAGTTAGTACCAAAAGGGTCCCACATACGGGTCATCCCCCTAACGATCTAGCATACCGTCAAAATGAGGATCAAAAAATTTCTGAGACGTACCACCAATATAGTCAAACATAGGGGTGGTTGTCACATTCTCATAAGGAAAAATAGATATAAGAGAGGTCGAAGGGACCACCGAGTCTCCAATTTCGCAGACGGGGGTCACTCCCTCTGGACCCAAGCTAGGGACCCAGTCCTTCTAGGGGACCTCTTCCTTTACCGTTGGGTGAGGTCATAAGAACCGACCTCTTAGGGTACCTGCCTCCTCGGACCTTCCGATGTCAGGTGCCCCAGTGTTTCTCAGCCTGTACTGACTCACTGAAGTGGAAGTGGAAGTGGAAGAGGTCGTAAATGACAAACACCTGAAAAATTCCTATCGGTACGACTGCCCACACTCTACTATGGAGGAACATCAAAACTAAACGTAAAGAGAGTATTACTCAGAACAACTCGTAGAAAAGTACGCAAATAATCGGTAGATATACAGAAGAAACCTCTTTACAGACAAATCTTTACAGAAGACGGGTGAAAAGTGGACCCAACAAACAAAAAGACCATAACTCAACGTACTCGACGAACATATAAAACCTCTAATTAAGAAACAGTTCGACAAAGCAAGCGATAATAAAGGAGAGTAAGACTCCCGACAGAAAAGTGGAACGAATATCAAAGGAAGCAGGACGTTTTCGAAAATTCAAACGAATCCAGGAACCCCGGTAAGTATTGGTTGTTTCAACCCTTGACCACCCANACCATAACTCAACGTACTCGACGAACATATAAAACCTCTAATTAAGAAACAGTTCAACAAAGCAAACGATAATAAAGGAGAGTAAGACTCCCGACAGAAAAGTGGAACGAATATCAAAGGAAGCAGGACGTTTTCGAAAATTCAAACGAATCCAGGAACCCCGGTAAGTATTGGTTGTTTCAACCCTTGACCACCCATTTGTGTCCAGAGGCCAGGAAATCCCCCTGTTAAGACTCCACATATCCTGTTGGAGAAGCCCACCCCCCCACCCCGAGGGTCGTCCTACGTCGGGGTCGGGGCTGACAGACGTCACTCTGATCGAGTTGTTACGGGGGAATCAATAGAACACACGAATTTTTTTAAAAAAAAAATTTAAATCAAAACCCACGTGACCCAGAAACGACGCCGTGTCCCTGGTGAAGACCAACACCATACGTCCGAAAGTAACGTCACGGAAAAGAACACCGCCAAGATCCCACGTGTCCAAACCATCAAAACTACGTACCCGAATCAACGGGTCTCCGTGTGCCCTAGAAGAGTCTCGTCCCCCACTTGGACGCAGGGGACGATGTGACCGTCCACTTGAGGGACCTGGTGGTGCCTTCCGGACGGGACACGGGAAAGGGTAGAAATAGAGGAGAGGGAGAGACGATGAAGAAGGTTGGTAGAAGGTCAAGACAAGAATCCGGAACGAGAGGACCTGTTGGTTTAGGTTTATTATTTAAAGGAGTACCCCCTTTTTTTTTGGGAATTTAACTCGATATTTTATGATATGGACCGAGGACCCGACAACTCATTAGGGTGTCCTTACCTTCACTTTCCCGAAACATTTGCTCCGTCGGGACTTTGGTTCCACTCTCCAGTCACACTCGTCTCCATAAGGGCTCCCTTCGTGCCCCTGAACCCCCGACGACCGACCCGACGGGTCCGGGGCAGAAGTCCCTCACGACTCGTCTTCCCCGTGACGGTGGAACCTGTACTACTCTCCACTCCTGTCTCGCCACCCCCCTGCGCTCTCCCCCACATCTGTCTCCCCGAAGGACCTTGCACTTCTTCATATCTCACGCAGGGACCGGACGGATGGTCTAAGTTCACTGAGTCGTGTTAATCCACTGAGTGATCCGGTTGTCTCGAACACTGTTCCACGAAGTTCAAGTAGGTGGGTCCAAACGTCCCTGAGTGGGAGGACCTTAGTCGGAGTGGAGGACTAAACCGGAGACCGGCCCCTTCTCTCCCTGACAATGTTGCCCTCCCAGGTCCTAAGACCAAGGGAGTGGGAGGCAAGTCATTTGTGACTTTTCGACTCGGGAAAAGGTACGGCCAATCGAACACCAAACCTTGGTTCCACTTATTCGGTGAGGGAGTAGAGAGCCTCCGACTTCTTGTTCTCTGTCCGTCAAACTTGTCGTAACTTCGTCGGTCGAACGACTTCCTCCCCGGGACCCAAGTCCCCTCCCTGTAGACTGGGTCCTAGGTTCACGCCTCCCCCGTCCCCACCCCCGGTCATTACCACCTTGAGAAGACCCTCTTAGACTCTAGATGGAAATTAGGGTATTCAGAATCTTGCGTAGGGATTCTTTACTTCCCGTGAGGGTTGTCTCCTGACACAATCACGACTCAGGAAAGTCAACACAGGTTGAGACATACTGGGACACCTGACATCGGGCGGTCCGAAGAGACAGGTACCCTAGGAGGTCCGTTCTTATGACCTCACCCAACCGTACCGGACCCAACGGTACCTGTCTCCTCCGACCACCCGATGTCAGGTACCCCGACGTTTTTCAGTCTGTGTTGACTTGCTGATTGTACCTCCTGCACCGTCCCAGTTTGTCCCACCGGACCGAGTAAACCCTTTAAAGCAATACAGACTCCGGGTCTCTGTACCTGCCCTGTCTACTTTACTCACCCTCCGCCACGGTCCTTCCCGTTACCCTCGGGGCTCCCCAAATATCGACCTCTATCCCTGAAAGGAGGACGAGGTCGTCAAGTCTGAGGCTCTAAGGCCCGAACCGAAGGTTACGTCCCCCGTACCCAAGCCAAGACCCAGTCCCCTGATTCTAGGGTGTACAACACGCCACACCAGGTTTTTTTCCTTTTTTACTTCGTCCTCGATGTTCCCCAGTCTAAGCTCAGACCGAGGTCGGACGACCAACGTCGTTACCGGTCCGTCTCCTCTGGTCTATTCCCCCGAGTAAGTAAGTAAACTGTTCCCGAGACACCGCGAGTTGGTCTCCAGTCCGGGGTACGACGACTCCTCCAGGTCCACTCCCCGACATCACCGGACCCACCACCGGTCCTACCTCGCTTTCCCGTTTCTAAAACCCTCCGAGAGAGTGACGTAGTATATCTGTGTTCGACCGTAGACTGAGGACCTGGTTGACGCACACTTAGACTTTTGACCCCTGGACAATAAAGGCCCTACTCGTTGACTGTCCGTCCCGACTCGGGTTCGGAGTCGGACTCCGGGTTCGGAGAGGGGGCCCTCTCCGTCGGTAAAGACCTCTGGGTGGGCCTCACCGGGTCGGGTCGGACGGAGGAAGGAGGGGGACGGAGACGGGGTCAGAGGTCTTTCGAAGGTACGTTAGCTCCGACTCCTATTGGAAAGGTCAGTCACCCACTTTGTGTTTGTAGGGCTAAAGCAAACGAGCCACGACCGTGCCTCGATTCGCTGAGGAGGTCCCAGTGTGTCCTCAGTCTTCGGGTCGACCCTAGGTCTCAAACACGAACAAAGGATAAAGACTCGCGGAGAGGGTGATTCCAACGTCCTAGAAACTCTGGTAGAGACAAAAGATCTCTACAGAGGGGATCGTCTAATCCTTGAAAGGTCTCCCATCTTACTTCTTGCCTTTGCGTTCAGTCCCTTCGACAGAACGACGGTAAATTATCAATAAACCCCGAAGGGTCCACCACGACCACCATTCCTTAGACGGACGGTAACGTCCTCTGCACCCAAACTAGAGACCCATCTTCTGTAAGGGGACCTCCTCCCGTACCGTTGGGTGAGGTTATAAGAACGGACCTTTTAGGGTGCCTGTCTCCCTCGGACCACCCGATACGAGGTAACCCAACGTTTCTCAGCTTGTGCTGACTTCGCTGAATCGTGCGTGTACGTGTTGTCTACGAACTTAAACACTTTTTAGGACATAAACGGAGTCAGAGGAGTAAACATTTTACTGCAATTACTATTATGATGGATACCACTCCTGACTTTCTATATACTATCTTCTCTGTTCTAAAATTCTCAGAACTCCCATACCTCTCCTGTCTTTATGGTTCGTGTCTGGTACTTTTTGTCGGTCTTTACTCTCGTTCCCCTTGAGTTGTCATCCGAGGTACTTACCCTAAAAACAAGTACAATATGCGACATCAAAAGGTCCACGGGTCCTGTGTCGGACCAGGTCCTACCCACAAGTCACTCGTGATCAACCTCCTTACTTATCTTAAGGAAGATTGTCTTACTTATCTCTCAGGTCCACAACGACCACCTGTCACCCCACGACCGAGTCTTGATCCCGCCCTTCCGAAGACCCTCGCCCATCCCCTTCCAGGTTCGGACCTCCCGACGACCCTCACCCGTACATACGAGGTCTTGGGTATGTTGAGACTCCCCAACTGTTACGTGGGGGTATAGGTCACACTTCTCCCCCTAAAGGGACGGTCCTAGGAGAGTCGAAGATTTGGTACAGGAAATGGACGGTAGGGGATCCTCAAGTGCCCGTGTCACCACCACTACACACCCGATAGGGGAGGAGGTGTGTGTGCCATGGGGAGGAGCCGGGAACTGCGAAGTCCTTAGGGAGGACCCGGGGTGGGACGTCGAGGTAGACGACAGGTGGCGAAGGACAACGATCTTTAGAGGTGAGTCTATCGAGAACTGAGAAGAACCGATTAGTGTCACCGGGTTCTGTTGAGACGAGGAAGATAGTAGACACTCGTTGAGATGTTTCGACACTGTCCAGTTCAGTATGAGACTCTCGGAAACACAGGAAGTGGCGTTTCCCCCGATTTTCGGGACACGTTACCCTCACGAACCTCGGTGAACCCAACGCCCACTTCCTCTAAACACTCTACCGGTACACGATTCCATCATTTATTTTGACAGTGACCCAACCGGTCTTTCAAGTAAACCCGAAAAGGCTATACAACTCCGACATTCCCGGATATCGTTTGGTCTCTTCAAACACACACACACACACACACACACACACTCTCTCTCTCTCTCTCTCTCCCTCTCTCTCCCTCTCCCTCTCCCTCTCCCTCCACCTCTCTACGAAACCGTTTCCCTACCTACCATAGTTCAGTAACGTCTTGGGCGACTATAAAATTTCTGTATACTAGGAGATATTTGTCGGTGTGGGAGTACTTTTTACGCGAAGTGAGGACTTTAGTGTCTTGAAAGGTAAAAAGGGTTGTCTAAGTTTGAAGATTGCTTGCAGGACACGTCACACCCTTCCCCTGGGACTGTGACGGGACCTTCTCGGGTCAGAGTTTGGGTGACCCTGGTGTGTGTTTCAGACGTTTAGGAGGAGGAATTTCGTCGCCAGAGATTGGAACAACTGTGGTACTGGTGCCTTCTGTTCAAAAGGTACCTGGACCCTCCACCCCCCCACCAAACCCCTACTAAGTTCACGTAACGTGTATAACACGTAAAATAAAGATAATAAGAATGTAGTTGAGTCTGGTAGTCTGTAGTCGAAGGCCTCCCACCCCTGGGGACAGAATTTCCTACGTCTGCCCGGGTCGACTCGGACAGGAGGACTCGAGTCTTCCGGACCAGAGGTCCCAGGACCGGCTCGAGTGGATGGACCTGTGGGAAAGTCCCCTGTGGTCTGTTCGTTACTGTTTCGTCCGCTAACGAGAGAAGACCAGGAACCCCGACGTACCTAAACTCGGGTCCGAGTGGTAGATACGTCTAAACGGGTTCAGTGAAGAACCCGAGTAAAGGAACGGACATTCTGCCCCTACATTAGGGATGGAGTGCCCTGACAACACATTTCACACATCTTGCCCCGGACCGTCTGGCCACTGTGGTCGGTCGGTGTCAGGGGGGATGAGGACAGCGGACTAAGGACTGACGAAGAACCAAGAACCTGCGGAAGACGCTCCGAGAAGGGACAGGAGTAAACCTGGACAGTCGACAGTGGACGAGGTACTCCGGACGGGGCCGGTGTAGAATTCATCGGACGGGGAAGAGGCGGAGGAGTGGAGAAACTAATCCAACGAGGGAAGGACTAATGAGGTCAAGAGGGGAACTGGGGGTCCGACAGGAACCAGGGGAGACAGAATTAGGGAGTGCCTGACGGGGGGTGGAACAGGGGCGTCGTGTGTGGTCCGACCGAACAGGTAGAGTACAAAATAACATTTTTACAATTTTATTTAATGTAAAATGTAGTAAAGGTCATACATGTATGTCACACACACTAAGGTCCTGTCGGTCACTATGGGGTCGGTTTACCCCAGTCCTGTGATTCTGTTTGAGCAATTTTGTAAAGTGTCTTTCTGTCTTCCGGCGAGGAAGGGTGGGGCTACGGTCCGGTCGTGTAGGGACCCGATCCCCGACTCACCCCACACCGATGGGTGCGGGTAGTGGAAGTGACGACGCCCACCTACCCCAAGGCCGGGAGAGACCGGGTTGTGATGACCCCTCCCCGGACTCCCCGTCTTCCCCACAAGCCCGTTGTGGGTCGTACGTCAGCGGACGCTGACTACGGGAGGGGGGTAAGACTGTGGTACTGGAACCGACTCCAGTGGCTCTTTCCAGGCTAACCCAACTCCTCATCCTCTCGCTTGTGGTCTGTAGGACTGTGAACCCTGGGGTGAGAAAGTGGAAAGGAGGGGAGAGACCGAGACTTCGGTTGTTCTCTACAGTCCATAAATTTTTTGTCGTCAAGTAAATTGTTTTCTCGTTTTACTTTGTACGTCCCGTCTCCGTCGACCGAGATCCCACGCACAGAGCCTCTTGGGTTCCTACGACGGTCAGGGAGCGGTCTTTGTCAGACATGTCAAAGTGTAATAGAAAAACGAGGGGGGTAGCGTTTAGGAAAGGAGAGAGTGTGTGTGTGTACGTGCGTGTGCGTGCGTGCGTGTGTGTGTGTGTGTGTCGTCGACCTCCCTCCTCGACCTAAGTGTATAGATCGGTAAGGGGTGCACGCTCGGTTCTCGCTAGGCCCCTCTCCGCTCCGGGAATAAGAGTCCCTTGTCCCTTACTCCTCAGTCGTCCCGTCCTCGGCCCCGTCTTATTCGGGTGAGGACGTCGAGGACCTCGGGGTCGGAGAGAAAGTGACGAAAGCCGACGGACGACAACGAACCGGTTTCCCACTGACTCCCTTGTCCCGCGACCCGACCCGAGGCAGGGTGATTCAGGTGTTCACCCTGGCACCCGGTGCGAACCCTGTACGGGACAATCCTCACAAAGTCGTAGACGGAACAATCGAGGGGTGGGGAGGGGATCTTTCTGAGAAGGGAGGACTCCAAACGTCGTCCCCCACGGTCCGTCTGCTCCACCCTGACCCCCTGCCAATTTGTGCTTGGGGTCCGTCCCGGGGCTCCACGGTTTCACGGGTCGGGGTTCGGGTCCAAGAGTGTGGTGAGAGTGAGAGAGAGGCTCTACGGACAGAGCCACGGTCCGTGTGTCCTCGGGCACTTATGACCACTTACGTGTACCGGTTCGGGGGTCGGATTCTCTCGGCACGTTGCCAGAATTGGATTGTCCTGTTGCTGGGGGCGCCTGCGTCCGGAACGGCCCTCGCCGGGACGGTCGGGTGTACAGGCACTTGGTAGTCTATGTGGGCGGCACGAGCCCTGTCCACGGAGGGAGATGGTCCCATGGTAAAGTGACCCCTTGTCTCCGGACAGGACCCGCGGCACAGACTGGACACCGTAGATCGACGTCCCCTACTTCCACTCCCACCGGGGACCGGGGGGTGAGGGTCAAGGTCCCGACGCGGGGGGTGGTCCCCGGTCCCCGGTCCCCGGTCGGTACCGTCCTACGGGGTCCGACTCTTATCTTCGGGACCTTCGCCCCACCCCCCGGCCGGGGGGGAGTGCACGGAACCCCCGTGAAACGGAATAACATAAGCAAGTAGTCGACGAGCATTCCGTGCCTCTCGAGGCTGAGACACGACCACTTCCACCTGAGCAGACTCCTCCCCTTGAGCGGGTCCAAATCCCCACGGAGCCGACACCGGGGGAGGACCCCGGAGAGGAGCGGCCGGTCCAACAGGAGGTCGCTCCTGAACCTCCACAGGAGCAGGTTGTCCGGTCGGAGGAGCAAGTGTTTTCACTACAGCCGCAAGACCTTCTAGTCACCCACCATCAGGACCCGTAGGGTACCGAGCGGGAGGAGCGACTACGCCAGGTCGACCAATTACTTGTGGAGCCTCCACCCCCTCGGGAGGAACCCCCCAGGTCGGGGCCGGAGGAGAGGTGACCCGGCGCTGTGCACAGGAAACGAGGCGTCACAGACCCTGTGGAGAAGGTTCGACCCGCGAACCGAGAACCTCATCTGGTGGTCCCCCCAGTCCCTCCGCCCGTCCCGACCGTCGGGTGGGGGCCCCCCGGGGCCGGGGCCCGGGGCGAGGGGTGGCGGCGGCCAAAAGTACCGGAAGAAGGGCTAGACGAACTACTCCAGCAACATACAGAGGAGGAAGAACCTGTCCTTCGACTTCTACAACTGCAGGAACCTGCGGCGTGGCGAACGGTGGGCGTCCCGGAAGGACCTCACACCCCTCGAGAGCTTCCTGAGAAAGGCGGCGGCCGCGGCGAAGAATTACCGGAACACGTGGAGGTGCTTGTACGAGTGGAAGGTCAACTGTTTGTCGCTGTCGGTCCGGTCAGGGTCCATCTAGGTCTCGAGGTGCTTCATCGCCATGTCCCGCACCATCAACCGCGACCCCAAGTGTGGACACCCGCCCAGTCCTTCGGGTCTCTTATCCCTCTCCCGGTCGTCCCTGGGCCTCTGTGTGGCCCCCGGTCCCGGTACAGTGGGCTCTCGCCTGCGCCGAGCTCTCGTGTCTCGTCCCTACCCCTATGTGGTCCTTTTTCTTTCCTACACGTCTGCGGCTGTGGGACAGTGGGACCCCCTGGAACCGGACCGGTGGCACACGGACAGGGCCTGGCGTCGGACCGGAAGGACGTGGCAGCCTTCAGTCCTCTCACCGAGGGACCCGACGCCCTCCGAGTTCCCCCTCCCCAAACCCCCCACCCACCTCTGTTCGGTCGTGGGTCGCGTCCTTGATTCGGTACTTGGAACCGGAACGTTACTGAGTGGTTGTGTGACTAAGTGTTGTGACAAAACACATGAGAAAACCCACATACACAATGTCAGGGTAATTTTGGATGTATCTTTAATTCACTCTCCCGTCGACCGTAGGAGGACGACCCGTACCTGAGTGAGTAAATCGTATTCACTCCGACCGCCTCGTCGGACCCTACAGGTTCTCGTGTCCAGGGCCGTTCTTATGGGATCTGTCAGAACTAGGAGGAAGGCGACTACAGACCGACCGGAGGACCGAAGGACAAAGATGGGAGGAGGAGGACCGAGGAGGACACCGGACATCCCGAGACGGGAGAGGCACGGGAGAGGAAGCTCCGGTCCGAGGTCTGGGGACTGGGTCCCTCGGGAGGACCCAATGGGGCGTGTCGAGACCGGTGAGGGGGTGGGAGGTCCTAGCACCTCTAGAGTGGAATGTAAAGGTCCGTACAACTGGGCATAATAATAGATAGGATACAGGGGGAAGGACGGGACTCTGACCCTCATTGAACATGTTCATTGACGTCCTTCCCCCGGAAAAGATCTCACCCCGAGGGAATCCCGTTCCTGATATTTGGGGAGTAGTCTGACCTCCCCCAGACTTCCGTTCCCCGATAGAGGGGTCGTCTGTCCTCCACGACAACTAGAACGAATCCCGAGACCAGTATTCGTCCAATACTACTATTGGTCCCGGGATGGGAGACGTGTACACGTCTCGTTGAGTAGACTAACAAAGTGTGGGACACTAACCACCCGCGATAAGGAAAAACGAAAAAATTGGTTAAAATGTCTACCCCTTTGACTCCGTTCACAAACCGTAGAACGACCTCGATTCGTTCATATTAATTTTGTAAAAAGACACGAAGGGATTACGTTTCCGAAGAGGAATCGGACGAGACCCGGCGTAGTCGATCTGTTTCTGTCCTAACACGGAGGCAGATTTAAACAGAAGGTCCCGTCGTCCGAGTCTAGACGGTCACAGTTACGTCGTAAGTTCGGAGGGAACGAAGAGAGTAGGTGAGTCGACGGTCAGGGTCGTAAGGTTCGGAGGTAAATGTTACCCCGCCCTCCCGTCACTGGACAGGGACGAAGGTTCCTTCCCCCGCCCCTCTCTAGTCTCCGGGACCCCGTCTCCATCCCCAGTCGCCGGTCCCGTCGTCCGTGACCCCGTTCGTGTGTTACCGAGTCATTTCCGCTAGCCCCGAAAAAGTCCTTCTAATTCTTAGTTCTACGACACGTCGGGTGTCCGTGTTCCTGTATTCACCGACTGTTTCCCCAGTTTCTTAGAATAGCGGCGGACCTAATTCCTCCCCTTCCCACCCTCCCTCTCAGGACCGGTCTCCCTCGCCCCGTCGAACCCTCCTCCGGAAAGAACAGAAATTTCGACGGACACCGTTCTCGGTTCAAAGACCGGAGACTCAGTTCACAGGTTGTGTCGCGGGAGTAGTGGACACTCGCTACCTTCCTCCGACGACACTACGCCTCGTCGGGCTGAGTCGGGTGTCCTAGAACCCCATTGTCTGTGTTTGGGCCGTCCGCCTTCCAGGACAGAGATCGGGTATCGCGTGGATTCCGGGATTCGAGTGCACTGCCCCTTCTTCTCTCCTTCTCCGGTCTGTGTTTTATACTTGTCTCTTCCTCTCTTTTCGGTGGAGAATCTTCCTTTCCCGGAAGGGTCCCCCGCGATCACCATTTCTTGGGCGGACGGTCTCGTCCTCTGCATTCTGAACCCGAGGTAGGGACTCAGTCCTCCTAGGGGACCTCCTCCCGTACCGTCGGGTGAGGTCATAAGGACGGACCTCTTAGGGTACCTGTCTCCCTCGGTCCACCCGATGTCAGGTGCCCCAGTGGTTCTCAGTCTATTCTGACTTCGTCGAGTCGTGTGTGCGTTCTTTCCTCTTCCCTTTTACGGACGTTACTGAGAGGCAGAACCCGAGGAGGATATTCGCCGTCCCGGCCCAGTCCTGGGGTGACCTACCTCTGGGTCCTGTGACCTGCGGATGGCCCCGGGGGCCCGTTCCTGTCGACTCGACTTTGACCTCCTCTTCGTCTCCTTCTCTCCCGTCCCTCCGTCTCCGTTCCCCGTCCTGAGTGGCCGGTGCTTCAGCGGCTTCGGCTACCACCTCTACCACTACTTCCTCATCATCTCCGGGAGCTACATCAGGGTGAGGAGGCAGTGGTACTTGTGCTTCCCGCCCTAGTGGTCCACCTGGTTGTGAGGGGTGTCCTACTTCTACCGACACGTGCACTAGACGCGGAACGCGACTCCCTACCCGTCCCTCTGGTTCAGTCTGTTGCAACCCCCGCCCCCTCTGACCCCCTTGGGTCGTCTCGTGGGTCTCACACGACTCCTCCATCGGTCTCCCCTCCGGTCGACCCGCGGTCCGGACGTTCCTCCGAGTGACGGGTACCTTCCTCCCCCCAATCGCTGTAAGGGTCGGAGTGGACCCTCCCGTCCCCCGAGACTTTACCGAGCGAACGGTAGACAGGGCTGTGAAGGCATAACCCTAGGTCCCTAGGAAGGGTGGGGTTGGTGTCAGTGAACGGTCCCAGGAGGGATGGAGACGGGTCCTGGGTCCCTGCCTCTGTATGGTCCGAGTGCGGAGAGAACCACTCCTTGACCGGGTTGGAGAACCGCGCAGGGGGCTTCTTGAACGGGTCCCGTGACTAGGTGCAGTCTGTCTCGCCGTGGGGTTTCTCCGGCATCTTCTGTGTCTTCTCCGCGGGCCGCCCCCAGAACCCCCGGTGCAACGGCATTGGACTCCTTCTTCTCTCACTCTAGTTGTCCCGGTGTCACCCACTGCCTGGGTCTGAGTCCCACCGGGGGTGGAGGTGGGGGAGGGGGTGTGTGTCGACCTCCTTTCGGGTAAGAGTTTCTAGTGAACTGTGACTAGATTATAGTTATGGATTCGTTACTTTAAAAGGAACTGGTACGATACTAGAACTAGTAAGTGTCGTTTACTACCATACCCGATGTAGGAGAGGTAGTCTGACCCTCGAGGCACTTCCACCTGATCCGGAGGTGGTGATCATTCAGGACAGGATCAGACATACCCTGGGAACACGTTTAATCTTCCGCATCCAGTTATCGAAGGGACCCATCTGTGAGGTCTTCGTGACATCGTCTACCAGCGGTTTCTGCCGGTAAGTAAAGAAAAGAAACTTTTTTTAAGGAACAAAATAAAAACTGACACGACCCAGAAACGACGACACGTGCGCGAAAGAGATCAACACCACGCGTCCGAAGAGCAATGCTACCAAAAGGAAAAACACCTCGTGTCTGAGTCATCAACACCGCGTACCCGAATCGACGGGGCCCCGTACACCCTAGAAGGGACTGGTCCCTAACTTGGTAACGTTCTTTCACTTTCACTTTGAGTGAGCCAGAACAGGCTGAGAGACGCTGGGGTACCTGACATCGGACGGTCCGAAGAGACAGGTACCTTAAGAGGTCCGGTCTTATGACCTCACCCCTCGGCAAGGTAAGGGAAGAGATCCCTAGGGTTGGGCCCTTAGTTTGGCTCCAAAGGACGTAACGTCCGTCTACGAAGTGACAGCCTCGGTCGTGCCTCATTCAATATAAGATTTGGGGATTGAAGACCCTACCGACCAATAGTCAGTCGGTCGCGTCTGTGGGTCTAACCACTCATTCGTCCCCGACCCCCAATACGTCACTGATTTGGACGAACTGGAGGGTGTACCGAGACCGGGACGACACAGCAAAGATGAGGTTCTCGGGTCCAGTCCTGAAGACCTTCTTTTGTCAGAGGGTGCGTACCGGTCAGTGGTTCGTGAATGATTTAGAGGTCCCCACACAGTTTTCCTGTCGTACGTCGACCGGGTTAAAATTGGGGCTGCTCCAGTACACTGGTCTCGACCCCGTACCTTCTCCCATAGGACTTCTAGAGTCTTCCGAATGGTTACCACCACTACTGACACCGACGTTTTTAGTAGCGCAACCCGGTCAAGGTCAACAACTTCCAGACCAAGGGACACTACCGGTGCGGGACAGGACGTCGTAGTCTATGATAGATTTTCCTCTATATGTCACTTCTAGTCTCTCCTCCAGTCGTGTAATACTTGGAGGAATATTCATAAGAATAATTTAGTAGTGTTATTCTTTCACCGTTAATAACAGAAGTTAAATATCCTCTACTTTATAAAATATCTCCTAGTCTCTCCAGTTCATTAAACGGGTTCCTGTGTATCAACCCTTCTGATACTTAGGGTCATTTGACTTAAGTCATCTAGACCTTCTACAGTCTCTTGCACAGAAAGATTGTTCAAAGGTCCACTACGACTACAATACTGGGTTCCTGGTGTGAAACTCTTGGCGCGGTCTAAAATACGGAGACTTTCTCCCGTCTGTACCATGTCTTTTCTGTCTTCCTGGAGGTCTCTTCACACGATAAAGCCCTAACGGGACCCTCCCTGTGGGGGGTTGTGTGTCCGGGAAGTATGGGGCCGGGGGTAACAGTCCCGTGGTCGATTCCGGTCGAGTCTTCGAACACCTGGGTAGAAGACTCCCACCTGGGTAGTCGACCAGACCAGTAGTTCCACCATACATGAAAAGTCCGACTGAGTTTTGGTAGTATAGTCAAGGGTTCTTCGAGGACCGGTGAAACCTCTCGTCCACTCTCCAGTGGACCCCTCCAGATGACCCTCCGGGTCCCTCTCCAGAAATAATAGATAAGGTCCTTGTGTCTGTCGACGGTTTGGACAGGTGGGTCGGAGGTGGGGTAGGAACTCCCAACGGAGGTAAGTGAGGTGGGTGGTAGTCACCCCCGGTCCCGAAGTGTTCCGCCGAGGTTCCTTCACGGTTCTAGACCCCAGGACCGGGACGGGGGTCTCTCTCCGGGTCCTACCTGGTAGGTCGGGTCTTTGGTCCTTGCGCTGTTTGAGGGGGATCTTTAGTTCGGATCCTGGCTCCTTTCTGTCTCTGTTCGTGCCCTCATCCTTCCTCTGTCCTTTTGACCTCAAGATGGGCACCGTACTAACTTCAAACCACTCTTTACTCCCTTCCCACCCGACAGGACTTCCTCACACGACAAACTTCGCCGTCTTCCGGTCACATTCACCTAGACGTCTGAAACAGTTCTTAAAAGGTACTACTGTACGAGTAGACTGTCCGACAGTTTGGTGTGCCGAGTGACGGGACGGATGGGGGAGGCGTGGGCGGGACGATAAAGGACGAGTAAAGAGACGTTTCATCTTTCTCCCACGGTGCCTCGACCGGTCTGTGAAATGTGGTCCTGCAAGTCTATCCTTTCTCCGGTTGACCAGGTAGGCCAACATCCAATTGAGTTTTCCAAAGGATTCGGTACTGTAGATACAAGATTCGTCCTCTTACTTTACAGGGTCCCGGGCCCCACATTTGTCTACCGTTCCTTTCGTCCTGGTGAGTCGGCGGAAACCGACGTCAGAAGCGATAGACTCTAGGGGTAGAATACCCCCACCCCCCACTGCTCTCCTCGCGGCAGGAGTCCTCCGTGTCGGGCTCTGCCGACTGTGACTGGCCCTTTAGTGTCGTGACCTTGGGGTGGGGACCAGTTGGGGCACCTCAGAGTCTCCTTGTCCTCTCTACAGTCTTCGCCGGAGGGGTGGAGGAAGAGTGTGTTTTCCTTTCCCACTTGAGATCTTTGAGGTTTGACTTGAGAGCGACTGAGGAGAGACCTCTGTCGTCTCGTGAACCGCCTAAGTTTCTCCTTCACCACCCGTGACCTTCGACGATCGTGTCCAAGTGGTCTCGTTCAGTACGAGTCGATTCACGTAGAGGGTGAGGTTTCTCTGACGTTTCGGAACTTCAAGCCACCTTACGTCAGTTAGGTCTATCGTCCCTCCGTCGCCTTGTCTACCCACGTTTCTATAAGCACACCTCTTCTGTCTCTTTACGTCCCTCCTTGACCCTAATTAGGCCCAGGTGTATTTCCGTCTGTTTGTTGGGGTTCTTCATGACTAGTAATAGTCACACCAGACTCCAGAGGTAGTAGCACGGTTTCTGGTCCGGGGAACTTAGAAAATTAGGTCTCGTGTCGTTCCTCTATCTACCGACTGGTCAAAGTAGACGTTCCCACGTTTGGACCCTTGTTCCGACCCCACCCTTCTGTCGACTGGGTGACGTTACCGTGGTAGACCTGACCTTTTTACCCGAGGCACCACTTCTTAGGCGGATGGTTGCGTCCTCTGTGTCCAAGTTAGGGACCAGACCCTACTAGGGTGTGCAGTGCCTACCTACTTCGGGAACATGGTGTTGATGACTCGGACACTAGCTCTCGGACCCTGGGGATTGATGACTCGGGTGCACGGTGTCGATGCCTTCGGGTTCTCGAGGTCTCGGGTGCGAGGAGTTGTTCTCTTCAGTGGCGGTCCTCTTCGGACACGTCGTGTAGATCTCTCGACGGGAGTGAGTGGCCGTGAGCTCTGTCCGGGCGTGTCACTGTCGTCCAGGTCGTGTCGGTTTTAATTATTTATTCATTAGGTAAAAAAAATTCAACTCTAGATCGAAATTTTTTTTTTTTTTACCCGGGTTTGATTGCAGAAAATTTAAAAAGTACAGAATGTGAAACCCAATCTTGTCTGACTGGGTTTCCCAGTTTCCCTTTTCCGGAATCCAAAATCGACTGGTGTTGGGTTGTATGTGATCCCACCGACGGTTTTCTTTCTCTCCGTTTATGTTAGAGTCCGTCACAGTTGTGGAAGAGAGAAGTCCCGACCCTCCGTTGGTCGGGTGGCGGGAGACGTCCAGTCCGGTGTGCGCCCTGTGAGACGAGGTGAGGACCGACAGTCTGAAGTGCTGTGCGATTGGATCCCCGGTTCCAGGACCTCCTTTGTCGACACGTACGCAACCTATTACTCAAGGCGGCCTTACCTGACGGGAACCAATCTGTAGGTAAAGACTAGTATCCTTCAAATCTGGGTCCTTCTGGTCATGGGAAGTCCCTATGACTTCCACGCTGACGTCGTCCCCAAGAGTCGACCCCTCCGTCGTGGGAGACCCTTACAAACGGTCACGACGGACTCACCCGCGGAGGGTACACGACCCGTGGCAAACCCGTGGTCCCTCTCTCGAAGTTCTCTCCTACCTTAGGGACAGGAGAACGTGTAGATGAGAGCACCGACTACCCTACGACGACCGTACTTCACCCGTCCCTGGTCTCTCCACTCTGCGGGACGCTACGAGTCCTGTCGGGGTGGGCGGTACGGGTGTGACATGGGTGACTCGGGGTAGCCTGACGGCTTCCAATGGACACTGAGGTCTTGGTAAATGAATTCACGACCACTGAGTCACCATTTCTTAAGCGGACGTCCTCCGTGTCTAAGTTAGGGACCCACCCCTGCTAAGGGGACCTCTTCCTTTACCGTTGGGTGAGGTCATAAGAACAGACCCTTTAGGGTGCCTGTCTCTTCGGACCACCCGATAACAGGTACCTCAACGTTTTCTCGACCTGTGTTGACTCGCTGATTTGTTGTTATTGTTCCTCTGTAGTGTACATTCTCGACCGTTTTGTCCCATTGACTTCTTCCGTAATGACAACCCTCGAAACGTCGTCTTTTCGACCGAAGAACGGGAAGTGGGGTGGTTACCACACAGGAAGCCCCGGAGGCAGGACCCAATAGTCCCTCAGTGTCGGGATACGTGTCAGGGGAAGTGGCGGTAATAGAGAGGTGCCAGTGGGTCTCTCCCCGCCTGTTTACCCCCGTAAGGTTTCTCGGGATTCGGGGGGTCCCGGTCTTCGCGGTGAGTGGGAATGTTGTCAGGTCACCGTCATCAATGCAGGCGTCCAGTCCAGTCCTCTGTCTCCGACTCTCGAATTGACCGTCTTGACCCGGTCCAAGATCTGAAAGAGAACGTTCAGTCGACCCGAGGAGTGGAGGGAGGGAAGGGACGAGAGGGACGAGGACCTACGGGGTTCGAAGAGACGGGTCCCAAAGGTTCGTCGACCGGACGCCTAGTCGAACGGTGGTAGGGGTACGTCCCTCTCTCTCGTCCTAAAGTCACGACGACACACAGTCTACGGAGAACGGCCCCGAAAATATGTATAAGGGACTGACCGAGAAGGGGCTTAAACGGTCTGTAGTGGACTGTCCACTCCTTTCGCTCCGAATCCCTCGTCTCCAGGCCTACACTTAAACCCGTCGGACGAGGGACAAAGGTGGTACCCAGTGACACCGAGGTCAGCCTTGTCGAGTGCCTAATTCCAGTCCCCGTCCCAGGGTGTCCAACCACCCTGGGAGAGGGGATCTTGTCTCTCCGACTGGATCCTAACTCCAGTAGGGACCCACTCCTCTCGGTAATCTGTGTAGTAGACCAGGGGGTCCCAATCCCTTCGACGAAAGAGCCCTCGTCCACCTGGAACAAGTGCGTGTTCTAAATTGAACCGAAGGTCTAAGTGTGTTCTGTTATAAAAGTAAAAGGTGTAGTGGGATCTCTTGCTACCCTCTCCCCCTAGGGCGTCTGTCGGACCCGGGTCGAGACCAAACTCCTGTCTTACCTCGAGGTAGAGGCGGGGTGGGGACGGGACAGACAGTAGGAACGTTTCTTCACCGACACTAAATAACCACCCCCCAACCACCAATGGTACGTGGTTTGCAACACGACTCGTGAAATACACGGAGGTCGGGTAAATTACTCGTTTCTTAGGACGACCCTTCAGTGGTATTAAAAAAAGTAAAACGTTTGCTCCTGGACTCCGACTCTCCAATTCATTCATTGGACGACGACGATTCAGCGAAGTCAGTACAGGCTGAGACACGCTGGGGTATCTACCGTCGGGTGGTCCGAGTCGGTAGGGACCCTAAGAGGTCCGTTCTTGTGACCTCACCCCGCGGTGACGGATTCCCTACGATTTTAGATGCTTCGCCCCACCCGCCCCCTCGGTCGGCCCTAGACCCAAGACCGACGTCCTTCCTCCGGCCACGTATGGAGGTGGGGAAGCGTGGTGGACCTTTTTGTCACGGGATTTTGGTCGGGTAGGTGAGTCTGTCTCGAGAGTCCCTCCTCTGTGAGTGTGGAGACGGATCCGAAGTTCGTTGTACGACGGGACTGAGGTGGGAGAGTCTTAGAGTGACAGGTACTTCAGACTCAAGGGATGCCGCGGAGTAGGGGGTCCCTAGGCCCCAAAGGACACGTTTCCATCGACGGTCCGTGGGGGTAGGGCCTCTACGTAAGACGTCTCGAGGTCTTTCCCGGGTAGGACGGGTGGACGCCTGTGCCCGTCGTCCCGACTCCAGGTCGGAAGGGAAGTAGTCCGGTATTCTCTTGTGAAAGCCCACCGTCGGTCGGACACCTACCGCCGATGCCCCGTGGGTGTCCCGGCGAGGGGTGGAACAGAGGTCGAGACACAGTCCGGAGTGTGACCCTAGTGTCTCGGGGAAGGACCGGTGCATCCTAGCTGGAGTTCCTACGGTCGGAGACGACCTGGGTGTACAGCCTCCGTGGGTTCACCAACAGGGAGTGGTAGGGACCGACGTAGGCAGGGATTGGGTAAGGTGGAGGCGAGTGAACCAGGGAGACCTGACGTTTCTCTTGCTCCGGTTACGAGTACACACGTTTCGTGCACCTTCTCATCCTTCTTGTAAATGGCAGAGAGTGAACCGGGAGGACGGGGGGGGTGGGGGCGGGGTCGGTGGAACCCTCCATCCCGTACCAAATAATGAGGAACAAAGTATCTAATACTATTAAGTATAAACTTATCATCGACTATAAACTCGTGAACAAAATGCTGTTCGTGGTTAGTTTCGTAAAATTTAGTCGAACAACTCACAAATATTGGAACATTTCCTCCAAGAGAAGGGAGGTAAATGTCGACTCCGTTTGTTCCGTGTCTCCGACTCATTGGACGTTCCGTCACCACCTCGGTCTCGCACCTGGGTCCGGCAGACCGAGAGTTGGGGAGAAGACAGGTGTCTGCCCCCACATCCCATATCCGAAGAGCCGATGCCCTCACTGGGGTCCAAAGATCTTGTGTCAGTCTGTTTACGTTTCCTTTATCGGTGTCCTTACGTCTCTGACTGAGGGGATCTTTCATTCGAGGTACTCCCGTCCTGAAAATAGACGCCTCGTGCGTAAATAATTCACGCACTCACTTGCTTACTGACTCCCGTAGAAGGGACTGGAGCTGACTGAGGCGGAGGGTGTAGGAAGGAAGTCGAGGAAGAGTCCCAATGAGACGTCCGTCTAGAGTATTTGGTGGGGCACCTAATATGACACGTAGTCGTTGTTCCACGTGTGAAATAGACCGTTCTCCCACCCTTCGTCTCAGTTTGGGGTCCTGCTCACCTCGACCACTCCAGTCCCCTCCCTGCGTCCCGACGACCCTGGCGTTCGTAGGTCCCCACCTCCCTACCCGCGCCATTGGTCCAAAGCTCTTGTCTCCCGTCTGGGACCTCCAGTCCCCAACCCTTTCCCCAGTCCACTCCCCCCGTTTGTTTTCGGGGGAACGGGTTCTACCGTCTCGCTCACCGTCACCCCGACCCTCTCAGGGACCTCACTGGTCTCCCTGGCAGGGAGGGCGGTCTTCTCCCCCGGACGCGGGAGGCTTTGAGAAGACCCCCCGTCACCCACACGCCTCTCGTCCTTCTCCCGATATTTCCTCTCGCTATCCCAAGAGGTTGGTCTAGGCACGGGGGTGGGACCCGTCTCCGAGTACCTGTGCACGCCGCCTGGACCCCCAATGAACCACCCGTCCCCCAGGAGAGAGTTCACGACCGTGGTTCAAGGACACATTTAGTGTGTGATAGTCGGAATCAAAGAGGTAACCAGTTTTTGTCGTGGGTGAGAACTTGTGTGGGGCCTTCGGGACTTACTTCCATTGACCTCAGTCACAGTGCTGGTGTGCCATGTGCACCGGAAGTCCTTTGGTCGGGGTCGTCACTGGACTGTGGGGTGACGCCCGGGTGTTTCTATTTAGTTTCCCGCACCTTAAATGCAGAGACGTGGACCTCCGGTCCGGACCTACTCTGGTTTTCCATCCCCGGGGACCTCAGTCCTCCGGACTCCCAACCCCCCACACAGGTCCGAGGAGGGTCCGTCGTCTCCGTCCCTTTGTCTCCGTCTGGGTCCTGCGTGGCGGTGTCGGGAGTCTGTCGGGTAGAGAGAGCTGGAGACGGGAGATCCCCGAGGGTCGGTGGGACCGGCCGGCGGACGTACCGCCTTGTTCCTGTGTGCGACCAGGGGTTGGGACACGAGTGGTTCCACCCCACCTCCGGTCCGTACTCCCGAAGAGACTTGGGATCAGAATTTCGGGGTCAATTCTGTAGGGGGCCGAGGTGACAGTCGGGTTACGGGTAGGTGGAGGACCAGAGACCCGACCCGAGAAGGACATACAGGTGCAAACTGACATGCAGGTAGGAGTCCCTTCCCCCGACCCCACCCCAGTACTAGGGTGTCCCTCAAACACCGTTACCCAGCGCCCCCGTCTCAGAAGTGTCTTGTCTGTCTTCACCCCTAATCATTTGGATAGTATCCGTGAAAAGTCCGTTTATCTACGACTTGTTCAGCCCGAACAAGTCTTGTTACAAAGAGTGCAAGAAACTGTGACGTTTGACTACTCGTCTATCTCCTCTCGTCCCCGCCTGGGGCCTCGGGTGCGTGACCCCGAGGGACGCCGTCGGACTCGCCCCCTCTCCGGCCCCAACCGACCCGCGTCACCCATCTCGAGCGGCAGGTCGACACACCGGGCGGGAGGGAGACTCCAGAAAGCCCCTGACGGCCGTCTGGATGTGATAGTCATAGAACCGCTCTTCCACTCATAGACAATTGGAGAATGAGGGTCCTGTTTAATCTCCGCACTTCTGCTAATAGACTCGGGAGGTAATAGAGGTGAGGAGAGTGAGCGGGCCCGAGTCCGACTGAGTCGAGGAGTCAAGTCAAGTCAGCGAGTCAGCACAGGCTGAGAAACGTTGGGGTACCTGACGTCGTACGGTCCGGAGGGACAGGTAACGGTTGAGGGCCTCAAATGAGTTTGAGTAGAGGCAGCTCAGCCACTACGGTAGGTTGTTAGAGGAGACAGCAGGGGAAGAGGAGGACGGAAGTTAGGGAGGGTCGCAGTCCCAGAAAAGGTTACTCAGTCAAGAAACGTAGTCGACCGATTTCATAACCTCAAAGTCGAAGTCGTAGTCAGGAAGGTTACTTGTGAGTCCTGACTAGAGGAAATCTTACCTGACCAACCTAGAGGAACGTCAGGTTCCCTGAGAGTTCTCAAAAGAGGTTGTGGTACCGAGTTTTCGTAGTTTTCGTAGAAGGGGTTGTCCCAACCCCTCCCCACGACCCGATCAGAAGTCTTTTCCACCTACGGTGGGTTGACGACCCCGTCCCCGAGAGGGGGGTGGGTCACCTTGATGGGCCTCAAATTTATTTGTGTTGCGGACCCGGAGTGAGTGTCCATAAGGAACGCCAACTGGATCCACGAGTCTTTCGTCAATTGTTCGAAGTCTAATCAGGGGAATAGACGACGGATTCGCCCCCACTGCACCCACGTCCCGAGTCGGAAGGTCGAGGGGTCGGTCCTCCGTTCTACACGTCCTGGGAGGGACGTCGGGTCCACCGGTCCACACCGATCCTCCCGTCCTAGACAAATCCTCAGCCCGTAACCGTCCCCGGGCTACCGTGGTGGGACTGTGGACGGAGGGTCGACACCCGGGCCGAGTGGGGCCGGGACTGAGAGGGTCCGCCCCTTGTCCACGTCTCTGCACCCCCGTCCCGGGATAGAACAGAGACAATTCTGAACTGGACCCGGGAACGTTACACCTGAAACATCTGAACATAAAACGAATAGACGTAAAAGTGAAAACGAGGTTAGGACGAATAGACGAAAAAGTCAAAACGAGGCTCCGGACAACAAATCAACGAGTCAACACAGGATGAGGAACTCTGGGGTAGCTGCCGTCGGACGTTCCGAGGAGGTAGGGACCCTAAAGGGTCCGTTCTTATGACCTCACAGAACGGTAAAGATTGAGGTCCCCTAGAAGGGTCTGGTCCCCAACTCGGGCTCAGAGGACGTAACCTTCCGTCTAAGAAATGGTGACTCAGTGGTCCCTTCGGGTGAGGTCACAGATGGGTCTATGGATAGTACAAAAATCATCTTTCTTTCATAGTCAGCAAGTCAGTGCAGGTTGAGAAACACTGGGGTACCTGACAGCGGACGGTCCGAGGAGACAGGTATTTTAAGGGGTCCATTCTTTATGTCCTCATCCTTCGGTAAGGGAAGAGGTCCCCTAGAAGTACTGAACCCCTAGCTTGGGTCCAGGGACCGTGTCGTCCGTCTAAGAGACGGTAGACTCGGTCGTCCCCTCGGTTCTTCCTTTCTGTTTAACGACCTCTGAACCAACCATGTGATCCTTCAATTACATCCCAGACTTCTGGAACCAAGTCAAGTCCAGTGAATGACTCTAAGAGGTCCTTGGTTCCAACCGGATCCTGGTGTCCCCAGGGGGACAGACTCGTCCCCTGTGAAAACATATTAAGCGTAAAAGGAAACAGGTCTTGGTATTGAAGACTCGGATCAAGTCGTGGAGGGTTCGAGGTGAAGGGGAGGGCGGGGGCGGGGGGGGGGGTTTTTAGGTGTCGGGTAAACTCTTTTATGTAAAAGTAAGAGTCCTAAGTCGGATGACCGGTGGTCGAGGTAGAGAAGGGCTCCGGGGTCGTTCGGTCCGACGAACTCAGTCTTCGCTCAGAATAAGAAGTGGGGTGAAGGAAGGAACTAGGGGGGTCTAGGGTGACGTCCTACTCCTTCCGCGGAGTGACACGGAACCAGGGATTTCCTGGTACGGACCACGGTCGGTCCGACGGGAGGGAGTCGGGTCCCTCCTTTGTCGTTGGCCTCCTACGGGACCCCATGTTTTATGTTAGGGAAGGTTTGGGGTCTTTGGGTGTGTAGGAGTGGTCCGTTCCACCTTTCTCCGTGGGTTGGGGTGGGAGTTCCGTAGAGGGTTCCCCTTCCCAGTGGTCATGACGAAGAATTGGCCCGACGTACACCTCTGGTGGGCCCCAACCCCCGTCGAACCCCTTTATGAGGACGTACCCACGATGGGACCCTCTAAGTCTGTCTTTACCAGACCCCACACCTGACCCTTGGTTCAACGACTTTTCGACAGGGTCTATTGATTATAATACACGTCGGGTAAAGTTTTGGTGGTAGGATCTGAGTTTGGTGGGAGAGAGGATCAATGCCCCTTCCGGGTCAGGTCGGGCGGGGTCCCCAGTCGTGCCGTCGGTCCCTACCTACCGACAGGAGGGTAGACGGGAGCCCAAAGGGGAGGGCCCAGTAGAGAGTCGTCGAACGTCTCGAGTCTCCGTGACGCTCCAGAGTGCGAGCACCCCTTTCGGGTCCGGTCTCCATTCGCGTAAAAGTCGTCTTTGGAGACCCAAAGGCTGAAAGAGTCCGGGCCCTCGGGCAGACGAGAGTCCTCCCTGTTACTTTTGTTCCGTCCACTGGGACGGGGGTAACAAGAGTCCGACCCAGCCATTGTGCGGAGGAGGAGGGGACCCCGTCGACCCGCGGAGAGGTACTCTCGTCTCCGGTCCCGTCTCGGGACGCCCCTAGCCGACGGGGTACCTCCGGACACCCAAACCGATTTCGTTTGTCTGATCCCGACCTCCCCGGCCTCGAGTCCTACCCTACAGTCGTTCACAAGAGTCCGTGGACCTCCCGACTCGACTACTCACTGTGACCTTTAGGGCCATACTCGCCTGTGTCCCCTGTAGGTCCCGGTCAGGACCAGGGTGCCGGCACGACGGGCTCTCGCTGGGACCCCTCATCCTTTCTTGGGGGAGGGTGGGTTTGTCTCTGTGGTCAACTGGGGTCTCGGTACAAGAGTCTGAGGTGAGGGACGAAGTAAAAGACTTCCTAAGCCCCGTCCACCGTACAGGTCACTCCGAATTCCCTGTTCTTCTTGTGGGAAGTGGGTGGACGTCGAAGGACTAGGGTGTTGGTGACAGCACGAGGTCCCACCGACACTGGACCGAGTACCGGAATACGACCGTAGAGACGGGACAGACCCTACGAACCGGGCCTAAGTACTGGTCCGGGGAAGGGACGGGGATCTTAGCTCTGGGACCCCCACACCTATAGAAAGATGAAACTACCAATGGTTCTCGGTAGAGGGTTGAAGACCCGGTTGTTGAGTTTCCGTCCTTTAATCAGTCGGTCCTGGGGAGGTTGTCCTGGGGAGGGGCTCCCCGCACCCAGTGGTCCCTCACTCTCCAGGGACGTCCCCTAAACCGAGGACCGAACAGGAAACGTCCGTTCGACTGTTTAGAAAGACCCGAGGTAAGTTGAGGAGACATTGTTCCGAGACCTCCGTCTCGGTCGTAGAGGGAGGAAGACCGGTTTTGGGGTAAGTAGTCCATAGAAAGGATGGTTGTTGAGGAGACCGGGATTAAAGTAAGCTCTGAGTTCTGGGACATCCGATCCGTTCGTTGTACCTATAACATAAAGGTAAAACATCGACTCCTTTGACTAGTCTCTCCCGGTCACTGTGTCTTCTCCAGTGTGTCGTTCGAGTCCTGTTTCCTGTCTCGTCTTGGTCGACTTTCGGGTCTGAGAGTCAACTCCCGGGAAAGGTGGTTTGTTCATCTGATAGGTAGAGTGGGGGTGGACCCCAGTCCGAGTCTTTACGGTTGGTTTCACCTCGTTCCTTCCACTCACTATCCTCTCCCCGTCTGGGCCCACTACCTCTCGATCTTTTCCCACACGTCAAATTAGGACGATAAGATAGTCTACGCACAAACGAATACAGGGGAGGAGGAGGAGTCTCTGCGGAAACCAAATGGGGTCGGACCGTCGCCCTACCTTCGTCATTCGTTCCCTTCAGTGGTCGGGGAACTCCAAAGGTTTTTGTCGCGAGTTCGTCCGGTGTTTCCTCCAGTGTCCTTGACGACTAGGCGGCAGAGGGCCAGGACCCGACTGCTGGACTGCCTCTAGCCCGAGTAGTCGTCGGGGAGGGACACGGTCGGACGGAGGGGGCAGAAGTGCCGTCGGACCTGTTGTGTGGGACCCTGTCGATTGGGTGACCCTTTGGTGTGGGAGTTCAGTCCTTGGAGACTCCGTCTGGACCCCGTCTTCTCGATTCTGACCCGAAACCGTGTCTGTGTGTGTCGAAGTTGGGGGCCGAGGTACCGAGTAGTCGCCCAGTGGACCCCGTACAGGAGAGCGGCTAGACTCGAAGGGGAAGACGGAGACCTTTCCTCCCCGTGGTTCTGAGAGAACCCAACCCTACGTCTAATGCACTTTACGACGCATCACGTCACGACCTGTATGTCCCACACACGACCCGTCTTTTCACTTGACGCTTCTTGCCCCTCGCCACCACGCCAGGAGAGGTGAAAACCCCAAACACGGGTCCCGTGTCCCGGAGGTCTCGACCTCTGCGTCTCGACCCGTCCCCAGTGGACCTTGTGGGAGGAAGGACCGCTGGTGATGGACCTTCTAGTCTCGAACGCTGTCATGAATAGAGGGGTACGGGGTCCTACAAGATAATCCTAGACGACAGACCAACCATCTGGTGCCCGAGACTTCCGAAAGTCTCTTTCTCCAAAGCGAGTAAAAGTAAGGGTCTTGGACCGTGACCGTCCATGAGTCATAACCGGTTTGTTGCCTGAGTCAGAGACTCTGTATGCGGAAGGTCCCGTGTCTCCACCCACGACTACGACATACATTGTGTCCAAGGCCGACCTACTCCACCCGTGAGGACCGTCTCCATCGGCCGGACCCGGTTACCGAAACACAAAGAGACGGGTCACACGGACAGTAGGGTGGGGTGGGGTGGACAGACGTTCAGGTCTCGGGGGTCTCCAGGGTCGGGACCACTGAGTCGACGTGCCGTCTGAAACCTTGGTAGTCCTAAGACCTCCCTTCTCCGACCGCCCACTACTTCCCACCCCCGGACCTCCGTCCCCTCCCCCCTTTTTTTACTTCGAGACAAAGAGGGCCCTAGGACTCCTGTTCCGAGGGGGCGTTGACTGTGGGGTCCTAGGGGGAGAGGTCCTCTACTTTCGACGGGTGGTTGGGGTGTAAGTACGGTGGGCCCTTACGGGCACGGGAACCCTCTTCCTACACCGACTGTGGGAGTGGAGGCCGGGAGTCTCCTGGTGTAGGGTCCGGGGGCCGTTTGACGGGGGTGGGTCCCCGGTGCACTCGCCGGAGAGGTAGACGGAGGGGAGGAAAGGACGAGGCAAACGACACCGACGTCGAGGCCCATTATTCATTGACGGGTAGGAACTTCAAATCCCAAGACTGCTATTCCCTAATAATTCAGATGGGTAAATAGTAGTAAACAAATTCTACTGGTCCACCAATTTGACATTTGGAGAAGTGATTACTTTTGTTCTTTTTCGGTCTTTCTATGATCCGCCACCATAGTCGGGACGTACTCCTCACCGTCGCCTCGGAGAGGTATGGGTACTCCAGTGGGAGGTGCAGCCAAATAATGTTTGGTGGGGACAGGCGGGGTCGGACCGGGACAACGGAGGTAGGTACTGGGCTGGACTGGGAGAAGGGAGAGGTGTTTCGGGGGACATCCTCAGGGCTCTCGGTCGGTGGACGGTGTTTTGGGAAGGAATAACAGACGGAGGTTGGATTTAGGGGGGTGGCCGACGTCAGGTTCGGGTAAAGGAAACCAAGTCAGAGGTCGACCTCTGCCTGTCGTCGACCAGAGGTAGCAGAGACCTTATTTAACGTGTTCCTTGGTGGTCGCGCGACCGTGTCCGCAAAACCCCACTCACCATGAGAAACGTCCCACCCCGCGGAAGACGGAGCTACCGAGAGTGGCGGTCTTCTGTGGTACTCTCTGGTCCCGGTTCTGGTGCGACGACTGTTGACACTCGTAGGGACCCGGCCTACGTTCCCCCCGACCCACGGGGCTCCACGTCTGAGGAGTTCGGGGGCCGGCCCGCCGACCTTTGTCTGTACCGTGGTGTGGTCCACTTAGTCCCGAGGTCGGTGGTTCCGGGGATAGACCTCTAGTGTCCCTACTCTTTACTTTCTCTAGGGGTTTATCCCCCTTTCCTTGTCTCGGACTATGTGCGTTGGGCACGGGGGATGGGACCGGTGAGGTGGTGGGAACAGAAAGGACGGGTCGTATTTCGTGTTTCCATGTCGATGATGGAGACGAAAAAGGTGGGACCCTCCTGTCTTGCGGTGGGAGGAAGGCGCCGTACTGGTCCCATTACGTTGTGTCTCGACAAAACATACTTCCACACCTTTTCATGTCGGTTGGAAGAAGTGTGGAGATCTCCGACTCGATCTCCCCAACGCCACCCCCAATCCTTGTGGAGGGTAGGAGACTGGACCCCGAGTCCTGGTCCCTGTCCGCTCCGGTGTCCTTTACCTTTGAGGGGGTCACTACGTCGCCCTCTTGGGTCTGAGACTCTGTCGGGGTACCACTCTGTGGCCCTCCGTCCTTCCTGGTTCTGGTCCGGTGTGCGAGGGAGTAAGAGGAAGTAGTCCCGCAACTCAAATTCGTTCCCGGAAAAGGTTCGGACGAATTGGGGGGATTGTGGATGGGTCCGAGACCGTCGGGAATTGGAAGGATCCCAGTACGTCCTTGAAAACTGTGGGTCTGGACGTGTTGTAGTCTACAAAGGGTCGGGAGGAGCAGTACCGAAGTCAAAGAACTGACTGGGTCACCTTCTGTCACGACGGGGGAGAGCGGAGGGGGGTAGTTAAGTGTCCCAATACCCAGCTTTCCGAGTTATCTGCTCTTGCACTACTCGTACTTCGTCCACGCGGTTATTTCGACTTCTACGGGGCTGAACCTTGAGGACCAAAGATTTATGGACGACGACAACCACCATTCCGAAAGAGGGTCGGAGTGCCACGTAACGCACACCGGTCCCCTCCGAGTTTCTGTCCTTTCGTTTACGGTCGTCTAAAGGTTCAGTGCGTTCCCAGTCACCCCCTCGTTCTGGAGGAGGAGTTCACCGATGTAGGACGGGAGGACGTCTTGGCTCAAAGAGTACTTTGTGAAACTCACCGTCGACCGTACCTCTGAAGAGTCCAGGTAGGTCCCTCCAGGTAAATGGCGGTCCAGACGACTTCTACCGTCAGAGTAGACCCGGCGATCCCAGATTTGATCTCTGGATCGTCACCCGAAGGTCCTGTGCCAGACGGGAGACGGGGAACCCAGTGGAGGGTCTTTGACGTCCCACTGCACTCCTGGTCTACCTTACCCCGAGGAAAATGGGAAGGAGGGTGAGCCTCCGGGACTCGACAAGGGGAAAGACCTCAACAAGGGCGGGGATACAACACCAAGTCAGTGATTCGGCGTAGGCTGGGAGGAACTGGGATGTCTGATGTCGTGCGGTCCGAAGGGACAGGCAGTGTGTGCGGGTCATGCGTGCGGTGTCGACTGGTCTGTGGTCGGGGGTTTCGGGCATGTCTTGGTTGGTGGGTTGGATTCGATTGGGTTCCTTTCTACGTTGGTCTCAGGGTCCGTTAGAAAGGAGTGTGCTGCGTCGAGTCCAGCTAACTGAGGAATTCATGACGACGACGACGACGATTCAGTGAAGTCAGCACAGGCTGAGACACGCTGGGGTGTCTACCGTCGGGTGGTCCGAGGGGACAGGGACCCTAAGAGGTCCGTTCTTCTCTTCGGTTGCACGGGAATCCTTGGAGTCGTCTAAGGTGATCGTCTGAGAGGCACGACTTCCTTGGGACACCGATGACTCGGGATCCTGACACCCGTCACACTACCTCCTTGATTTAAGTTTAAAATAATTAAGGTAACAAAAAAATTTAAGACCCCGGTACGACACGCCGTACACCTTAGAATCGAGGGACTGGTCCCTAGTTTGGGTGTGGGGTATGACGTAACCTTCGTCTCAGAATCGACGGTCCCTTCAGGGATTTAAAGTAATTAAAATTAATTTTTGATTTGTCCATGTTATCAATCATTGTAGTACAATTTTGGCTAAGCACCGGACACTCACGATTAATGGTATGACTACGTCAGTCTGTGTTGTGTAGATGAATCCGTCCCTCCCGGACGAAAGGGGGCCTGGGGGTCCCGAGTGGGTGCGGAACCCAGTGTCAGACATCACATGAGAACTGAGACTTACTGTACGCACAAGCACCCAACAGGGTTAAGAAAGGAACCGGACGCCATATAAAAAACACCAAACCCCCGCCCCCGCCACCAGGTAGGGATTTCCGTTCCTCCGTTTCAGAAGGACCCGGGGTCACCCTTACCATTCTCGACTTATGTGTGACTACGGAACCAGAGACGTCGTGGGGAAAGGAACATCCTCCGTGACTGGGGTTGTGTCCCCTGTCGAGGACGCTGAGGGGGTCGAGACGTTCCGAAGAGGGCCCCTTGGTATGAGAGAAGAACCACTGATGGTCTAACACAAGTTAGAGTCTGAAGAACCAGACGTGTGACTTTCGGGCGGACCAAAGAGGTCAGAAACTCTGGGAAGAGAAGTTTCACAAGTTGTCGGGACGACGGGTCCTTCAGTCGGGAGACCGTCGAGTTGACTTTTTGTTAGTGTGTAACAAATCGTTAAAGTCTCCACTATGATCAAAAGTCTCACACGCGGCGGCAATTGGGGCACAAATAAACACGAAACACATGGAGTACGTAATTTTTATCGGTCCCATCTTCACCGACTACGATACACGCACGTAGAATGGGAAAGTCTTTTAAGTTAAAGAGTGTCATGTTGACGTTATGTTGTCGTAAAGTCTTTTAATCCCTCCGTCTCTGTCTTTTCCGTAGTTATTGGGACGAAGGTTAAGTCGCGGCGACCGGAAGACAAAAGTGTAGCTCAAAAGTCACTAAGTTGGGTTTGAGCCGTGGTTGAGTCTTTTGCTCAGACCCGACGGGAGTGGGGTCAGAGCAAAGACAGAGAGAAGGTCAGACCGAGTATCGAGTCGGGGTGACTCTTGTGGTTTGACTTCGGGACCTTTTGGCGGGGGATAAGGTCCCGGGGTCGTCCAGAGGGTGAGGGGTCCAGTCTCGGGTGGCCCAGTGAGTTATTCGTCCCTAGGTTGATATTCGTCTCGTCACCCCACCCCGTCCCTTCGTACCGCCCCACGACCCCCCCACCCCTCACCTCTCACACACGTGTCTACCTTTGGTCGAAGCCCTTCCCTTTTAAAAGTCTGAACATGTGTTACTGAGGTTGTGTCTCGTTCATCCTCTCTGTCCCCTAGTTCGTCGAGATCCGAGACCCCGTAAGGTTTTTCTCGTCCGCACGGGTAAGTGCCTTTGGACACTTGAGACTTGGGGACCGAACCACCTCCGCCCGTGACAGATCTCGTCCTGAGTCTTCACGGGTGGTGAGGGGGGAGGTGCTGAACCTTCAACGGGACCGCACCCGAACCCCTCGGTCGAGACCCAGGTCTGTACGTGTGGACCCCACGCCTCCCCCGTCCCGCAACCCCTCCCCCTGACTGCGTGAAGAGGTCCGTTGGATACCTGGATAGGGTTGTCTCCTGTCTCACAGGGGCGAGTCCACGTAACACGTGTCGTCGTCCCACCCCACCCCCATCCCCCCGACAGGGTCTCAAGAACGCCCCAGTCCCATCTTAGACCGGTCCGTGCCGGGGGTGACCTTCCTGTCAAAACGTCTAACCTCCACCCGAGACTACCAGGGTGCAAACCTGACACCCCTGATCCCCTGTCTCCAGTTTCCTCTCCATCTATGCCGTAGCACCGAGCCTACAGGTAATTAGTAATGGGAGAGTGTGTCGCTCGCTAGAGTCTAGGTCACCCCGTGTCAATTCCCGGACTACCCTCCTCCCTTCCCCACGTCTGTTCCGTGTTGGGGTCTCGTTACACGAGATTGCACCCCCGTTCCTCCACGAGTCTTTTACTCCCCCGAGTATCTTCCGTTGGGAGTTCCAGTCCCCTCGGGAGGGACCGTAGAGGGGGGTTGGGGGTGGATGTCGTTGTAAAGATGGAACCTCGTATACTTTCCGGGGATGTCGGACGACATGGACGTATTAGGAAGTATATGTAGCGTCCCGGAATCCATCCATCCATCCATGCAGTGCATGTCGAGAACACTGGAGTGCGTGACCTCGGGTGGTCTGAGGAGACAGGTACCCTAAGAGGTCCGTTCTTATGACCTCACCCAACGGTAAAGGAAGAGGTCCCCTAGAAGGGCTGGGTCCCTAGCTTGGACTCAGATGGCGTAACGTTCGTCTAAGATGGTTGACTCGGTGGTCCGGACCGGGTTGGAGTTTCCGTTCCGATTACAGATTTATACCGAGTATTAAGGGTGTTTGGAACTTGGTCGTTACCCGTTTCACGACCGCGAGTCACTCTGAGATTAGCCGGAATCACTTCTTCAGGAACCGAGTCTCTCTCTTCCCCTGGACGGATCAGTGTGTCGTTCAGGCGAGTCGGTCCGGGTCCTGGGCCGAGACAGAAGCGCGCAGGGGCCCCCGACCCCCTCCATCCCACAACTTTTCGACTATTGGTCCTGTGGGAGGGAAAAGGACGAGGGGCCCCCCACGACTGTTCTGTAATGACGTGGTCACTCGAGTCGGGTGAGTCGTGAGAGGGAGCCGGTCTCCGTCGGGAAGGTGGGTGACGAGGTTTCCCCCGCCCTACGACGCCCCACCCCCCACCCCCCCGCCGCACCACGTCCCGTGTGTAGGTTTCGATTGTGACAGTCCTACGTAAGGAGCTGGGCCCTCCGTCCGCTCTCTCAAAATAAACTTGTCCTCGATACCCCTCCCGTACACCGACGGCAAGAAAGAGGAGGCCTCTCAGACTTGTCCACGGCAGGACGTGGGTCTCCGTACCCCCCTTGTTCTTGGAACTTACTCTGTGTTCCCCGTGGGTTCGGTTTTGGTTGTGAGTGCAGGTACTTCCCGAGTGGGTGGGGCCCCCAGGAGACGAGTGGCGTTTTATCGGTCGGACTGGACTCAGCACGTCCGTCTAGACTCGCCCACTACCCTTTCCGTTCCGTTCTCGACAGGGGAGGGGTCCCCCTCTGGTGTCAGGGTTCTCCCCAATCGGGACCCCTTCGGTTCACCCCCTGTTCAGTGTTCACACCGACATCGACGACCCCTCTAAGTCTGTCCTTGGGGTAGCGGTTCTCCGTTCGATATGAAGGGAGAAGGTCCAGAAACGAAAAAAAGAACTCTCAAACCTGAGACCCACGGGACTGGGTGTTTAGGACGTCACTTCCCAGTCCCGGACTGTCCAGGTATTCCTACGGTCCCCTCGCCCGACCCTCGTCCCTACCTCGACTACCGTGGACGGGACTTGACACCGTGACTGGATGGATTGGGTCCAAAGAGGACGAAAGTTTGGAAAGTGTGACGTTTACCACTTGTTTGGATTTGGTCCAGTCCTTTGTCGCTACAGTCCTGGGTGTTTCCGACTTCTCTCGTCACGGGTCGTTTCCCGGTCACTCGTTCGGGCCACACGAAACCCCACCTCCCCCGCCCCTCCCCCACCGATCTCGGTTGTCCTAGGTTCCTCTTCGGTCAGAGATCCTCCCCGACCACCGGGTCGTGTCGATCATTTTCTCCGGGACTAAATCCTGTAGTGCCTCAGATTTGCCCCGTTGAGACGCCCCGAGACTTGGGTCTCCGAACCCAAGTCCGGCTGATTGATCGAAAACGCACTGGACCTTACTGAATAAATTAGGAGACGGAGTCAACAGAATAGACGTGTACTTAAACGTGTCGTGGATACCAGGGGGACATCCCTCAGGGACTCCACACCCTGCCGAGGGTGGACGAGAAGGAAGTGGTCCACGGTCGACACCAGGGACGACAGCTCACTACCGACCTTGCGGAGAGAGACGGGGGTGGACGTTCCACTGACGGCAATAGTCACCTGTGTCTGGACTCAAGGACCATTTCCAACTCTTCACGACACTCGCACGTCCCAAAATCTGTTGGAGGAGTGGGATCCCCGTACCGGAGGTCAGACGTCGTCCCTAGTTCCCATCCCTAGGTCTGTCTCCGTTCTGGGGTGTCCCTCGTCTCAGATCTAGAAAACCCCGGCGACGTTCCTGGGACCGAGAACCGTTCCTAGTCTGAGTCTCGGATCCAGAGACGTCGCCGGGTACACGAGACCTGAGACGAGGGGGGCACACCAGATTCAGACGCCCCCTTTGGTACTGTCCAAAAGACTCAGCCACCAGGACTACGTTGAGATAGTCTTAGGGACTGACGACGTCGTCACTGGTGGAGGGTGAAGGGCTCCGGTGACGGAGGTTCTTCGGAAGGGATTGACGGGGTGAATCGTTATGGATGAGGAAATAAGATGGACGGGGCGGGACCTCTCGTGTCATTGGAACCTTTTCAATGCATTGGAGGGTTCCGGAACCAAGGTCCTGACATTTCCCTCCGATCAATCTATTGGTAATTCGAGGGATGTCGAAGTGTAAAATATTGAACGACGGTCCTCCTCGTGTGTCCCGACTGGGAGGAGGGAGTAGGGGCGATCGGAGGTTCTTTGGTCGGTTGTTGTGGAGGAATCCGAGTTTGGGAACCCCTCGTCCCAGGACACTTCCTGGTCTCTCCGTAGTCCAGTAAAGACGGGGTCCGAGACCTACCGGGGGGTTTGGGACACGCCACTCCCCCAACTGGTGTTAAAGTTGGAGACGAAGAATAAGGTCTTTTTGAGTGATCACCCATCCCTTTGACCGCGAGGTCCTTTCCCACACGACCCCACCCCGACCAATCCTTTAGTCCGGTCCAATCACATTCACTTTATTTCCGAGACGTTGGGTTGTGTATACTTCTAAAAACTAAATTTCCGACAAGTCCCGAAACTAAATTTCCGACCACCAGGTCACCAATTCTTACACGGAACGTTACGTCCCCTGTGTCCAAGCTAGGGACCAGTCCCTTCTAGGGTGTACGGAGCCTCGTTAATTCGGGCACGTGGTGTGGATGACTCGGGTGTGCGACGTTCATGACTTCGGACACTCGGATCTTGGACTCGACGTGTTACTCTTCGGTGACGTTACTCTTTGGGCCCGTGGTATTACTTCTCCTCTGGGGTGAGTAGTGTTGATGTCTTTCGGACGTACACCGTTCCTTTTGGGTGGTGTCGGTCTTATTTATTTACTTACTTGCGAAGAGTGGTCCGGAGTCAAAAGGGTAGTTCGTTTCCCCTACTGTAAAGGGTCAGTCTGGAGTCTCTCCAGTGTCCTTCCGTGGAGTCTCCTCACCGACACGTCTTCGGGCATCATTCCGGTTCCCACCCTTGGATCGCCCCGGTCCCCTACGTTTGGGGTCTTCAGTGGGTCCACGACGTCCGTTGTGACCCGTTGTCAGGGCGAGGTAGGGGACCCCGGCTGTAGGGTCAGTCGAGTCGGGGCTCCCCACCCGCTCCCCACCCGCTCCCCACCCGGCGCCCCATCTCTTCCGGGTCCCGTCCGACGTCAGTACGGAAGGAGGAAGAAGGGACGAAGAGGGGGGCGGGGGGACGTGCAGGTGCACGGGGCACCAAAGGTACCGTGTCCCAGACCCCTGTGAGGGACTGTCCGCCCTCCTGGACGAGTAGGAGAAACGTCGTCCAAAGGTGGTCCGGACGTGTGTGTGACCCATTTGTAGGTGTGCCTCCTTCCTTACCCAGAGGCGAGACAGAGTTCAAGGAACTTTCGTCTTTAGTGGAGGGTACCCCTCCCGTCCGGACGATCCGGACGATCCGGACGAGTGATGCTACCCAGAACGATTCGGGTCCCCTTTCCTCATTCCCCTGAGGACGTCTATTTGTCTAGGTCTCTCCGTCTCGACGACCAGAACATTTCAGGGAGTTTCCCCTTTTCTAGCCTCACGTGGAAGGTGCACACAGGAACCCACCAGAGACACGGGTCGCTCTACCCTTGGTAGTGAAAGACTACTTCGGTCTCCTAGCCCCAGGTCGAAAGCTTCCGACACACTGAACTTTCGGATACGGACTGGTGGTCCGTTACTCCGGGGTGGAGTTCGTCGAAATAAAACTATTTCGGTGGAGGGAAGACGAGCGACCCCGGTCTCGGACAGGACCGAGCCAAATGGGTCCATTGGTGGAACTGGAACGTCCTCCGAACAACAACAAGTTACCGATTCAGCATAGGTTGAGAAACGTTGGGGTACGTGAACTTCGTGCGGTCCGAAGGGACTGGAAGTGATAGACGGTCTCAAACGAGTTTGAGTACCGGTAACTCAAACATCCTCCAACCCAGGGAACGCTGATCTGAAGGTTGGGTTTCTGCGTGTGTCGAGAGACGGAGGGTTGGTCTCGGTCCATGTAACGAACCCGTGGGTCCCCAGGGTGTTTGTCTAAGGTTCGTTCAGCGAATGGCCCGATCTTGGACCCGTCCCTCCGAGGACATGGTCCCACACCCGGGACGGGTGTACCCCGAGGACGCCAGATACGACCCATACACACACAATCAGTGAGTAGATACAGGTTGAGTAACACTGAAGTACCCCTAGCTTGGGCCCAGAGGACGTAACGTCCGTCTAAGGAATGACAGACTCGGTGGTCCCTTCACACATTAGATCGTCTCTTCACACGTCAGGTCGATCCGGATTATATGTTCCGGATGTTACCGTGGGGTGAGGTCATGAGAACGGACCTTTTAAGGTACCTGCTTCCTCGGACCATCCGACGTCAGGTACCCCAGCACTTCTCAGCCTGTGCTGACTTGCTAAAGGGAAAGTGAAAAGTGAAAGTACGTAACCTCTTCCTTTACCGTTGGGTGAGGTCACAAGAACGGACCTCTTAGGGTCCCTGCCCCCTTAGACCACCCGAAGGCAGATACCCCAGTGTGTCTCAGCCTGTGTTGACTGCGCTGAATCGTCGTCGTTCGGAAGAAGCTACTTACCTACTTGAATGAGGTTCTTTTACCCTGAAGGGATAGCGAGTCTATCATTTCTTAGACGGACGTTTAAGTCCTCTGGGTCCAAGCTAGGGACCTAGTCATTCTAGGTGACCTCTTCCTTTTGTCGGTGAGTGAGGTCATAAGAAGATACCTCTTAGGGTACCTGTCTCGTCGGGTCGTCCGATATGTCAGGTACCCCAGCGTTTCTCAACCTGTGCTGATTCACTGATTGTGTGTGTCTCAGGTCCCTTCATCTCAGGTCTCTCCACTTTAGACTGGTCCCAGTGTGTCGTGTTTGGTCATGACGTCGTCTTAGTCTTGAGTCCAATCTTGGTCGATAAGGGAAGTGTCGCCAAGTCTGTTCCCGAAGGGTCGGGGTCGAGACCGGGGTTCGTGACCCGTGTGTACGTTTCCTTCCCCGAGGTGACTCAGGAGCCGTCGACGACACCGGGGGGTCAGGGGTCCGTTGGGTGTCCTGGTCGGTGATCCGATGTCCTTCTCGGTCCGACTGGGACGGGGGTCCAGGGGGGGTGGGGCTGTGAAGAGTGTCTCGAACCCCCGTTCGGAGACGGATTGTCCTCCCCGGTCGGTCCGTCGGACTAATGTCTCACGGTACCCTCCACTGTTGTCGGTCTTCCTGTGTTGGGACGGCTTTATAAAGTCGTCCTTTGGGTTTATAAATCTCTCTTCCCCTTTTTGTCTTACGTGTGAAGTTTCGGTCAGTTGCCCTGAACCGATAGTTCCTGGGTACCTCTCCCCTCCACCCACCACAGACTGGGGTTCCTCCTGTGTTGAATCTGGGGTGTAGGCCACACTGGTTAGGAGGTCCCTACAGTGGGCACTCCAGTAGACCTGGGTCCTAGGAGGGTCCTGAGTAGGGGAAAGAGGTCTCCTCCTCCGTCCCGAGACGACCTTCCGTTCTCCGCTATGTGGAAGGAAAAGAGGACCCTCCACCTACTCAGACGTCTTTTACTTTTTACCACCCACTGAGGTGGTCCTCAAGACCACCCGAAATAGTAGGCACAGAGGTAGAGGTCCAACCCTCGAGTTATGTGCCGCCCCGGACTTCATCCGTAACCCTTGTCGGGGATCGGGTCTCTACCTCCACGGTCTCAGTTTGGCTCATGCCGGGACACCCCGAGGATCCGAACCTGCGGAAAGACAGGGGGTAAAGAACATCCGTTCTGAGGTCGGAGACACTGGAAGGGGCTCAAGGTTTCCCGCCGATTAGTCCCTTCCTCATCGGTTCTTTGGTGGACTCCGTTCTAATTTCCCTGGTCTCTTTGAATAGTTATAATCCTCAACTGGTGGGCTTTGAGACGTGTGAGATTAGGGTTTCTCTGGGGTGAAACCTGAGTGATAAGATTTGGGAGTAGTTCGAGAAACTACTCTCTGTGGGTAAAAAAGTTCTTTGTGGATAAAAAAAGTTCCGTCTTCGGGTGACACAAAGGGAAACGGACCGTTTTGTGTTATTTCGATAGGCAAAGATGAAGTCGGTTATGACAGAGACCCTAAACTGAGTCCTGACCACATGTTTCTCCGGCTCGAAACCCATTGTTCTCGTCGTCGATTGTCTCCTTTAGTGGTCAACGAACCCGGCCAGTTCACACAAATGTACCTAAGACGTCCTTACTCCCGTTACGATATGACATCAGGGTAAAGTGTCTAATCCTCTGACTGAACGAGTTTCAGTACACCGATTCATAAGTCGGTTAATGTGTCTCTTGAAGGGCTACGTGGGATCCCAAGACGTCGGTGGTGTGTATGGGACATGAAAGGGTGGAGACCCGGAAACGAGGAACAAAAACATACAAAGTATCACACCCGAGACCCAAGTTTAGGTGTAAGAGGGTGGAGGATCGACATGTCGGAACCCGTTTTCTCACTTCGACCTCCTCGGTGAGACAACGAGAACGGGATTCCACCCCAACGATTAGGAGGTCGTCTCCCAACGGGGTCCTGATACTCTACTACGTGTGTTTGGAAAGGGTGACGGTCACCCTTCGTTCACGAGTCGTTGACGATCCACCTTAGTAGGCGTCGGGCCCGGGGTTAGGGACGGCTGAGGGTAGTGAAGGTGGAGGACTGAGATGGAGGGAAGTCTAGGTTCCGAGACTTTAGTCGTTCCGTTCCACTGAGAGTCGGAGATCGATTGGTACGGCGGGACCCGTTTAGGGGACTGGAGTCGTCTCGTTATTGTGGATTGGGTGTCCTGTCCAAGTTACTCTAGTCCATTCTTGGTCCGACCGTGGACCGTCCATAAACCGTCTTTCAAGTGCCCCCGACGTCGGGTGAGGTGAGTAGCGAAGACGGGTGGAGTTACGAGGGGGGAGGTGAAATTCAAGTTCTCGTCTTTAAGTGGAGAGTTGTCATGTGCGGACCCTGGAGGTCGACGTGGATACTTGTGGTGAGTCCATCGTTGGAGAAATGGACAGAAAGAGATCTCATCCCCGAGGGACTCCCGTCCACGTTGCAAAACGAGTCTCGGTCTGGGGAGGGGTGGTGTCCGGTGTCCCGAGATGTCCGTCCGGAGTCCTTTGTCCTTGACGGAGGAGGTTCCGGGGGACTGGGAGCAGGTAGAGAGGTCGGAGTGGTAGACGTTGGGTAGTGAACCGTGGTCCTGATATAAAGGGGAGTAAAGTCGTAATGTCGGGACAAAGAGAGGGGTCGATCTGTCTCGAGGTCTCCCGATTCGGGGTAGATCAAAGACTCCGAAGCTTCACTCCAAAGACAGTGTGGTTTCACTGTCGACCGTCCGTCCCCAGGGGGACACTAGGGGGTTGAGACGGGTCCAAAGACTTCAAACCCCACAGTCTACTTAACGAGTGTTTTTCCGCTCTGTGGAGTCCGTCGACATGTCTCGACCCCGTGGGGTGGGGGATGCTAATGACTTTTTCCGTTGATTCCGCAGTACTTACCTCCCCTGGGTCTGGACCTGGTTGTTCCTTCCCTCTCTCTCCATGGGATTGACGTTCGACCCACATTCCCTCACACCCACCCGAGAAAATACCCCGACACTCGAGACACCCGAAACCACCTTTTTTGGTGTGAGGGAGTGTAGTCTTCTCTCCCTCCTCTGTAGAAATAGTCTTGTGGCTCCCCCATTTTCCGAGTCGGGCGTCTTTGCAATCAAATCTTGTCTTACGAGGTGGAGAAAATTCAATGTTTGTCGACGACTTCCTTCTCCTTAGAAAGACTTTACGACAACTGAGGGAATGACCTTTTAACGTTTTTAAACCACTCAAGTTTAAGAAACCGAGTTGGGTCTGTCGGACCAGTAGACTGGGAGTGGGGAGACAGGACACCGACGTCGGGTCTTAGTAGTCCGTCAAAGTGTGGAGGGGCTCCTCCCGACGTTACTTTTGCCTGGGAGGTAGGACGGGAGAGAGATCGAAAAAGTGTTCCCACGGCCTCCCTGAAGGGACCGGTAGGTCACCAATTTTGAAGTTGAAGGTTACGTCCCTCTCGCTCAAGTTAGGGATCAACCCCTCGATTCTGAGACGTCCTGAGGATCGGCCTTTTTTTTTTTTTTTTTTCGTATTTTGTCTTAGTTATAACCTTGTTTCAGTTATTTCTGCTTACCAGGTGTAGGGGGGAGGGGGGTTTTTAGAAGTTTATTTATTTGTTTATGTTTCCACCAAGTGGGTCTTCACCTTAACGACCTAGTGCACCGGAAGGGACCACCGAGTCTGTCATTTCTTAAACGGACGTTACGTCCTTTGGGTCCAAGCTAGGGACCCAGACCTTTAGGGGACCTTCTTCAATACCGTTGGGTGAGGTCATAAAAACGGACCCCCTCGGACTGTGCGAAGCCAGGTGACTCAACGTTTCTTTATCTATGACGACTCGGTCCTTTTGTGTGTGTGGACCGTCAGATAAAAATTAAAAAACTCCTTAGAGATGTGACAGAGGGTATCACCGACATGGTAAAATTTGGTTTTATGTTTGTGATATGTTAAGGTGAACATTCGATAGATCTCATCGATTTAAGTGTCTTTGTCTTTCATTTTACCATCAGTGTGTCGGGACCCCTCTCCGCCCTCCACCCCCCTTCCTCTCGACAAATTGTCCAGATCTCAAAGTCAAAACGGCTACTTTTGTAAAACCTCTAGACAAAGTGTCATTGCACTTATGTGCATTGTGATGAGTTGTCGTGAGTCTTTTTTCCATGTTTCCCATATGAAACCATACACGAAAAGTGATATTAATTTTCTTTTCTTTCAGTCAACGGGAAAGAAGACGAGATGCTTCTAGACTGAGGCACGGGAGATGTGACCCCATACCTTCCCCGTAGTGCATCTTCACCGTAAATCCTCGAGCCACCGTCGCCGTCGATTGTGAATTACTCGGAACGGCGCACAGTTCGGGACAAAGGTTATTCGTTGGACACTTCCACTATATTACGGTACGCACGTCCCCGGCGGTTGTCTGTGTGTCGAACCCACCACTGAGAAAGTCGTTGTCATTCCCCGGGTGTGGCTACTCGGTTCACCGTGCACCTGTTTCTGCGGACGGCTCTCGTCGTCCGGGAGAATAGGCACAGTTGCGTAGGAACCCCTCTTCCTCCTCCAGTCCCGAGGGGGTAAATAAGGTCCCCAGGCCTCCCTGAGAGTCGTTTTTAGAGGTTCCCCTAAGTGGAGATAGAAGAGGTGAGGAAGGTTCCTTGTAGACCTCCACAAGTGTACGATAAAGTACGAGAGGATGCTAGTGGACGGAGTGACCCGGAGAGAGATAGTAGGGTCACTATCTCCGGTGAGGCAAGAGCACCAAGATGAGCCGAGATCGTAGAGTTAAACATGTTTCTGAGAGGAGCTCCAAGGCAGAGTCCTCGGACCGAAGGGACAAGGGGTTTCGGAACATGAAGGGACGGGGACGAAGGGGGCGGGGGAGTGGTGTGTGTACCTCAAGTTTCCGACTCCGGTTAGATTGTCGTTTGTTGGTTCAAGTTCTACTTTCGAGAACCGGACTCCAGTCTCGGTCGGTTCGTGTCGGAGGTTTTGGTCTCCTGACACAAAGAAAATTTGCGGTCTGATATTTATCCCGTTTTGGGGTCCTTTTGTGAATCTTCGGCGTCAGTAGTGGAGGGAACACAGGGGGGAAGATGTCCTGAGGGGGGTGGGAGTGCTCTTGGAAAGTTGTGAACGATTAGAGACGGAAGTTATTCGGAGATAATGATACGGTAGACATCAGTAGGATTCCCGAGATCATTTTGAGTTTTGCTAAGTTATTTTTAAGTGGAATTGACATTTTTAAGATTGGTCTCATCAATTACTTTCGTCTAAATAGTTAGACTCTTAAAAAACAACAACAACAAAACCGACGGGAACTACAACTCGAGTTGTTTTTATTCTTTTGCTCTCGGAAATCCTTCCTTGGAGAAGACAAACGAGAGTTTTTTTGGGTTGGAGAAGTGAAGGGTGAAGACGTGAGGATCTGCCACTCTCAACAAAGCTGACTTACTGGGTCTCCGAAGACACTAGGACCTATTAGTTTTCTAGCTAACACGAGGGAAATGAATGTTTCCGTCAATTCACCTGGTCACGCGAAATGTTAAAGGTTGTTCCGAACTTTGTTTTCTCCGAAAGTACAATTGGGATCCAAGGGGGGGCGGGGGGTGGTGGTTTAAGTTCAGTACACGGGTCAGACTCGTAAACCAGTCTACATTAAAATGTACTAAGCATCAATTTAAAAAAATTTGAAAATCCTCCTCCTAACCACAGTCTTAGAGTTACAACCTTGGTCGGAATGAGATACCTGGTCTTATACACACCCCCTCACGCTTCCCGGGTCTTCTATTTTCCTCTCGCTAACCCGTCTGTCTTTTGGAGCCTTCTCCTATTCCGTCCATTCCTCCAGCCACCCTAGGTTCTCCGAAGGTCCTTGTCCAGTCGAGACACTCGTCAGGTTCTTTTGGACCAATCCCTACCCCGGGGTCGTCTTCCGTCCCGGACCCCACTGGGTACGTGGGGGTCCTTTGTTTCCTAGGGGTTCTCGGTGTAACACTTCGGGTACCAGAGGGAGGACCGACAGACGATCCTAGGAGAAGGGCGAGAAGAGGACGAAACGACAACCACAAGTCAATAGGTCAGCACAGACTGAGAAACGCTGGGGTGCCTGACGTCGTGCGGTCCGGAGGGACAGGGAGTGGTAGAGGACTTCAAACGGGTTCAAATACAAGTAGCGTAGCCACTATGGCAGGTGACTAGAGTAGGACTGCGGGAGAAGAGACTGTGGGAGTATTTAAGGGATAAGGGTGAGAACCCTTAAGGGTCCACCGGGTCCCCAATCCTAAGACACGAAGGTGACGTCCCCCTTGCCCAAGCTAGGGACCAACCCCTTGATTCTAGGACGTACGGCACCCCACACAAGTCAGTGAGTCGACCCAGGGTTAGAAACCCTGGGGTGTCCGACGTCGGGTGGTCCGAAGGGACAGGTACCCTAAAAGGTCCGTTCTTATGGTCTCACCCAACGGTAAAGGATGAGGTCCGACACCCCATTCCGCGACAGTCTTTTGTTTGTTATTTTTTTGTGTATATTACTAGTTCTAGGGTGAGACCGACCTCCCGTAGAGGAGGACTCACCGGGCGGGGGCGATTTCAGTCCCACCTGGACCCCCGGGACCGAGTGACAGAACAGTTCCACCTAAAAAGGTAGGAAGAGGGGTCGTCCGGTCAGACTCGGACCGACACAGATTAAGTAGGAACGTAAGGGTCACGAAACGGGTGACGGCGTGTGCGTCGTCCGTGAGTTATTTGTGAACAACCGATTAAGGGTATATGAGACGTTATATGAAGTTAAAGTGAAGTCAAACTTTGGACTGGGACATGACATTCTTGGACCCGTTTAATGTAGTAGAAAAGTTCAGAAGTAGAACTAACTTTTCCCTTCTGATCTAATTCTAGTCTCACATTCATTTCACGAATAAGTCTCAGGACCGTGTGTCAGTCGGGACCTTTTGGAAGGACAAATCCTAGCGACGTCTCTACTTCCAACTCTTTCCAAGTAAGGACGGGCCGTAGGGTTGGGAGACCAAAAAGACACGAAGAGTTCCTCTTCACCCCACCCCACCTGCCGACGACATTCCCTCCTCCACGGCTGAGTCGGTCCGTGTTGTGTCCTCTGCGGACGCACGGGTACGGACAAGTTCCCCTTTATCTTTTATCTTAAAGGGTCGGCTGGTCTCAGGTCGTCTTGGTTAAATAATTCGAGTGGCTGTATGGTTGTCGAAGTGTACGGATTCCCCCTCCCGTTCCCACATACCTGTTCGTCGTCCGAGACCACCGTCTACAGGTCCAGAATCGGTTCAGACACACACGGGAGGACCGGTAAGGGAACTCGAAGTCGAAGGAATAGACTTGTGAATTCCCACGATATTTCTCATGGACTGATTCCGTCCATTTCCTGGATCGTCCAACGGGACCAGTGACACAGGAGTCAACACGTCGCTACGTTCCGAGGCACAAAAGTCAATGTGGACATGTGTGGGTTACGGACTACGAAGGTAGATAAGCTGGGAGCAGTCTGAGTTTGGAATAAGTTTCGAGTCAAACGTCCACTCCTTTCTTTCCGGTTCAGTTTACCAAACTACCCATTTACCGCTTCGGTCTACCGTTTTGGTCGAATCCCGGAGAGAGCATTTTACGACTAACGGCGGGTGTTGCGGGTTGTACGGTCCACGAGTCGGTTACGGTTAAGGAGAACACCCTCGGAGACGTTAAATCCTTCTCCGACCCCCTTGCCCAGTGGGTCGTCGACCTCCTCGTCCGAACGCTCGTTCCCAAGTTCTACCAAGGCTTCCGACCTTCCTCCCGCTGGTGCACCGGACCCCGGTCACGCCGTGTCTCGCAAACTTTCAGTCGGAGGAGGTGGAGTCAAGTTGGTGTCGTACGTCTCCCTCCTTCGTTGACTGTTGAGTCCCTGATAAAGGTTTCTAGATTTCTTCCCACGGAATTGAGGGAAAGAGAGAAACTTTCTTATGTGTTTTAAGGGTGAGATTCTTTTTGGAGTTTGGTCCAACATGGTGGGGGAGGGAAGGTTGTCGGGAACCCCGTCCCCCAACCGGGGGTGGGGTCCTTAAGGATTGGTCCCTGAGACAATCCTAATGTTTCCACTAATAAGACTTGAACTATTTTTGTGTCTTGAGTCCACCTTTTACGGTCTCGTCGATCGGCTCATTCTTCTAAAAACTTAAAAGTAAAAAGGAATTTGGTTAAAGGACTCTGGACTTCGTCACGGGGTTCAGGGTCTAGTCTCTCGTTACGGTCCGTCCAAAGACACCTGCCTTTCGTTACGACCCTATTGCGAAGGTGACCAGGTAAGAGTAAAGACCCCAAAAAGGATACTTCCCTCCCCTGAGCTGTATAAGCTATACCGAACTCTCCGACCGGACAGATATTCATACAGGGTTAGTTTGATCGGACTCCGGGTTTAGAAAGAGGACTTCAATGGACGACCTAAACCCTCTCCCCCTACCCCCTACGATTAACGACCGACCAAATTTTCCTGGAGTTTTTACAGTCTGAAGAACGAACGAGGTTGTGGAATTCTTTCGACAGATTGGAGGTTTCGATATTGGTGGTCGACGTGGGCCCACGGAGTGGGCCTGGTGGTGGGGGGGAAAGGGATGAGGAGCACAAAACTTCAAATAAAAGGGTGTAAGTCGGAACTTAAGAAAGGAAGGAAGGGGACGTCACCGCCTCCTCGGCGTCTCTCCCTTTGTGAAGCTCCCGTCGAGCTAAGAAATAGCAGGGGCGGACGGAAGGAGGGGGAGATTTGTTTCGGGACCTCGTTTCATTTGTTGTTGAGAAGAGGTCTCCTTAACAAAGGAGTTCCCTTTAATATTTCACTGGGGGGGGGAGGGGTTGTGCGTGTGTGTCCCGTCTGTGGGTAGGGTTCCTTCCGCGTCGGTGGGTCTAGACGAAATCCCCGCTCTAGTGGGTCGAGGGAGGACTTCGGGTAGGAGGGTGGTTTGAGTAGAGGGTTGTCGGGGGTCGGGGCCTTTGACGAGGATCTGTCCTCTGAGAGGTGATTTTAGGTTGTGGGTTGGAAGATTGGATTTGGAAAGTGACCGAGGATTCTCCTGTTTAGATAAACTGGTCGACGGTCGTCCGTGGATATTCGAGTGGTCCCCATATATCCACAGGTAGCTAAACCCCTGTTTTTCCCCTTAGGTGTCCGCTCTGTGACAGTACGAAAGCTTACGAAAGTTGGAAGGTTGTCTCTTCTCGTCCTTTCTGTGTACTTCTGCCCAAGCAAGGGTAAAATGTTTGCCCTGTGACGGGGCCCCTTTTTACTCTCCGTTGATAGGCCGGTATCTCCTGACCTCTCCGTTGCATGTAGCGAGGAGTAGCTTCAAGGAAAGACTGGAGAAAACGGGGTTCTCTTTACAGTGTGGACCCTGTCATAGACGTGAGGTGGAGTGGTGGATCTCGGAAGTGGTCGAGAATGGGTCCAGACCACCGAGGTGACCTCCCTCCGGTAATGCCATCCGGTTCGTCCGACTTCGATTCTTGGAAGCTCTTTGACCCCATGTCCGGAAGCCAGGGGTTTGTTCGAGGCGTCAAATAGGGTCACTCTAATTACAGTTGATATCATGTGTGCTTTAGATGGGGTTGTGCCTCCTCTTTGAGAGGGAGGTGGAGGGTAAGACGTGTTGGACAGGAGGGAAGGGGGTGGGAGCTTTTCCCGGCGGGGCCCACGACAGGAAAACAAGGTGACCAATGAAAGTGTTTCAACTTGAGGTTCGGGAAGCCCCTACAGAGGTGCTCTATTCGGAAGGGCCTTCGGACGCGCTCAGAGGTCGAAAGGTCGGTGGTCGGGCGTAGGGCCTCCCCAGTCCGGGCTGTCTCGGGGCTGGCGGGGGATTAGGGCTCGGGACGCTCCCTGCTCCCTCGGAGCGCGGTAAGGGGGCCCGACCACTTCTTTTCGGCTTTTTCTCGGCCGCCCCACGGCCAGACCGGGCCTCGACCCTCCACCTCTGCGGTCCCCCACGGGGCTTGAGACCCTCGCAGAGGTTCCCTTCTATTTGCGGGAATAGGCGGGGTGTCGGAGGAGGTTGGTCCCTCCATGGGCGCGTGGGTGTGGCTCGGTGGAGCCCGGGATCAAGTGGGCGCCCAGTTCGGATTCAAGAGAGAGCCGTGTTTGATCCAAGGTTTCTCAGAGGCGCGCGCACGTAACTAAGGACACAGGTACCCACTTGCTGCCTAAGGTCACCAGTCTGAGTGCCACTCTATGGGAGTGGCTAGTAGGGGGTCCTGGTGGGTGTCTCTCACTCCCAGTAGGTTTCAACGCTCCCCGAGGGGAAGTCGTGAGGATTTGGAGGTCGAGTGGACGTCCTAGAACAGGTCTGGTAGGAACGGGTCCGTGCCCTTGAGGAACTCGTCTACGTGAAAGACCCATATCATCGAACAGAACCGGAGAAAGGTTATGCCGAGGAGATCGTGGAGCTTCTAGCGGCGGGGCTACCGGTCCATCTTCTATTACCGGCTCCATTCGTCTCCCGGGGCCAGTTGGTACCGAGGGCTCTCCGGCGGAGGACCTCTTTCGGAGGGGATCGGGGTCGCTGAGGGTCAGGGTGGGCGAGAGGTCGGGGACCTTTGTCGACAAACTTAAACCTCGAGGCGTACGCGTCACGAGGCAAGTTGGGCCGCGTCGAGGTGGTTGTTTCAACGCCGAGGTTCAACCAGGTGACTCGCGCCCCCTCGACACGCCTGGGAAGAGTGCGCGCGGTCCCCACCCGCCTGTGTTTTCCCCGGCCCCCTCCCGGGGGCTAGCGCCCTCCCTTTCCTCGACTCCCTTGGGCCCCGTCTCGAGGGCCTCGGTGCACGCGGTGAGGAGGCGCGCGGTGTCGTCACTCGTGGCGCGGGCGGAGCCCCTCGGAGAAAATGTTCCCGGACATCGAGAGCCGGGCCCTCCTCCCCGGCGGCTCCCGGGCGGGGGCACGTCCGGGGCGGGGCGCGTCCGCCGCCCGCCGCCCGGGGTCTCAGTGGCGATCCACGCGCGACCTTGGTCGAGGGCTCGGGCACGCGAGAAAAGGGGGTCGAGGTCCGGTGTCGGTCCCAGGCTACGCGCGGGGCATACGGGTGTCTCCAACACCAGAGTACCGGAGTGCAAAGAATGATCACGATCACATACTTGATTTTACTCACACACGGTTTACTGACCCCAGTCCTTCAATAATGATAACGACAAAAGGAATATTCGGTTAAAAGTAAACGAGTACAAAGACGGTTGTTGTGGACTAAGGCAGAGACAGAGTGTGTGGAAGGACATTCTGTCCCCTTTCCGGTAATCTTTCCCTGACCCCTCCGACATCTCTCAGTCTCCTATAGTCCTTGATTTGGTCAGTTATTCCGAACGTACTGAGGAGGGAGAGTAAAGTCAGAGTGGACGGGACCACTCTCGCGGGGAGGTTGGGTGGGGGTCGGGAGGTATAGTTCCTTTCTCGTTGGGACACGTATGGGGAGGGGTGTTTGTGAGATACTGAGATGTCCTTTGTGAACTGGACAAAGTATGAGGGTTTGTATAAATTTTACGTTGTGGGGGAGGGTGTATGTGTGTCTGTGTATTTGTGTGTGTGAGGAATAGGAGGAACAACCAGAATAAAAGAAGGACCATGATTTAAGGAAGATTATATTTTGTGATTTTACTACTGTCGACACCTCAGACCTGACAAACGACTGTATTGGGGTCACACACAATATATCGTTTGTAAGTTTGTAAACACTTTACCTCACTTACTTAAATACTTAAACAGTTTTCGTGTGTGGGTTTCGGTCTCGTGAAACCGTTCTTTTTCTTTATTTTCCGTAGGTCTGGATCTAGTTCCAGGAAACCGGGTTGAACCAGGACACACCGACCAGTCGTTCTCATTCTGGACATCCATACCGAGACCAGTGAGGTCCGGAACGAAGTCCTGTCTTACAAGGTCTTGACACGACGACAATATTCCGGAGGTTGGGTTCTACCCCTAGGACGACTCCTCGAAGTCCCATGCTAGGAGTCAATAGACCCCCACGACGGACTGAGTGTGCCGGACCACTGGTGTTTACAGATCAGACGGGTGTTCCCGTCACGTCTCGATCTCTTTCAGTACCGGAACCCTTACAGGAGACTACTTCTTCTTAGACTTCCGAATATTCTATCAAAACACACCTTACAACCACACGACTTTTTATCTACACACACAGGATACGTACGGACGTGAAGATGGGGAAACCAAACCTAGTTGTCCCGACTCTCTCGTCCGTGCATGTCTTCATACTCGTTTCCGGCAAACCTTAGACTTTTTGAGGGCCCTTTGATTTCTACTGTCTTTCAGATCACCTCTCCTGTCTTAACCCCTTCCGCCCGTCACCACCACCGTCGTCCCCAGGATAGAGGTCACTGTTGTCGGGTCGTCCGTGGGGAACCCCAGGAGTAGGATTTTAGGAGGTCGACCCATCAACCTCTTCGACGTTCTAGAACGCACCTTCCTACAAGGGTACAACCGTTTTAATCTCTTGTTTACCCAGAACTTAATTTTTTTTTTTCCGTAGGTTCAACCTTTTTTTTTTTCACTTTAACAGTTACAAAAGTCTACTGCACAACAATATGTATCTTTCGGGGTTTCTAAGATGGTTTTTTGTTTTGTTTTGTTTTTGACGATCTTGATTAGTTAATTAAATCATTCCAACGTCCTATTTTTTATACAACACAAAGGTATGTGATTATTACTCGATAGTGATTCTCTTTACTTTTGTCAAGACAAATATTACCGTACTTTTTATTATTTTATAGATACTTATTTAAATTGATTCTCCCACTTCCTGGACATGTGACTTTTGACATCCTGTGACCACTTTCTTTAAATTTTTCTGTGTTTATTTACCTTACCTCTCTATAGGACACGAGTACCTAACCTTCTTAATGATAACAATTTTACAGGTATCAATGGTTTCGTTAGGGGTCTAAGCTAAGTTAGGGGTAACTTTAACGTTACTGTAAAAAGTGTCTTTATCTTGTTAGGATTTTAAACATACATTAGTGTTTTCTAGGTCTTATCAACTGCGTTAGAATTCTTTCCTCTTTTATCGACCTCCGTTGTGTGAAGGACTAAAGTTGGATATAAGGTTTCGTTGTCATTAGTTTTGTCATTCTATAACGGTAATTTTTGTTGAGTACCTAGTTACCTTGTCTTTCCCGTTGGGTCTTTATTTGGGTGTTATATCAGTTAATCAAATGTTGTTTCCTCAGTTCTTATGTGTTACCCCTTTCCTATCAGAGAAGTTTATTTACCATAACCCTTTTGACCTGTCAGTGCACGTTTTTTTCTTTGATCTGATGATAGAATATGGTGGGTATTTCTAATCGAGTTTTACCTAATTTCTTAACTTACATTCTGGACTTTGGTATCTTGAGGTTCTTTTTTTGTATTCACCATTTAAGGAACTGTAGTCCGATATTAAAAAACCTAGACTGAGGTTTTCGGTTTTGTCGTTTTCGTTTTTATTTGTTCACCCTGATGTAACTTAATTTTAGAGATGGGTCGTTTCTTCTAATAGTTGTCACTTTTCCATTGTAAAACTTATCCTCCTTTATAAACGTTTAGTACATGGACTATTCCTTAACTATAGGGTTTATATATTTCTTAGGTATATTGAGTTATAATAGTTTTTATTTGTTAAGTTAATTTTTTATCTGTCTGCTAGACTTATCTGTAATAAGATTTCTTCTGTATGTTTGCCGGTTGACCATGTACTTTTCTACGAGTCGTAGTACTTAGTAATCTCTTTATGTTTAGTTTTGGTGTCACTCTGTAGTGGAGTGTGGACAGTCTTACCGATAGTAGTTTTTCTGTTGTTTATTGTTCACAAACGGTCCTACACCTCTTTTCCCAAGGGTAATGGACGGTCGTGACAACCATCCTTACATTTAACTACATCGGTGATACCTTCTCTCATGCTTACAAGGAGTTTTTCAATTTTTATCTTGGTGATATACTAGGTCGTTAAGGTGAAGACTCACAAATAGACTTCTTTTACTTTTGTGATTGAACTTTTCGATGTACGTGGGGATACAAGTGACGGCATAATAAATGTTATTGGTTCTGTACCTCTGTTGGATTCACAGGTGACTACCTACTTACCTGTTTCTTTGACACTACGTATAGTTTAACCCTTTCCTCATGCAATTCCAACATATAACAGCGGAACGAATAAGTTGAATATACGTCTCATGTAGTCCACTTTACAGCCCGACCTACTTCGTGTTCAACCTTAGTTCTAACGACCCTCTTTATAGTTATTGGAGTCTACACGTCTACTGTGGTGGGAATACCGTCTTTCGTTTCTCTTTGAATTCTCGGAGAACTATTTTCACTTTCTCCTCTCACTTCTCCGACCGAATTTTGAGTTGTAAGTTTTTTGCTTCTAGTACCGTAGACCAGGGTAGTGAAGTACCGTTTATCTACTACTTTGTTACCTTTGTCACTCGCTGAAATAAAAAAGCCCAAGGTTTTAGTGACGTCTGCCACTGGCCTCGGTACTTTAATTTTCTGTGAACGAGGAACCTTCTTTTCGATACTGGTTGGATCTGTTGTATAATTTTTCGTCTCTGTAATGAGACGGTTGTTTCCAGACAGATCAGTTTCGATACCAAAAAGATCATCAGTACATACCTACACTCTCAACCTGTTATGTCTTTCGACTCGCGATTTCTTAACTACGAAAACTTGACACCACAACCTTTTCTGAGAACTCTCAGGGAACCTGACGTCCTAGTTTGGTCAGTAAAGATTTCCTTTAGTCAGGACTTATAAGAAACCTTCCTGACTACGACTTCGACTTTGAAGTTATGAAACCGGTGGACTACACTTCTTGACTGAGGAACCTTTTCTGGGACTACAACCCTCTAACTTCCGTCCTCCTCTTTCCCTGTTGTCTCCCACTCTACCAACCTACCGTAGTGGCTGAGTTACCTGTATTCAAACTTGTTCGATACCCTCAACCATTCGGACGACACGACGTCAGGTATCCCAACGTTTCTCAACCTGTGTCGACTCGCTGACTTGACTTGACTGACCTTATGATTATTTCTTATGTATTTACTCTTTCTTTACGTATCTTTTCTTTGGAACGATAAACGTTGTTTATACCTACTTGAAATTCCCGTAGTACAATTCACTTTACTCAGTCTGTACCTTCTGTCTACGGCGTACTAGAATGAATATACCTCTTATTTTTTGTACATTATTTAAGTATTTATGTATCTTGTCTAAACATCCAATCTCCAACCCATATCCCGTAATCTTACATATTTGCATGTTGATATTTTATTCTATACCCCCACATTACATGTCTGTCGTACCACTGATATTAATTTATTATGACATAACGTATAAACTTTCAACGATTGTCTCATTTAGACTTTTCAGAAGTAGTGTTCCTTTTTTAAGAGACATTGACACATACTGTGTACAATTGATCTGAATGACACCACTAGTAAAACGTTGTATATGTTTATAGTTTAGTAATATAACACAATCCAATTCCGTTACCGTCGGGTGGGGTTATGAGAACGGACCTTTTAGGGTACCGGTCTCCTCGGACCATCCGACACCAGGAACCCCAACGATTCTCAACCTGTACTGACTCACTGAAGTGAAAGTGAAAAGCGAAAGTACGTAACCTCTTCCTTTACCGTTGGGTGAGGTCACAAGAACGGATCTTAGGGTCCCCGTCCCCTAGGACTACCCGACGGCAGATACCTCAGCGTGTCTCAACCTGTGTTGACTTCGCGGAATCGTCGTCGTCACTTTTTCATTAACGTCAAAGTCTGACACTTAAAATTCAGTAATATTGATCCAAGTTTGTGTAGAAATAATTAGTTTTATCCTTTGTAATGCTAGTTGTGTGAAAACGGTCACTCTTTATTCTAACAAATAAGGACATCGTATTTTTAGGTACGAAACCCTAAGTTATTTGAGAACCCTTCGTAAAAGACGGAGGACAACCAACACCTTCGTAAAGGGAACGTTTTTCGACAACTCTACAAACGTCTTCAACCAACCGTTCTCCAGTCCACTTATACCACCTACTCCGTTTTGAAACATCGGGTTAAACAAGTTGAAAACTTAGTGACCAACACAATGCACGCCAGTCCGTAACAGTACCCCTTCCTGACCCGGGAAAGACAACTGGTTACACCGACGTCCGTAACGTCAAAAGGTACGTAGAGTAGCCAAACGACTCGTATGAAGAGTCTACATTACCAAAGCGGTCCTAAGTCTTTCGACGTCACCTATTCTACCCGTCATCTTGTGGTTTGTAACTGGTGCTAGAAAAAAAAAAAAACCACGTTCAAACCGACACTCTTCACGAAACCTCGAAGTAGAATCAGGTCGGTGACTCGACTAGTAACGACCGATAACATATTTTAGATGAAAAGTAACGTACAGTACTAGTCTAACTCTTTACTAAACAACAACAACACATGTCATTCTCTTCTACTGTGAAGTTTTGTTACTAGAAAAACTATAAGTCAGTCGAGTACTCCGTGGGTGAATAGTTTGAACAAGTGGAAAGGTTGAACGAAGTTTACGGTGTGTTGGTATCGTACCAGTTGTAACTTAAGAATCCGTTGAAGAGTCCGTCTCAGTCGAAACTACTACGAAAGTCAACCATCGACAGTGGAAGATCACCGACCGGTGATGTAAGGCGTAGAAGTTCCGAGAGTAGAGGAAACGTCTTGAAGAACTTGGTGGTGGTGTGACATGTAAGTAATCGTCAAAGACGTGGTTTACACAACAACTACAACTATCAATAAAGATGATTAAATGTTGGGTAAAACTTGAGTTTAATTTTTTCGTTAGCTTACACGAAAAACAGATTGCAGTAAAGATATCAGATTTTATTTATATTTCATTTGTCGTTCATTGTAGTAATCGTTTTTAGTGTTTGACTCTTTACACACAATTTTACTGCATATACATTTGAATGAATCAGTGAGTCAACACAGACTGAGAAACGCTGGGGTACCTGACGTCGGGTGGTCCGAGGAGACAGGTGCCCCTAAGAGGTCCGTTCTCATGACCTCACTCAACGGTACGGGAGGAGGTCCTTTTACTACATATTTGTGTAAATAAATTCTTACACAAGGTTATCGTTTACCGTTTAAAGTTGTTACGTTTTTTACGTTAATGAAAACGTTATTGGTTACCGACCTACCGTAGTGCCTGAGCTACCTGCACTCAGACTCACTTGAGGCCCTCTACCACTACTTGTCCCTCAGGACCGCACGACGCTAAGTACCCCAACGTTTCTCAGCCTGTGCTGACTCACTGACTTGACTTGACTTGACTTGACTTGACTTATATTATGTAGACTATAATTACAATATAAAGTTAATATGGGCTTAAAAAAATTACTTGGTTTAAATAAAAAATTTTCTTGTTTGTTTTGTCTTGTTGTTCTTGTTGTTGTTTTTTGACGAATGGGTCCAAAAAAGAGTAAGTCGAACGATTGTAAATGGTTCACCGCCGAATCACCAATTCTTAGGTGTACGGTTAAGTTCTCTACACCCTCTACGACCAAACTAGGGACCCAGTCCTTCTAGGGGACCTCCTCCTTTGTCGTTGGGTAAGGTCATAAGAAGGACCTTTTAAGGGACCTTTCTCCTCGGACCGCCCGACGTCAGGTACCCCAACGTTTTTCAATCTGTGCTGACTCGTGTCGGATTATTATTTATTGTATTCGGAGTCCGACGTGACATAAGAAAGGTCCGTAGAAGTAGTCCGGGACAGTAATGTGGGTGAAACGTCACTCCTTTGACTTCGGACACACCCAATCGAACAAGTTTCAGTCTTCAATCCCTCCCCCGTGTGAGGGAGGTCGTGAGACATTCTCTCGACCGGGACTGGGTCCGGGGAGATACCCCCGTCCGTAACGTCAGCCGACGTGTGACTGGGGACCGGAAAAAAAGAAAGTGGAGCCCCCTCTCCCCCGGAAACGAGTTTCCCAGTTTTCAATCCCAACAAGAAGGAACCCCTGACCTATAGAAGTTCAGTCCGACCTCGGGTCCCTGATCCCTACGTCCAAACTTCCTTACGGGACCCAAACACGTACAAAGGTAAAGAGGAAACACCTTGGTACACACACAGGGACGTCCAACTCTGTCCTTTGACCCTTTCGGGCCCAAGACGTGAGAACTTCGGAAACCCTCGGTTCAGGGGAGTTGTTTCCGGAACCCCACCGGGGGAGACCTCTGGTGGATGAGAGGTAGGTCTCCGGGAATGGGTGAGGTCTGTCTGCGGAGAAAGAATTGAGGACGGGGCGAGAATGGGACGTGTTACTGCGAGGTCACGAGTCGGACCTCCCTCTCGGTCTGGGGAGAGAGACCTATTACAGCCCCTGACGTCACACTTGGCAAATGGGTCGCACCCCAGCCCCGTCAACCTCTCCGGTGTCTGAGAGAGAAACAAACCTTTCAAGAGAGGGTAAGGAGAGGGTGGAGACCAGACACAAGAAAAGGATTCTTTTATTTCCCGGAGAAGGATAAAGTCAGAGGGACAGAGTGTTTTTGTGACGTCTTCTCAAACCCCACTTAACCGAAAATAAGCTTCTAAAAAAAAGAAAGAGCGGGGGAGGTACAGTGCAAGTAAGAGAGGAGTGGGAGAGGAGGACGTCCGGGGGAAGGAATGGAAGGACGTAAAAGGGTTGGGGGAATTGGGTCGAGAGGCGAGAGGGACGAGGTCGGAGAGGGAGAAAGGAAACCGAGGTAGGATGCAACTTACAAGAGGAGGGGAGGAGGCGGGAAAGGGACCGGGGTAGGTGTGTAAACCTAGTCGTTAAAGACTACCTCTAGTCCTCGACACGGGTAAGAGACGTGTTGTCTGTCACCCCCGAAACCCTTTATCTTTGACATGACTTTGGACACTTACAGACCTGTCGACCTCGGAGTCCCTGTCTTTTCCTTTTACATCCATATACCCCCCTCCTCCACATAAAAGAATATGGCGATTATTTTTATGTAAGGTTACCGAAATAATAATACGAATGCCCACCATTAACGAAACCTCACGATAAGAAACGTTCCGTTAGTCGAAACTCTTACTAACTTAAAGTGAAACCATGATCTGATCTGGAAGTGAGCTCAGTCGACCCAGGGTCGTCTTTGACCATCTCGTCTAGTCAACAAAAGAGGTTCCAGCACGAGGGTTTGGGACCGGCGTTTTACTAGGGCTGAGTGGAAACAGTAAAGAAGGAGCCAAGTCAATCTACTTCCCAAATAGGAGCATCACTTACTTACCAAACTACTAGGAAATTATTACAATTCTATAAATGACAAAATAAAGACGAATCCTAATAGAGACAAACATAAAACAAATCCTTAAAGTCACCTTTATTAGGAGACTTTAAGTACTGACTAGATTTCTCTGTATATTTTTTGGTAACTTTCTTATTTTTCAACAAGTTGTAGTGGACTCTTGGACATAGGAATTTGTTTGTTTGTTTGTTTTTGGACATCGAGAGTTGAGTTTTCCAAAATAAAAATAAAAACAGAACAGTATAACGAACCTTCTCTCTGTCAATGTTTACGAATATTTTATCGAACGTGACACTTTCTGATAGTCAATTAAATATTTGAACGAAACAAAGATTACCTAGTAAATCTTTGGACCCCTTTCATAGACAATTTAAAAGTACAGATGTTTCGGAGACAAATAAGTCAATCTTTCCAAAGACTCATCATTTAAGTTCCATGCACTATTCTGATGGAAATACAAAATATGGTCCTTTGTGTTTTATGTTAGTGTCGTGTTTTACTTTAGAACTCGTTATATCAACATCGTGTGTGTGTGTTTTTTTCATCACTTTTACCATATGTGTCTATTATCTTATAATAAACCGGAATTTTCTCTTCCTTTTGGACAGTATACGATGTTGTACCTACTTAGAACTCCTGTATTACCATTGACTTTATTAGGTCAATGTATTTTCTGTCCATGACGTCCGAAGGTGAATATACTCCATAGGTTTAACCAGTTTGAGAACCCTTGTCTTTAACTTTGTCAGTAAAGGTCCCGACTCCTCTCCCTCTTTTCTTAATAAGTGACGCATATATCTCAAAGCCAAAACACTCTCTTTCTGCAAATCTCCAGACCATAGATTACTCTATGTATACCAATTGAGATGACACGACAGGTGGAGTTTCCCCAATTCTACTTTTTAAAATACAATACATATTTCAAATTCCAATTTTGTGTCAATTTTTTTTTCATCACTTTTAATCTGAACATTTAGGTCACAATCGATAAACTTCCCTGTTCTTAATCGACCCGTAACTCTTTTGTCTATACCGATTCATTAGTACTATTTTAGTGTATTCACAACGGAGTAGTCCCAAAGGTAGTGAGAATTGTGGTTTCGATGAACAGGAAACGAGACTCTCGGTCAATTCGATACCTCTTTGCACAGGAGTATTTAATTCCCAACTCGAACTCGTACCTAAAACTTAATAAATATAAACTTCTAAAGACTATCCAGAGGTAACGGGAAAATTATATAGAAGGAAATACATACATACGTACAAACATACATAACGATGCTATAAACCGAACACCCCAGAATCAAGGGGTTGGTTCCTAATTTGGGTCTCGGAACCATCACTTTCGCGTCTCAGGATTTGTGACCTGGTGGTCCCTTAAGGGTCACAGAAAAGGAAATTTTCTCTTGTACTATTATAATCTTAAAGTAACGACACACCGTTGTATACTTTAAAGATGACGGGGGTTTTGTTGAGGCATTGTTCTCTCCGGGAGTGACGTTGGTCAAATCTGTAGTGGACTTCGATAAGGAATCTACCCGAGTAAACATTGTGTTGTCCCGCACTCAATACCCTGGATGGAGGTTTGAAAAGAGAGGTTGATAGTAACTGGGAACTTTAAGATGGTAAACTCCCAGTAGGGAAACACAATTTGTAACAGGAAGGGAGATTCTAGAGAAAACTTTGAGTCCCTTCCTCTTTCCGAAATTCTGAGACACGTAGAATTGGAAAAAAACAGACAAACGAAACTCATAAATACCTGTAAAAGAGTCTTTTTTTTTTTATGTGATTACGTTTTCGACTTTTTTAAAAATATGCAAGACTACCAAGTGTCCTTGTGGCGTGGGACTGGCGGGTGGTTTCAACAAGGACCGACCCACTGAGACATTCGTGGAACCCGTCCCTCGTAGCCCCACTGACTACCCCGATCCTCCCTGTCAGTTCTCCTTTACACATATGTGTACCGACTAAGGGTAACGACATGTCGTCTTCGACTGTGTTATAACATTTCGTTCATATGAGGTTACTTTTTCATTTACTTATTTTGGCCGTTCACTTTTTTTCTTCTTCTTTTCCACTCACCTCTCCTACCTCCCGGGTCCCTCGATTAAACACAAAAGTTTAAACGGACATCGTTATTGTTAATCCACGAAAGATTCACAAGTGAGACATGATCTTTACGTTATTTGTGAGTTACTCTATTACGTCTAGTTATTTCGTAAATCAGTAACAAATGAGTAAACTACCAACGACACTGTGGTACCCCCTAATAATCGGGTAAAATGCGCACTCCCTGTGACTCCAAGCCCCTTCACTTCATTGAACGGGGTCCAAGGAACGAGTCCCACTAGACTCGGGTGTCCAACACCGAGAGGAACAGCTGGACCCGTCGACGACAGTGGTGGACGACAGGGTACCGGAGGAGGCGGAAGGGACGTCGGAGGACCGAAAAGGAAGACCCGACTCTTAGGAGTGGGACGACCGAGTCCAGCGGACACGAGACTCCCCGACTGGCTCTTACCGACCCTTCCGGACCGCCGGGACACCCCTGTGGAGACAACAGAGACAGAAAGTCACTCGTTGAAGGGGACAGCGGAAGGAGAAAACCTCTACCACCGGACAGGGGTGACCAGGGAAGGTCGGACGAGGGAAACCCAGGACGAATTGTGTCTATCCTCGAAATCTCTATTCTTCTTACCTACCAGTTCCCTTCTTGACGAGAAACGGACATCCTACTACCGTGGCATAGTTGGGATGGTCTCACCAGTCCACCGACGAACATCACGAAGCATAAGTATGTACGCACATAAATGAGAAAGTGAGGAAACTAAAAAACAACAACAACAACAAAAACTCGTTGATGAAGTACGGTCTGAGACATGGACCGTGCCCCTTATATCGTACCGTGACGGGAACAGGGTCTCCCGGAAACGTACTGGTCCTCTGTCTCGTCGTCATGTCCAGATAGGTCCCGACCCTCGTCCTTCGTATTTCCTCTCCCAGTTAAGACAGACCATCTCAGTTCATTGAAGTTTCTCTCCCACTGAAACTATAAGTGAAACCTGCGATCCATTCTCAAGTGGTCCACGTGACCCACCCCTGTTTTTAGTCAGTACTCGCGTCTTCCGTTTTCGTACTCAACCTGAGGTGCTTGAACTTGCGCTTTTGTAAAATGTGGAAATAAACTTGATTGGAGATGGACTTGAAATCGTAGGAGAAGTTCCCGTTTAACGTCATCACGATTGTCGGGGACTCTGAACCAGTGGGTGTCTGTCGTACCAAGAAACCGATAGTGTTCTTTTCCCACCGTCTATAAAGATTTATAACAGTGTTTGTTTTTCTACAGTCAATAATCTGGGTGACTATACGGAAGATTATGATGTACAATAAAGTTTGGGTGTATATAATGATATGTGTTTGAAATAAAAATCCTTGATAAAACTATTACCACAAACCTATATTAACCAACGGAAACCCTGTGCCGTGTAAAATAAAATCCGTAACTTTTTGTAAAATGATCCTTCTTCAGGTGTCCGAAGTGGTCTGTCGGTCTCCTCACATACTTTGTTTTTATTCAAATTCACACCTCAGGTTGAGTACACGGACCTTCACGAAATTCGTCGTTTACAGGACTAGGGACATCATATAAGTTCTCGAGTGGGTCCGTCGACACAGGAAATCCTCCCCTACCGGTGTCAGGTCTCCCCTCTGTCACCCCTCACCTTCTTGTCACCTTCGTCCCCGTCACTCTCCGACCCTACCGAGTCCTCTCCAATTCTTAGAGACCCCGAGTAGGGGCAAAAGCCTCGGGGAGATGAAATGCGGTGACATCCGTTCTGGGGGTCGTGAGACCTTAGACCGTGGGTCCTATACGACGGAGGGTAGGGGGTGACGGACTCAGGAACCGAGTGTGTCCTCGGAGAAGGGACGGAGGGAATGGCGTGGGCGGGGGGGGCGGGGGGGGGTGGGCCGACGAGATTCGGTGGGGTCTTCGGAAGGAAGTTTCGATGACAGAGTATGGACGCTGTCGGGGTAGACCGGGGTGGTGTCGACATGGGTTTTCTGTATTTCTAGAGTCTCTGTTAACCGGTGAACAGGGGGTCTACCCTCTCCACGGACCCCTAACCACCTCTTCCCCCGCCCCTCCCCTCCTCCTCCACCTCCTCCTGCTACGGTTCCCCTTCCTCCTTAACCCTAAGGACCTTAAAGACGGAGGACTCGGTTGTGGGTTCTCGCTCGACCCGTTATTGGTCTTGAATCCACGTGTGTCCTGAAACCAGAACCCCTGGGTTCTGTACACATAAACCCGTTACCGAGTGGTCCGTGACCCCGACGTCTCCGAGTCTCGGGGTGTTGAATAATACCCTAAGTATTGTGTATTCCCCGATAAGTAAATTATAGCATTCCCTGACCTTAGAGACGGGACCAGTGTTTCGTGGAGTCAGGAGTTTGGTCGGTGGGTTTGGAAGAGGATAGGAACACAGCCACTGGGTTCGACTGGACCAGACCTTTTCGGAAACCAACCCTGGAATGACTTCCACTTGTGCAACCCACGTGCCAGGTCGGGGAAATGAGAAATGGTGGCATGACAGTCCCCTGCCTCCCCCGATCAGATTCGGTGCGACACTATCCTCAGTACCCGTGACTCACGAAGAGTGTGCAGTCCGTGACGTTAGTCGCGACTTTGTGCAGTGAGGCAGATTGGAGTGTTCCTGGGAGATTCCATTCGGACCATTAATAGACGGATAGAAAATGGACGCTCCTTTGACACCAAGTCCCTCCCCTTTATTGAGTGGGTCAGACCACCCACCCCTTCGGTCCTATCCCTGGGTCCAACCAGACCACCGTCTCTGGAGACTCATGAATCTGTTCCACCCTGGGAGCACTCAAAACGCGGAGGCCGTAGACCAGGGTATAGGGACGTTTCAGTCTAAAAATGGAGGACCCCGTGTCGTCACGACCGGGACGATGACTAAAGAGTCGTCTTGTGGATTCCGTGTTCCTTTCGGGTCGACTCCCACAGAAGTAAACGGTTCTCCTCCATGGATGTGTCCTTTCGAAGGGATGGATCCCACTTTTAATAACCACGAGTCTCCGTCACCTCTCTTTTTTCAGGTCCCTGGTGTCGAAGGGGAAGAAAGACCGTTCGGGAAGGGTCTCCCTGTCCCTCTGTGACGTCCGGTGAAGCCGGAGGTTGGACGAGAGGGGAGGGACGGACTGCGGTCCCCCGGTAAGGACTTCCTGACCACAGGATCCGTCACTCACAGTCACCGGCAGTTGGAGGGGTCTTCCCTCTGTTTCACCACGGGGGTACCCTTCATGGGTTGTGGTGGGACTTTATCTGAACGGGATTTGACTTGAACTTAGACTACTTCAGAGATCGATGTTGATGTAAGGATCCCTTATGTCCCCTGTCTCCTTATATAATTTCATTTGGTGTCCCCAAATTAACTATTTTAGGTTCAGTTTACTGAACCAAAGAAATTGTTTATTCAGTGTCCCCTTTTTCTTTTCTTTTTTTGTACTCTCCGTCCCTCTTTCTAAGTCGTCTCTAGATACCTAAAGTTCCCTGAAATTTCTCTCGTTAATGTACATCTCTGAAGCAAACCAAGAACTAAGATTTTCACTTTCACTGAGAAACGTCGGGGTACCTACCATCGGACGGGGTTCGAGGAGGTAGGTACCCTAAAAGTTCCGTTCTCATGACCTCACCCAACGGTAAATTTTCTCGAATTGTTAAAGATTGTAAATTCTTTATTAATCTCGATAAGACATATTTTATTCGATGTTCCTACATAACATGTTGTGTCCTTTACATCGGTTTTCAAACATTGTTGATATTCACCTTATATCGGAAATTTTTAACACTTAGTGATATGGTATGTGGACATTGATTGTATTATAACATGTAGTTGATATGACGTTAATTTTTTTTAAAAAAAATTCTCTGTTAACCCTTTCAATTGTAGTAGTTTACCTGTAAACTACTATGATTCCTTAAAACGAATTAAAAAACGATCTGGTGACTGATAGACTATGGATAAAAAAAAATAACACTGTTTTATATCATTGTTTTAAATGATGAAATTGGTATAAATTCGAATATTAAGTCACCAGAATTCATGTAAGGGTTACAATTATCTGGTAGTGGGATAAGTAAGGGTCTATAAGTATAAAATTTCCATATTATACCGTAACGCCAAAATCTTTTTCTGTAAGAGCCTGAAGTCATCGTCAGGCCACCATTTTTGAGGTGTGAAAGTAACGTCCCCCCACCCAAGGGAGGGACCAGACACTTGATTCTAGGGTGTACGTCGAACCGGATTTTTTTTTTTTTTTCTGTAAAAAGAAATACCTCTAATTTGGTTTATAAGTCTCTTAGAAGTGCAGAGACAAAAAGACAACGAGTTCCTATTTCAGGACGTATGGATGGGACTGGAGACCTAGGTTGGGGACGGACGGGGAGGCCAGCAGAGAGGGTGGTGGTAGAGCTCGATGAGAGAGACTGAGTCGGTACACCGGAAGTACGGTCCTGGTGTACCACTCAAAGTTCCCGTGAAGACGGAAACACCCCCAGGGAAGAAGGTATGTAATGTAAGGGACTTCTTGTTGCGTACTTATAAATGTGAATTTTGCAAAAGAAGTTGGGTTTCGGGTAAAGAAAAGAAGACTAAAATTTTCTTTAATTTTATAGACGTACTCGAGGAAAGTCACACCACCCGGGGACTGTCGCATAGGTACTACCGATTACCTTTATAGTCGGAAAAGTGCTTAAGTCAGAGATGGAGGGGTTTGTGAGAAGGGGGTGGTGTAGGTAGAACCACTCGGGATGAGAAGGAACCTCTTCGGAAGAGACTGGTGGGGTTCGGGAGTACTACTCGAGTTCCGGGGTAGTGTACATGAGTACGAAACGATGTGGGACCGAAGTGCTCGTCGTAGTGTCAACTCTTAGTACATAATTACACGTGACAAGAAAAGAAAATAAATAAAAAGCCAACGTGACCCAGAAACAACGTCGAGTGTCCGAAGGGATCAACGACTCTCGTCCCCAATGAGAACGAACGGCACACGTCCGAAAAGTAACGTCACCGAAGGGAAGAACACCTCGTGTCCGACACCTCACTCCCGAGTCATCGACGCTACACTCCCGACTCAACGGGGCGTCATACACCTTAGAAGGACCTGGTCCCTGACTTAGGTACAGGGGACGTAACAGTCCGCTTAAGAATTGACGACCCGGTGGTCCCTTCAGGTTATGCACACTAAGAAACGACAGACGGGGTGATCCGACAGACAGAGACACTAGGATCGGGGGTCAGGACACGAACTACGAATCATTATTTATAAACGACTCATCTATTTATGTAAGCTCCACCCTTCCCTATAGTCACCACAAAATTTTGTTAGTTTATTCTCTTTCTTTTTACAGACTTCTCTTTATGTGGTTTTTTCCAATTGGTATAAAAATCCCCCACTCCTCTCCCAATCCCCTACTATCCTCCTCAAATCTTTCTCACCATTCAACTTCTCACTTAAAATGTTTCAACGATTCTTTGATCTAGAATTCGATTTACAGGAGTGGTGTTTTTTTTCATTACTATTAATACACTAACTCCCTCCGACAATCGATTACGATACCACCATTAGTGTAACGTTATATGTTTGCATAATTTAGTTATACAACAAATGGAATCTGAACGAGTCACAATTAGTTGCCAGAGTTGTTTTTTTCTCTCACTAAAAATCAAAGGACCAAGTTTAAGATAGAGTTACTGGTGGACACAGAACACAGAATTTTTATATTTTTGGTTTGTCGTCTCTTTGTAAGAAAGGTCTGTTCACGATTTTCTTTTTGAGATAACAGATGTTTGAGGAGCTTCGTAATGACAGACAGAACAAAAGACACTATAGGGAACGTTACCCGTACAACAACACCAAATCAGTGAAGTCAGTACAGGTTGAGAAACGTTGGCGTGGCTGACATCGGGTGGTCCGAGGAGTACCCTAAAAGGTCCGTTCTTATGACCTCGCCCAACGGAAAAGGAAGTCCACGAGTCAGTAATAATGACTGACTGGTTTATGACTAGGAACCCCAGACCTAATCTCTACCCTCGACGACTGTCGTCCTTCCTCCGACGACAAAACGGACCTATTCCTACTCTCCCCTTACTACGTGCCAGACGTCTTCAACCTCTTATACCCTGGAAAATCTCCGTCCTGAGAGTCCTGACTCTCTCTTTCTTAAGTAAATCGGACCTGTTGACGTGCCTAACGTCTCTCTCAGGTTGTCTCCCCCTCTCTATTACTCGACTAGAACCCGAAAAATGTCCACTCTACGAGAACCGCGTAGACCTTCTTCTCCGGGTCTGTCGTCACTCCTACTTCCTGGTCCTCAAGTCCTTAGACTTCTTGGTCTAAGTCCCCAGTGTCGCGGGTCTACCACAAACAACCGTTGACGGAAAAGGTGTCACCTAGTTTGACGGGGCGAGGACAAGAGCCCGACCTTTTGGTTTTACAACCGTCGACACCGAACGAAGTCTCGAGAACCTCTCCTTCTCCTTCGAAGTGACTCTGTTTCTGCGTCTTTCTAGGGTCCCCACTCTGTCTTTGACCCCTCTTGACCAAGTCGGAGACTCGACTCCTGATCCTGGTTTTGTCGGTGGTTAATGTACATGACTCAGTCTCAGGTTCGACGTCAAATTCCTTTGTTCACGTGTGCCGGTATCTCTCCGTCGAGAAAGATGAGTCATTGTTGGTGACGGACTCTGGTTGACTAGTAGAAAGTCGAGTACGGACCTACCCTTGGTGAAGAGTAAGGGTCGTGCAGGAACGAGACTTTACCCGGATACTCAGTGACCCTTTTCTCCTAAGCTAATCGGTTCTAAGTTAAGCTGATTTCGACACCGGTTTTTCACCCCACACGGACGTCCTGTTCGGAAGGGGAACCCGTCGGTCCAACGGAACATGGGACAAGTCCGGACGACAGACAGTGGCACGGGGCTAGAGTGGTAGTCCCCCACACGGTGACCCTTCTTCCGTACCGTCGGAGGTTTATAGAATAAAGTTTTACATTTACAGAGCAATCCCATCGTGTAGGGTCTCCGATTCTTGAACAACGCTTAAATGAAGAGTCAAGAGAAAGGAGGACCTCCCCAACGATCCTGGTCGTGAGACTCTCTTTCCTTATAATTACTTCCTCTTCCTTTCCTGTCTCCATCATCACGTTAAACAACATTACGTGCCTCACCCTCTCCCAACCCCCCACGCCGAACTTTCGACACCCGTGGTCCGCCCCTCCCCATGCCGTACCCTCCCCAGACGTCCTTCACGTCGATACGAAGAGGTGTACATACACCCCTGGTCATCTCGACTAGGAGGTTCATCGAGTGGAGGAGGTACACGGAAACACCTAACAAGACTCACCGGGTACTTACCAGGTACTAACAAGGAGTTGTAATCTCTTTCGGAGAAGAAGGTCACTGGAAAGGAATATGACTGTCACTTGAAACTTAGAGAACCGTAGTGTGACCTGTCAGAGACAAAGGATTCTTCTCGGGTAACAATCGACCTTCTCTTTTCGGGTCGGTCTTTGGTTCGTAGGTCTTCCATACCATTAGTGAAAGTTGTCTAAAACGTGTGTAGATAAGTGAGATTCGAATATTACGGAAATTGTTTGTAGGATACAAGGGACCACCGAGTCTCCAATTTCGCAGACGGAGATTACACCCTCTGGACCCGAACTAGGGACCCAGCCCTTCTAGGGGACCTCTTCTTTTACCGTTGGGTGAGGTCATAAGAACGGACCTCTTAGGGTACCTGCCTCCTCGGACCACCCGATGTCAGGTGCCCCAGGGTTTCTCAGCCAGCCTGTACCGACTCTCTGAATTGAAAATGAAAAGTATCGTAGACGGATATTCTTTCTCGAGGTGGTTGTCGACGTCAGAGATGTTTGTCGCGATCCGAGACGTCTGTGGAAGTTCAAGTCGTTTGTCGATATATAAAGTTTCGTCAATGAGAAATTTTGACACTAAACTTTAAATTTTTTTGTGAGTTGTCCTAAAGGGAACACCAGGTCACCAATTCTTAGACGGACGGTTACGTCACCTGTACCCAAGTTAGGGGTCAGAGCCTTCTAGGGTGTACAGAACTTCTTTGATTCACACACGCGGTGTTGGTGACTCGGGTGGACGACGCTGATGACTCCGGACACGCGGATCTCGGACACGAGCCGGTGTTCTCTTCAGTCGTGTTACTCTTCGGGAACGTGACATTGGTCTCTCTTCAGGGGTGAGTGACGTCGATCTCTTTCCGGTACGCGTCGCTACTTCTGGGTCACGTCCGGGGAGGGGTGGTTTGGTTTGTTTGTTTGTTTGTTTAGTCTCTTTTTACATATCTGGTCTCCGAGACGTTTATCCCCATCCGCGGCGTGTGTCGACACGGTCGACACTCTACACACTTCTCGATGTCCGAACCGTTTTCCTCTGTTCGAGACACTTGTGGACGTCAGATGTTCACGGACGTCCAAGACGTTTGTCGATATCCAAGACGTTTGTCAATCTGTTATCCGATTTTCATAGTTAGTGTCCGGGTTTGGACTCTTGCGATAATCTCGAAAACTTTGACTAGTAGGGAAATTTGTCCTTTATGAATAATCTTATTTCTACCCTTCCCTACCCTCTTCCCGTTCATTTAAACTAATTTTTTGTTGTCAATCCCCGAGACCAACCCAACTTTTACACAGGTGTATTAAGTTGTTTATAAACCTACACGACTCTTGTCACGGTCCCTGTTACTCTTGATACCTCTCGGTACACGAGAGTGACCAGAATCTTTAAGTTTGCGGGGGACCCGGGAAAGACTATCGGGAACCCTTATGGACGTGTATCGGACCAAAGGAAGACTCAGTACTAATGACACATGGACCGATTACGGGACCAATAGTTGGTCTCGTTATTTTCGTATAGTGTTAGGTGAACTTATGACCTACGTTTCCACTAACTGTGGAGACGGTTACCGACGGCCGTAGCCCCGACCCTGTTGGAACGGACACCCCTGCGTCCATTAGATTCCCGTTTCTTACCTGGTCCTGATCCCGGTCCTGAGGTGCGTTCCGTAGTGGGGTCATGTACTAGGGACGTACGAGGACACAGGGATCCAAGGTCTCTTCGTACCCTTACTCCGACTTCGTAAACGAACTAATTTCGTCCGAAGACCCTCCTCTACTACCAGAACCTCGTATTTGTGTGGTCGACTGTCGACCCCTCTTTCTACCGACAGGGACCACCGAGTCGACCAATTTTTTTGTTTTTCGTTGTTTTGCGCGGTCGGTCATGTTCTCTGTATTCTCTACGTCCAAGGTAGGGACTCATTCCGTCTAGGAGACCTCTTCCTTTACCGTTGGGTGAGGTCATAAGAACGGACCCTTTAGGGTACCTCTAGACCCCCGCCCCGCCCCCTCCCCCATGTCGGGTACACCAGCGTTTCCTCAACCTGTGCTAGCTCGTACGTGTCACACGGTATACACGCTCACTCTCCTTTCCTCGTCAGGACCTCCTCGTGACTCCGGTCATGTGTCTGTGGAAGACCGACACACCGGAACCCTTCTACTGAACTGGAGAGACTCGAAGTCAACGTACAGGAGACCTTTCACCCCTATCATTATATCGTGGGTGGAGGAACACAACGTCATACCTAATCTATTCATTTCACGAGTCTTACCGTTCTTCGAACCTCAAGATTGGTGACCCGGATGTCCCTTAAGGGACAGAGTGACACGAAATAACAGAGGGTCATGTGCGTTCAGACTCCAGTTCCACAACCGTTCTGACCAGGGAGGACTCTCACGCTCCCTCTTAGACAAGGCACGGAGAGAGGATCCAACCTACCGTTCGCAACCGTAAGAAACTGAACTTCTGGGTAATGGGGTTAGAGACGAAAGTGTACCACAAGAGGATCACACACACGGATACAGGTTTAAGGGGGAAAAATATTTCTGTGGTCAGTGTAACCTAATCCCGGGTGGGATTACTGGAGTAGAAGAGACTGGTAGACATTTCTGAGATAAAGGTTCATTCCAGTGTAAGACTCATCGTCCCAAAGTTGCAAAAACCTCTTCTGTGTTGGGTATTTTCATTACTACTCCTACCACTACCATCACCACCATCACCACAGAGAGGGAAGAACACGGAGAGACACGGACTAACTTGTCAAATTTCTTTACGGACAAGTGACGGACTACAATCCGGAACAGGTAAAATCCGAGTACTCGCCATTTCTTAGGTGGACGGTTACGTCCTCTACGTCCAAACTAGGGACCCAACCCTTCTAAGGGACCTCCTCCTTTACCGTTGGGTGAGGTCACAAGAACGGACCCTTTCGGGTACCTGTCTCCTCGGACCGCCCGATGTATGTCAGGTGCCCCCAGGGTTCCTGAGTCTGTGTTGAATCACTGATTTGTTGTTGCTGTTGTCTTGTGGCTCACACAACTTAGCGTCAGCTGGGGTGGGACGGACTGGGACGACCCACTGAACTTCAACCTGTAAGGGATGAGGAACAAGACCCAGGGAAGAGGTTAGGTTCTGTCTTCTGATGTGCCCCACCCTTTTGAGTCGGGTCCTTCGTCCTTCGTTCAACAAACTCGGTCGTAGTGACATAGCTATAAGGGTTCCAAGACTCGTTCGTTCCGTCCTCCGGTGCAACAAAATGTGTACAGACATATTTGTCTACCGTCCCTTTGTGGGGCAACACTGTCCTTCCCTACTATTCCGTACTTCTCAGTATTTGTGAAACCGTGCTGGAAGTAGGGTCGACTCGGACCCGAGGTACAAACGAGTCCACACCGGGAAGAGAACGGTGTCGAGCCTAACGTAGTGGACAACGGGGTTCTTCTCTTCCCCAATTAGACCCCCTACATTTTATTTATTCGTGTGTGAAGAACCGTTGTGACGGTGGGTGGGGGAATGTACGCGTCGTATGGAGGACTCTTATTAGTGTGTAAGATTGTGTAATGTATTGTTGTCAGGGGAGGAATCGAAGGGACGTCAAACGTTTCGTAAACCCATATGAAGTAAAAATGTATAGAATTTATAAAATTCTAGTAAAGTTGAAATGTCTTTGAGACGTTCCTGTCACGATTCTTACGGGAGCAGGGAAAATAGGTCTAAGAAGTTGTAGAGAGGTATAAAACAGGGAAAATAGGTCTAAGAAGTTGTAGAGAGGTATAAAACAGGGAAAATAGGTCTAAGAAGTTGTAGAGAGGTGTAAACGAAACAGTGGAAGAGAGAGAGAAAAATTGTATAAATTAGTAAATAAACCGACGTGCATCCAGAATGAACGTAGTACACCCTAGAAAAGGACACCCGGGTCATCAGCGTCACACGTCTTGAGTCAACGAGACAAGTACACCCTAGAATCAAAGGACTGGTCCCTAGCTTGGGCACAGAGGACGACACGTTTCGTCTAATAATTGGTGGCATGGTAGTCCCTTCAGGGTGGACAGAAAATTATTTGTGGATAATCCCGAAGGGACAACCCAGTGACCATTCCTTAGACGGACGGTTACGTCCTCTATGTTCAATCTAGGGACCAGGCCCTTCTGAGGTGCACGACGTCCCGTTGATCCGGACACGTGGTGTGGATGACTTGAGACACAGAGCTCGGGCACTCGACGTTGATGACTCGGCTGTACGGTGTGGATGACTTCGGGTTCACTGGCTCTTTGACATGAAACGTTGTTCTCTTCGGTGGTTCTACTCTTCGAGTACATGATCTCTCCGCGGGGACGAGAGGTGTGATCTCTTTTAGGGAACGCCGGTACTTCTGGGTCATGTCGGTTTTTATTTATTTATTTATTTTATGTAATTGTTAATTTCGTAATAAACAAATTGGTATATAAATACTGTTTGAAATTATCGGGTCTGCCATTTCGTAGGCGGACGTTAAGTCCTCTGGGTCCAAGCTAGGGACCCAGCCCTTCTAGGGGACCTCTTCCTTTACCGGTGGGTGAGGTCATAAGAACGGACCTCTTAAGGTCCCTGTCTCCACCGACTGTCCGATATCAGGTACACAACGTTTCTCAGTCTGTGCTGACTCACTGAATATGTGTGTGTGTGTGTGTGTGTGTGTGTGTGTAGTAAAAGACTCGTAAAACAATATAAGACCGTGTTCGTTTACACGGTCCGAGATGAAAGGGACGAGACCAGGACCTTAGTCGGTAACGATGTCCTCGGGACCAAACAAGGTCACCTCCCACCATAAATCTTTGATTCTAGACCCCCGAAGGACCCGACGACAATGACCCCACAGTAATGAAGATCCGGAATCTTTCCTCGGTCCTGTACAAACATATTTGTCGGTGAAAAGTAATAAACGTCACCAACACAAAATATTTCAGTGATGTTTGTGGTTTACCTGATAAATCCCCTTGTGACCTGGTAAATCCTCTTTACCCTTGGTTGTCGGAGTTGTGTCCCGATTCACTAGAAGACCGGGGTTTCCTTGACCAAGGTTAGGTCCCGTCTATGTTATACACCTTGTTTTGAGGTCAACACGCTATAAGACGGATCACCAGTTTACCACCACTACTGCTTGGACTGCGACTTCTCCTTCTCAACCGACAAATTCCGTTCACGAGGACCGACCGCCGTTCAGGTGACCCCTTCGGGTCACCTGAGACGGTTTCCTCTCGTCCGGAACAAGTGCCCAGGTCGAGCGTAAGAGAGAAGATACTGAGTCGATGTGATTGAGAATGATAAAAGGTGAACGGACCCGGTCCCCTGAAAGTCCCCAGTCACCGAGACACGGACCCTCTTCAGATTCTAGGACCCTTCCGTCTCCGGGTACTTGACCGGGCCAGTCCTCTACCGTTTCCCTACCCTCATCTCTCCGGTCTATCAACGTATGGGGGTTTCTTAGACTGGGGGTTTTTCTTAGTCGGTTTGAGGTTACGTCACGGGTCAGGGTTGAATCTGCTAGAACTAATCCTGTCCTCAACCCTTTACTCAAAGAACGATCCTTACCGAGTCTCGCCCTGAAAACTCGACCCCGGAACCGTCGTCTGACACGACGGGGAAGGACCGGGAAGGACCGGAGCCTCCTCGTCCTACCTCCACCCCCGTTGGTTGGGACCCCCATGTCAGAGACAAAGACACGAAGAACGTGAACTTGTGGGAGGGGAATGGGGGAGTCAGGGTTCAGAATGAGGAATGGTGGTGGTGGGATGGGGGTCACGAATTTGTAAATGGTTTCGGACCAGTCCGCCAAAAGGTCCCCGAAACCGGGGCAGTCCGTGACTACTCGTGACTCGCAGTGACTCGCCAGGTGCCTTGTCTTAACGACTGCGACTGAATTACGGGGGGTGTGGGATGTTTCCAGGGGTGATTCCGGGAACGGTGAGCTGTCGGGAAGTCCGAACCGGATGGAGGGTCTCGGGTCCGTGGTAACAAGGCTCAATGAAATAGTGGTTTCATGGTCCAAACAGAGGTCTAATGTTCCTCTTACCCTCCTCTCCCGGCCCCGACCCCAACTCCCCCCTCCGACCCCAACAATATCAGTGTCGGTACAGACGCACTGTCCACTTCCTCGACCTCTAGACCGAAAGGTGTAGAATCCGTTCACTACAGTTGGAGACCCAGAGTCACAGGAGTAGATATTTCACGTTTTTGGATCTATCAATCTGTGATCTTCAAAAAAACAAACAGAGTTATGTTGACTCACTGATTGTGCGTCTTCAAAACGTTTAGACTTCGTTCTAGTACTCATAAAAATTCAACGACTTTTATCCTTGCTAGGTGCTCTTTTTCTTCAAATTGAGAGTGAACTGAAGAAACTAGTCATAAACACATCGACACCATGGTTTACGATTCCTTAGTATACAGGTCGACACTTCAGCATCTTCGGTTCTTACAGTATTCAACCTATCGTAAAGAATAAATAAATTTTCAAAGACTGTAAAAGTTGTGATTATTCATAACTCTTAACGGTTTTTTTTACAAAATTTCCCGTAAAGTCGTGAAAAATTTTAAATTCACAAAAAGTCATTGTATATATACATATATAATCTTTGCATAATAATTTCAAAATGTCATCTCAAGTAAAATTGATTTCACACATACAATCAGTGAGACAGTACAGGCTGAGAAACACTTGGGATACCTTTGGGTGGTCCGAGGAGACAGGTACCTTAAAAGGTCCGTTCTTACGACCTCACCCATAGGTAAGAGAAGAGGTCCCCTAGAAGGGTTGGGACCCTAGTTTGGGTCCAGAGGGTGTAACGTCCGTCTAAGAAATGACAAAACTCGGTGCATTACATATTTCTGATTACAACTCAAAAAGGTCACATTGACGGTGAATGACAGATTCGATCTTGTACTAAACAACCTATTGAAGTTTTACTATTCAATATAGTACAAATCCATCCCTAACTTACATAAATTTTCACCTGACTATGGTAAAATATACAACCTTGTAGTTGTGAAAGTCCTGCACCACGTACCTTAAGAACGTAAAAGGTAGTACTCATTAGTCGTCCAAGGGACGGTATGTAAAATTCGTACCAAAGATGAGTCACCCTCTCTTTGAAAGTCCGACCAAAAAGATTCGTACAGAGGTATAAATTGTGATATGTCAGAGGTAAAGGTTATTTTCGTTTCGGTTTGACCTTCTTTAGTCGTAAACGAAATTAAAAAAAAAAACCTTCTTGGGTTCTATAGAACAACACAAAATTTATGACCCAACCGGTTTTTCAAGAAAACCAACCACTTGTAAAACGAATTATTTCAAGAACCACTTTTACTTTTTATACAGAATATAAAAGTGAATTTTGGCTTGTTGGAAAAACCGGTTGGGTTATTAAAGTTAGTTTCTACTTACGTTTAATATTTGGACCGTTACTTGTGAAACTCCGTTTAACGTTCTAAGGAGCACTTCAACGATACGAAGTCGTAGTTATAAAAAAGAGAAAGAGGAATGATTGGTTGGTCGGTAACACCAATCTGTATTTTACTATTTACTGTCATAACTTTTTGATAAATTTCAACAAATTACCAGTTTTTTATGTGTAGCTGATAGTACACGACGACTCATTCTTCGACACGGGACCTCTCCGGTCAGTGTTCTTGATGAACGAGTGAGTCATTCATGAGGGTAACGAGACCCCCTTCGAAAAATTAAACAAGATTAAATAAAAATTCGTCAATTATCCCAATCCACCAAAATTTACATTTTTGATGTTGTCGTTTCACCTTAATGCCCCAACTTAAGTTGTACGTAAATATTAAAGTTATCGACGACGGTCTGACGAGAGGTCTCCCAAACAAGGTTAAATGTACGAGTCGTCTTTCTAGACTCACGACAAAGATGTGTAGAAACGGTTGAGTCCCATGACTACTTACAAACTAGAACCGGTTAGACTATCCATTTTCACCATACAATCACGATCAAATTTATACGTCAAGAGAATAATGTCCACTCTAACCGTAGAAAAGTTTACAAACTCAGTAAACTTAAAAAAAGACGGACGTCTAACAGACAACTATAGGGAACAAGTAAAAAAAGATAACTCCTAACATCCAAAACAAAAATAAAAAATAACTAAACCTCCTCGAGGAATAAATACTAGACCTCTTCTTTTACCGTTAGGTGTAGTCATAAGAACGGACCTTTTATGGTGCCTACCTCCTCGGACCGTCCGATGTCAAGTACCCTAGTGTTTCTCAGTCTGTACTGACTCGCTGGTCGATAAATACTCCCTTTTAGTCGACATACAAATACTGTAATTGGTGTTTATGAAAAAGTTCAAACAACAAATAGGAAATCAAAACAATAGTATCAAAGACAGTACGTCTTTTAAAACTTTATATATACACATTAAAAAACCTCACCTTAAATAGTTAGAAGATAAAAATACTGAAGACCCAAACACGGGATTAATCTTTCCGGAAGATTAATCTTTCCCACTCCTTTTACTAATAAATTAAATCATTTTGACATACTTTATCTTACCCTGATCTGTGGTAGTAGAGGAAATTTTCAGGGACCGATCCTTCTGTAGTGAGACCCCCTATTACTTCCTGTCCCTTCGGACCAACACGACGTCAGGTACCCCAGCGTTTCTCGGCCTGTTGTGATTCGGTGACTTGCTGTTGTTGTTCCTTCTGAGACCCTCTGGAACCCGAGAGTGTTCGGAAACCAACCATGTTTGCCTAAATAGGGTTGGAGAAGTAACTTAGTCGCACTTCCGACTCTGGCTCTCTCCCTTTTCAGGTGAATCCCAACCACATCTTGGTCGGGTGGGCGAAAAGGGAGTCCTCCGTGACGAAAGAGAAGAGTTCCGTGGGGGTCCACTCCCATTCGAGTTTGACCCGGTATAAAGACGCATCTCGTGCGGAGGGACTGACGACCCTTTCCCCTTCTCTCCGACGGTGATCGACCCTCTAAGAAACTCGCGACTCGGGCAGGCCCACGCCCTCTCCCGCCCCCTCCCTTCCAGTCGGTCCACACCCCCCTCGGAGTCCGTGGCGGGGAAGGACGGCAGAAGAGCTCCGGTGCGGGGAGGGCCCGGGGGAGGACTGGGCGGTCTTTCGGCAAGGAGTCGCGGGTCGCGGAGGGGTTCTCGGAGTAGACCTCCTAGTCGCGAAAGCGAGTAAAGAAGTAAAGATTCTTCGTCACTCGACCCAAATGGCGTTTCGAGTTCTTCGACGCCGAAGTCGTAGACGGAGCCAAATGTTGTCCAGGAAGGGTCCGACGCTACCTGGGGCCGCACCACAGGGGTCCCAGCGTATAAAAACATTTTTAGCGGTAAACTTAAGAAAAAGACTCTCTCGAGAGAGGGTGTGACCCCGAAGGCCAGGGTGTTGGGTGACACCTAGATGTCTATTCGAAGTTATTGCCACTCCAAACTCCGGTCGATTCCCAGCCTGTGCTGACTCGCTGAAGGGAAAGTGAAAAGGGAAAGTACGTAACCTCTTCCTTTACCGTTGGGTGAGGTCACAAGAACGGACCTCTTAGGGTCCCTGCGCCCTCGGACCACCCGGCGGTAGATACCCCAGCGTGTCTCAGCTGTGCTGACTTCGTTGAATCGTGCGTGCATTTCACATTGGATCTTGGTGTCCCCTTTCTGGGCGCACACCCTCCCCTAGAAGGGCGGTGCAGATTTTAGTGTAGCTCGGTCCCCTGGTAGAAATCAGTGTTCAAGTCGTCTCGTTGCAGTCGGAGGTCGCTCGGACCGGGGGGTTTTGTCCCGAGAGTCCAGACCTTTAAGAAAAGGTAGGTCACAGCCCTGGTGCTGGGAATAAATATAATTTCCCCCGTACTATATCACTGGGTGATTTGTATTAGGACTAATTTTATTAGATGATATTTTACCCGAAGGGACCATTGAGTCTACCATTTCTTAGACGGACGTTACGTCCTTTGGACCTAAACTAGGGACCCAGTCCTTCTAGGGGACCTCTTCCTTTACCGTTGGGCGAGGTCATAAGAACGGACCTCTTAGGGTACGTGTCTCCTCGGACCGCCCGATGACAGGTACCGCAGCGTTTCTCAGCTTGTGCTGACTTCGTTGAATCGAGCGTGCATTTGACATTGGATCTTGGTGAGAAGAAGTAATTTTCTCCTGCCCCTTCGGGTGCACGAGATGTCTGTGGAAGAGTCCCAAAAAAAAATTGTCGGGAAAGAAAGATGAGTGGGAATCTAAGGACAGACTCTCACTGTGAGGGGTGCGTTGTGAGACGACAATCGAAAATGGATTTACGGTTGTCAATAGTCCCTCGTCTCTCGGGGATCAGACTCCTCCCTCCGTGGTAAGGGTGGTCCTTCCTCGGGGGTCGTACTGTACCCCTCGTCCCTGATGTCTCGGAACCTCCGTTGTCTCCTCCGTCTTGTCCTCACTTCGTTGTTTGCGTCTAATTTAGTGTAAGGTCTAAGGGACCTCTACTACACCTTTTCCGAACAATCCTTCCCACCCTTCCCGTCCCATTGTCTTCCCTTCCCTTCTTCCCTTCATGGTGGGTTTTCGTGTACCTCCCTCCGTCACCACTTATATACGCCTGACACCCCTCGACGGGGGGTAGAGGAAGGGACGGACGGTCCAAGGAGACACGTACCCTAAGAGGTCCGTTCTTATGACCTCACCCAACGGTACGGGAGGAGGTCCCCTAGAAGGACTGGGTCCCTAGTTTGGGTGTGGACGGTGAACGTAACCGTCCGTTCAAGAAATGGTGACCCACATTCCTCACGACTCACTGTAGACAGAGGGAGTGGAGACAGGAGCTTTGTGGGTCAAGGGGAGGAAGGGGAGTTTGTGATAATGGTCGCGGAAGGAGGATGGTGTGTGTTACATACTTTACCACCACCACTCTTACGTCGACCAATATACCCGAATCTGAAAGAGAACATAAATTATTCATTTCCAACACGTTGGTGAAACCTTTTGACAAACCGCTATAGAACTTTTGACTGGTGACCGTATAGGATATTAGTTTGTCAAAGAAAAGATCCAAAGAAAGACTGTCCCTACGTGCACAGACGAGTGGTACTCTGACAAGTTTTTACAAGTAGTGTCGTAGTCCAGGTTCTCAGTTGGTGACCTTTGTAGGTTGTTGAGTACCTTCCGTCTTACCTATTTATTCAATGTTTTATAGGGAGATTGCTCGATCGTTTGTCACTACTTTTACTTGGGTGCTGACCCACACAGGGTCCTTACACGACTCTTTCGGTCTAAGTGTTCGCCGTATACCTTGAGGAACACGTTTCTACATTGCGTTGTTGGCACTTAGATGTCACGAACCACAGTCCAACACCACTGGCAACGTCCCTCTCTCTCGCCGTTACCCCCGAAAGACTTCACAACAGACACAGGAGGATCCGAGTCTTAGGACTTGGGGGGGACCCGGACAGGCCCCGGACACCACGGGGTTCCATCTTCTCGTTGTACTTTTACCCGTACTCCCCGTTGCACCGCCTCCCTTCAGTGGTACATACTCTCCACACCCCTCGGGGTGTCCCTGGCTCACGTGACCTGGTAGTCGGGGGGGTTGGACCGGACTCGTCGGACAACCGACCTCGTCCTGACCCTTCCGATTACACGAACGATTTAGTTCAAGTCCTAAACTCAGGTTTCGGGAAATGTGTCGGAGCCAACCAAGAGATCCTAGACTCTCCTCACTCTGGACGAGAGTCGAGAGTGCCCCGAGCGTCAAACTACCCTCCTTCTACACCGCAGACCTGCTTGTCGAACTTACGCTGTGTCACTCTCGGTGGTCCCTCCCTCCACACCCGGACACACGGGGTCCTCGGACTCCTCCTCCGTAGAGAGTCCCGACTCCTCGACTGTGTCATCTTCCTTGTCCTCGGGGTCCCGGTCGCCTCCCGGTCGTCTCAGCCTCCTAGTCCCAACCCTTTCGGGTACTCGAAACCCGTTGACGTAAAAGAGACCTCGTTTTTCAAATACGTCCCTTCACTTTCCTTCCCTCCGTTCTTTGACCCCGTCCTGTCCCGGGGCTTGACACTGGTCGAACCAAATAGAGTGAACCCTCAGTTTGAAAGGGAAGGAGGGAAGGAAGGAAAGAAAGAAAAAGAGGGAAGGAAGGACGGGGAGAGGGAGGGAGAGAGGGGAGGAAGGAAACAAAAAAAGTGAAAAAGAAGACGGAAATCTTTTGGTCATGGATTTTATTGGAAGGGATTTTATTGAAACCTTATACGTTTTTGACTCTCACACTCGAGGCACTTTTGTTCTTGAAACGATAAAGGAGTAGTAAAGGGGTCCCAAGCACTAACCATGCACTGTAATCCATCTACGAGTTTTTTATACGTAACTACTACACAATTACTGTTCCCATGACACGACGTGGACGCTATATTGTACCCGTTCTACCCCTAATTGGCAGAACTTAGTAATATCAATTGGTCATTAGAACCGTTTACGGTGTCGTCCCATGACCCCGGTTTTGTGGAATAGAACCCCACCCACCCCTCCTTCCGAAGGACCTCACTCGTCATGTACCAACCTCGATCAGTCCCGTCCACACAAGGTCCGTCACCCTTATTGTGACCTCTCCGGGTCTCCGTTCTCTCGGGACCGACCCCAACGTCCCTCCATATACACGTACCGACGCCCGTCCTCACTCAAACTTCTCCTCTCTTGATGTTCCATCTCAACATTTTTCCCTCCTCCCTACCGACGTTTGTCTCATCCCTAGTAAGAACTTCCGGTTTAATTCTTATACACCGAAACTGTCCTTTGAGACGAGTATAGTATTACAGTGCACCGTCGGACCTTCCCTCCCCTCAAACCCCCTCTTACCTGTGTTCATATACATACCGACTCAGGGAAGTGACAAGTGGACTTTGATAGTGTTGTAATAATTAACCGACGTAATGTTATATTTTATTTGTCCATTTTTTTTTTTCTTATACCCCGAAACAAAATTCCTGTCGCCTCAAGTCCTATTGCGACACTATTTAAAGCACCGCTTTCCTTGTCTAGACTCTCCCATCCCTCTCCCCTCGGTCCGGCCACTCTCTGACGATTGTGGTCCACTACCTCGCCTCCCACCAGATCCGCTCCCGTCTCCGGTGCCCCCGTCCTTTGTCGTCCTGCGTGTCTCAGAAGACTTCCCTCTGACCTGAAGGGACCGCTAGGTCACGAATCCTGAATCAGAAGGTGACGTCCCCTGCACCCAAACCAGGGACCAGTCCCTTGATTCTAGGGTATTCGATCAACCATACTGGTTTATTTATTTATTTCCCTCTGGCCAGAACCCCTGGTTCCCACCCACTTCCTCTCTCCTCTCGTATCGTACTGAGGGTCCAAAGACCGGACCTTTTGTCTGAGTTATACCCCTCTCCCCGTGATACATCTACGATGAGTTCACAATACATTTGCGATGTGGCCCGAAGGGACCACCGAGTCTGATTTTCGCAGACGAACGTTACGTCCTCTGGACCAAGCTAGGGTCCTTCTAGGGGACCTCTTCCCTTACCGTTGAGTGCAGTCATAAGACCGGACCTCTTAAGGTACCCGTCTCCTCGGACCACCCGATATCGCTGACTGTGTGTGTGTTCACAATGAAGGTGAACAAGTTTACATGACAAACGGACACCGAGGAGAAGTCACTACTGACTATCTTTACTGTGCACCGGACAGGGGTCCGAGATGGCCGAGAGTTCCCGAGTCTGGACCAAGAATTAGACACCTATAGAAAGTCTGAGGAAAGAGGAGGGAGGTGGGAGGTCGAGAATTCCTTCGTTTTTAAAAAGGAAAGACCGGGACTCGGGTCGATAGTCGGTTCCTAACGTACTCAGGAAGAGGCTCAGTGGACGAGGAATGAGTGAGGACGTCCCTTTACGGGGTGGACGGTATCTTCACTTCAGCAAGTCAGCACAGACTGAGAAACGTTGGGGTACCTGACATCGTTATTATGACCTTACCTAACGGTAAAGGAAGTCCCCTAGAAGGGTTGGATCTCTGACTTGGGCCCAGAGGGTGTAAAATCTGTCTGCGAAATGGCAGACTCGGTGGTCCCTTCAGGACGGTACCCCGGACCGAAAACTGAGTCAAAGGGAAAGAGGGTGGGTCCCAAAAGACGAGTAGACAGTCCGGAGCACGGGCCGTCGGGGAAGGAAGGAGAACCGAAGGGAGTGGAAAGAGGGCTTCGACGTCGAAGAAACTTTTAGAAGGGGTGGGAAGACCTTGGGGAACTAACACGTAGACACGGATATGGAGAACCCACGATTCGACATCCATGCGAAGACTAGACCCGTCCACCAGTGGGACTGGAACTATGTTCTATAGTCCTATGTATGAGTTCAAACATGTCTCTCTAACCGATCTGACCTTCCAGAGGCCCCGTCTCAGACCAGAGTAACTCGTCGGGGTTTCGGACCGTGAGTCATTTATAAACAACTCTTCTTCTTATGTCGTCTGTGCCTCCACACGCTCCACACAAACGTGTGGAGGGAGGTTCTTTCCTGAACGATAGACGACGGTCCTCACACCACTCGACTACCCAGGTCAAGAATCGCAGAGGGACCAGGGGTCCCGACCCTGATCCGACTCCTCTCACTCCGTGGGTCTTGTGTGTTGCACTCTACCGTGACCGAGGGTCCCAGTAGGTTTATGGAGAAAAATAAAACACGTGGAGCGAGTGGAGAGAGAACAGGACCGTGAAACTCCCGGTTACCCCCGACTCGTGTCACCACCAGGATCCCGGGTCAGTAGAGACGGGTCGAGTCCGGTCCGAGGAGGGTACCCGACCGACAGAAACGAGGGCCTCAACGTGTAGTCCGAACACCTCTTAACAGTCTAGACGGGTTAGGACAAAGGAAAGTGCCGTCACTGAGGGGTCCCTGGGAAAGGGTACGGATAGAAGTAGTGTCGTCGACGAAGGACCACTTGGACTGGACTACTCGACCACGTAGGTCTAATGTTTCGTTTCGTGACTACGGGGACCCTCATGGAGTGAGGGGCAGAACCTGGATCACGGACCGTATTTAGTGTTCCTGACTGACTTACCACTCCACTAGGGGTTCCCAGACTTGCGGACCACCCTCAGGTCACTGATCTATACGACCGGAACCCTGGAGACATCAATCAGTACTTCCACCGTCTCGACAAAGGTGTCAAATTTGCAAGAGGACTTTAGATACGAAAATCTCCTTTATTCCGGTGAGTCCAAGTGTTTTCCTGGGTTAGAAAAACGAAAACCACCCTTACTATAGTCTCGTCACACCGTTGTAGCCGAATAGAACCCATTCGTTATTAAGGGCAACCGTGGACATATATTTGTACAAAAAGTGACCCGTATTACCCTCGTCTCCTCTCGTCACCCTTCCAGTTACCGAAACCTGACAGTGTGGTCCATAGGAGTCCGCTTAGTAGGATGGAAGACTCTAAGTCAAAGGGGTAGTCATTCCACCCTAGATCCTTACAGACCAATACCCCTGACACCCCTAATCTAGTCTAGTGTTGTATTTCTCGGGTGATATCACAAATCGGGTCGTACCTCACCGTCCGCGGGGTGAGGTCATGAGAACGGACCTTTTAGGGTACCTGCCTCCTCGGACCATCCGACGTCAGGTGCCCTAACGTGTCTCGACCTGTGCTGACTTCGCTGAATGGTCGTTACGGGTAGTTTTGGAAAAAAAAAAAAGGAAAAATGATAAACCGGCACGGTAAGTCACATACCCTAGAATCAAGGGACTCAACCCTAGTTTTGGTCACGAAGGACGTCACCTTAACGTCTCAGAATTGATAATCTGACGGTCCCTTCAGGACGGGTAGTTTCGGAAAAGTTTCTACCTCAACTATCGGTACTTACGGTGTTCCACCACTCACCGGATTGACGAAACGTACCTGGTTCAGTTCTGTTACGGTCGTGGTTCAGTGAAGTCGGTGCAGGTCAAGAGACGCTGGGATACCTGGTATCTGAAGAGGCAGGTACCTTAAGAGGTCCGTCCTTACGATCTCACCCAACGGTACGGGAGGAGGTCCCCTAGAAGGGTTGAGTACCTATCTTGGGTGTAGACGTAGCCGTCCGTCCAAGAAATGGTGATCGTGGTGCACCCTTCGGGTTCAGCTCTGTCTCCGGTAAGTAATACTCTTATTCTCTCGTAAGTTTGAGACTCCGGTGTCGTTTGTGTCTGTACTCGACTCGGTTCGAGGAACCCTCGGCCCCTGTTCGACCTTCTCACTTCACGTCACCCTTAGAGGGTCAAAGGTCGGATTCCGTCTCGAACACACCTCACACCCTCTACCTTATTGGAGACATAAATGTCCTAATCCCAAATCAGTTATAGGGTCCCTACGAGTACATTTAGTCGGACTTCCTAGTTATGTATGTTTACTGAACCATGGACCTAGGAGATCCTTCTAGGTGTCTAGATGTAAAGACACTCACGGGTCTCGAAAAATCTTTCCTCTGACAAGGGTGTACGGTCCCCGATACCGGTTTTTTATTTGGTATTTTATTTTATTTTTTCTTGCAACCGTGGAAATTTTTTTTTTTTTCTTGTTGTTATTTTCCTCCGACAACGGAAAAGGAGGATCCTCCGTCCTCCAACGTATATTTCTTCCGGAAATACACCAGACCCCGAGACACCTTATGAGATGTACATGTATGCCTTATTTCTGACTTTCCTAAGACATTTCGTTAATAGGAAGTTAATTTTTGTTTATTAAAATTTTTTTCTGACGTTCCTTTATGTATTCACAGTTGGCAACAAAAAAGTGAATCCCTCACCCTAGTACCCACTAAAATTAAAAGAAAGAATAGGGAAAAACAAAGAAGACTTAAACAGGAGGTGTCTACCACTACTACATCCATCTACCTCCCACATCCATCACCTCCCACCTTCAGTTGTTCCTCAAAAATTTTTACATAATAGGAGTCTTAGATAAATTGAACTTCTACTCCCAGATCTGAGTCGTAAAAGTACCTTACTGGTTCTTAAGTGACAGTTGGACGTCAAACATCGTTTGTTCACTTTCTTTAGGTGGTTTCGAGAAATGTGGGGTAAGTCCTACCCTCATTCCTACCAGGTCCTTCGGACTTACTAGTAGAGTCTAAGAGTAAATAAGAAGGGAAGTTGTGTTCCTTCCCTTCACCTTCGCCTCCAGGACTAACAGGGAGCTCGTCGAGACGGTACTCAGTCTCCAAGTCTCTCCTAGATACCTCTCGCTAGAGATGTTAGATTATGGTCCGAGTCGAACAGTAAGACTTCGGACCCGTGGTTCGGAAAACCATTAGACCGTTTCAAACACAAACCGTAAGAGTGAGAGAAAGGACTCAATAGAGAAATGAAGATCTGTATGAAAGAACAGGGAGGGACAGATCCGAGAAATTTTGGGAGGACCTGGGTTCGGAATGTATAAGGGTTTAACAGGGAAAAGTAAGGGTTGGAGGACGAGGTGAAAATGGAAAAGAAGTGACAGGATACGAAACGATAGAGAAACGTTTAACACGACTGGTGATTAAAAATGATATCACATTTTCTGAGGATGAGACACAATCAGAAGTACTTTGTTCCAAGATTCTTTTCGTTAAAATGTTACCTTAAGTGGGAGACCTCTCCAGTCATACGACAACGACATGTCAGAGACTCAACACAACCTGAAACGTTGGGGTGTCTGACGTCGTACGGTCCGAGGAGACAGGAGGTGATAGAGGACCTCAAATGAGTTTAGTACGGGTAACTCAACGACTACTATAGACTGATAGAGTAGGAGACGACGGGGGAAGAGAAAAACGGAAGTCAGAAAGGGTCGTAGTCTCAGAAAAGGTTTCTCAGCTGAGAAGCGTAGCACCGGTTTCATCACTTCGAAGTCGAAGTCGAAGTCAGGAAGGTTACTTATATGTCCGAACTAAAGGAAATTCTAACTGATCAAACTATAGGAACACCAGGTTCTCTGAAAGTTCTCAACAGAGGTCTTGGTACTAAGTTTTCGTAGTCAAGAAGTCACGAGTCTGAAGAAATACCAGGTTGAGAGTGTAGACATGTACTGATGACCTTTTTGGTGTCTAAACTGATATGTCTTGAAACAGTCGTTTCATCACAGAGACAAAAAATCATGCGATGGATCCAAACAGTAACCTTTCCTTCGAAAGGAAGGTTCCTTGTTCACAGAAAATTGAAGTACCGACGTTAGTGACAGGTGTCACTAAAAACCTCAGGTTCTTCTATTTAGACAGTGACGAAGATTGAAAAGGGGGAAGATAAACGGTACTTCAGTACACTGGTCTATGGTACTAGAATCAAAAAACTTACAACTCAAAGTTCGGTCGAAAAAGTACGAGAAGAAAGTGAGAGTAGTTCTCCGACAAATCAAGGATAAGTGAAAGACGGTAGTCTCATTATAGTAGATGTATAGACTCCAAAAACGATAAAGAAGGACGTTGGAACTAAGGTCGAACACGAAGTAGGTCAGGTTGTAAAGTGTACTATATGAGACGTATCTTTAATTTATTCGTTCCATTGTTATATGTCGGTACAGTATAAGGAAAGGTTTCAAACTTGGCTAGACAACAAGGTACAGACCAAGATTGTCAACGAAGAACTGGACGTATGTCCAAAGAGTCCTCTGTCCATTCCATGACCATGAGGGTAGAGAAATTCTTGAAGAGTGTAAAACAACACCGAAATCGTATCAGTCACTTCGTTTCAGTCACATCTTCTGGGTTTTGGATAAAGATCTTAGTCTTCTAGACCTAAGTTCAGAACACAAAACAAACGGATATTTAATAACCGAGTGGTACTCGTTCAGTACGGGAGGGTCTCGGACAAAGGAGTGAACAGTATTATCCTGGAGCTTTAACAGAAAAATTTTTAGTCCAGTGTTCTATGAAAGGGGGAGGTAACAGAACAAAGTAAAAGTGTGATTAGGACACCAATAAGGGGTAGGTAATATAGAAAACTAACAGTGCGATTAGGATAGACCCGTCCTTCGGGATAAAAGACTAAACGGAAAGTTTTAAGTCAAGTCTATTCGGGTAGGGGTCTTTTGGGAAGAGGGGTTGGGGTGGGGGGTCCGATTAGTAAGGTGCCTCTACCCTCCTCCCCCGACCCGTCGGAGACTCAGACCGTAACCAAGGACAACGAGGTGAGTTAGTGGATAGACGTGGTTCCCGTCACTAGGGAGTAACAGGGAAGCCAAGGAATCCCGAAACGTACGTCAGAGATCACCGACAAGATCTTTTAACTTACTGTGGTACAGTAGTAAGTGCCCCTCTGACTTTGACTCGTCCCGGGACACCCCTAGGGTCTACACCTGCAAAAAGGAAGGGGGTATAGAACATCCGTTCTGAGGTCGGAGGCAGTACTGGAAGGGACGCAAGGTTTCCCACCTAAGGTTGTCGACGATTAGTTCCCACCCCGTCGGTTCTTTTGTGGACAACAACAAGTCAACACGGACTGAGAAACCCTGGGGTACGTGACGTTGTATGGTCCGAAGGACCGGAAGTGATAGAGGGACTCAAACGAGTTTGAGTGCAGGTAACTCAGCTGCTACGATAGGTTGGTAGGTAGGAGACGGTGGGGGAAGAGGAAGAGTTAAGTCAAGTCAGCGAGTCAGAACAGACTGAGAAACACTGGGGTACCTGACGTCGTGCGGTCCGAAGAGACAGGTAGTGGTTGAGGACCTCAAATGAGTCTGAGTACAGGTATCGTAACCACCACGGTAGGTCGGTATATAAACTAGAGTTCTACCACCTCATCTTCCTACATACAAGGAGAAGAGGACGCTCCTGAGGTTTTAATGTTCAGTGACGACTTGTTGGTAGCTGTCCTCCTACAACCTAGGGTGGTTTTTTTCTATGAGGTTCAGCTTCCCGTTTCCTCTTCAGGGTCTTTTACCATCCTCCCCCTTTAGTGCAAATCTTAGTTTGGGGTATGGACGGTCGCTACCAGCTTCCCAAGTTTGTTTTAGAACACGTGTGGTCCGGGGTCTCTGGGACGTCTCTGACTCGGTTTTGACACAAACTCACAGAGGACTCCTTCATGCCCAGTCGTCACCGGACGGCGTCCCCGTCCCCGAGACCCAAGTCCTCTGGACCAGTGTGTCGGACACCGTATTCGGGAGAACCTCCTCCAGTGGTAATTGGAGTAGTATCTCGACGACTCGTCTGCTGGGTGTTTGACGTCTTGTTAATATGGTGTCTTTAAGAACGTGACACTTCTTTTAGGATCCTGAATGTTGTCCAAAGGGTTGGATCCCTAGACCGTTTCCCTAATTCTTGAGGGTCCCTTAAACTGAGACCTCCGGTCACCCTAGACTAATGTCTTGAATGTGTCCTGACCCCTTTGTCTGAGGCCTCCCGTGTTTGTTCTGGACCACACGTGGTCTTAGGTCCTCTTTCCTCGTTACTGGGGTGTTCTCTGACTGGGTCCGAACGGACACTCACAGGTCCTCAGAGACCGTCTCCGCACCCAACCGTTACCGGACGGTGTATCAGCCCCCCGTGACTCACACTGTTACATACGTACCCTGGAAAACTTCCTCCAGTGGTAATAGAAGAGGAAGATGGAAGTTAGTAAGGGTCGTAATCCCAGAAAAGGTGTTCAACTGAGAAGAGTAATCCACGAGATTCATAACCTCGAAGTCGAAGTCGTCGTCAGGAAGGTTACTTATAAGTCCCAACTAAAGGAAATCCTAACTGACCAAACTAGAACGTCGGGTTCCCTGAGAGGTCGTGGTGTTAACCTTTCGTAGTTAAGAAGTCACTAGTTCGGAAGAAATGCCAGGTTGAGAGTGTAGACAAGTAATGATGATTGGTGGACTCCGTTCTAATTTCCCCTGTCTCTTTGAGTAGTTCTAATCCTCTGACCTGGTGGACTCTGATTCCTGACGTTTGGGACGAATATGGAATTAGAACAGACTCTGGAGTGCAAACTGAGTGACAATATTTTCACTTTTACAATCACCAGGTCAGCACGGATTGAGAAACCCTGGGGTACCTGACATCGGGTGGTCCGAGGAGACAGGTACCTTAAGAGGTCCGTTCTCATGACCTCACCCATCGGTGAGGGTAGAGGGTGGTCCTCTAGAAGGGTTGGGTCCCTAGTTTGGGTCCAGAGGACGTAACGTTCACCTAAGAAATGGTAGACTCGGTGGTCCCTTCGGGTAAGAATACTTTTAGGAGTAGTCTAGGAAACCTCATCTCTGTGTCAAAAAACTCCGTCTTCGAACCACACACAGGGAAGTGGACCGTTTTGTTATTTCGATAGGAAAAGATGAAGTGGGCTTTGAGACGGAGGTCCTAAACTAAACCGTGGTCACATGTCTCTTCGGTTCGCAGACCATTGTTCTTACGGGAGACTTAAGACAAAAGGCGTTATAAGTAATCGTTGAAGACGGAGGAGGAAGGTACTGGGAGAGATCTTTGAGTCATCCACCCGCCACCCGTACGAGTTTACTGTCATGGTCCGTCCTTTCCAGATTCCCGTCTCGGGACCTGGGGAAGATATCTCCGACAGTAGGAGTCCCGGGGTCAGGATGTTTATGTTAACCAAGTTTGCGGTTTCTTAAAACTTTAATGGACGTGACGGGACCCGGTCTATAGTGGAATGTTCATAGTTCTACTATAACGTTTATAGTAGATTGTTCATTCACGGACTGGTCCCGACCGTGAAGTGACTAGAGTTTCTGAACAAGGACGAAGGTGGAAGAATCGTCCACGTCCACCCGTTTCCCTTGTCACGTTTAACCAAAGGTCATATGTATCGTGCGTTAAGAGACTGCCGTTCCGTCTCCCGGTGGGGGCGCGGGTGGGGGTGGGGTGGTGCCGGTGGGTGTGTGAAGGGGGGCGTGGACGTCGGTGAAATATTACATAGGTCTCTCAGATAAAGGAAGAGAGTCACAAGACCCACGGGAAGAGGATCCCTCCTCAAACTCTCCAAACGTTCCCACGATGTCTTCAACCCAGTGACCGTCGTACGACTATTTTTCGTTCTTAAGCCCCGAAGGGACCACCGAGTCACCATTTCTTAGACGGACAGTTACGTCCTGTGTTAGTAAGCTAGAGACTAGTCCCTGCTAGGGTTTGTAACGCATTGTCGATTTCTTTTTTCAGTGAGTCAGTACAGACTGAGAAACGTTGGGGTACCTGACATGTGAGGTACCTTAAGAGGTCCGGACTTATGACCTCAACCATCGGAAAGGGAAGAGGTCCCCTAGAAGGGGTGGGTCCCTAGCTTGGGACCAGAGGACGTAACGTCCGTCTAAAAAATGGTCAACTTGGTGTTCCCTTCGGGATATGCGAATGAGGAACCTTCTTTTCAATACTGGTTGGATCTATCGTATAAGTTTTCGTCTCTGTAATGAAACGGCTGATTCCAGACAGATCAGTTCCGAGAGCAAAAAGGTCACTAGTACATACCTACACTCTCAACCTGACACTTCTTTCGACTCACGGCTTCTTAACTACGAAAACTTGACACCACAACCTCTTCTGAGAACTCCCAGGGAACCTGACGTTCCTCTACGTTGGTCAGGTAAGATGTCCTCTAGTCGGGACCCGCAAGAAACCTTCCTTACTACGATTTCGACTTTGAGGTCATGAAACCGGTGGAGTTCACTTCTCAACTGAGTAACCTTTTCTGAGACTACGACCCTCTCTAACCCCCGTCCTCCTCTTCCCCTACTATCTCCTACTCTACCGACCTACCGTAGTGGCTGAGTTACCTGCACTCAAACTCACTTGAGGCCCTCTACCACTACCTGTCCCTCCGGACCGCACGACGTTAAGTACCCCAGCGTCTCAACCTGTGCTGACTCGCTGACTTGACTTGACTTATTGCATTATTGTGACGATGGAGTAGCTCAAAATTTTTATGTAAATAATTAAATAAACCGACCCGGCCCAGAATCGACACCGTACACCCTAGAAGTTAGAAGTACCGTTGTACATCCTAGAACAAGGGACTGGTCCCTAGTTTGGGTCCGGGGGACGTGACCCTCACACCTCAGAGTCGGGGACCTGGTGGTCCCTTCAGGGGAGTGACTTAACGATTTTCCACTCCTTTATCTACAGTGTCCTACCCGTCTCGTTTAATCTGATCATTAAAAAAAAGAAGAAGGTCAAAATAACTCTTGAAGAAGGACCATATTAACTGTATGTGTTGTCGTAGTAAATTCAAATTCCACATGAATAGTGTCACAAATTACTCGTAGGTGGAGTATGTCCATGTTCTAATTTCTTTATCTTTTGTTAAAAAATAAGGTTACTTTTGAGAATCCTAAAAGAGAGACTTGTTGAAAGTATGTATTGTATATCATCGTAGTTAATATCCGGAAGGGACCACCGAGTCTCCCATTTCTTAGACTAACGTTGAATCCTCTGGGTCCAAACTAGGGACCCAGCTTTTCTAGGGGACCTCTACCCTTATCGATAGGTGAGGTCATAAGAACGGACCTCTTAAGGTATGTTTCTATCTCCTCGGATCACCCGATGTTAGGTACCCCAACGTTTCTCGACCCGTACTGACTCACTGATAATGATGAGGATGATCACAATTCATATAAGTAGTACAACATGTAATGCATGTGCATGAATAAATAGAATATTGACCTTCGGACATTTAAAACTGACGGGAGTCGGTTGAAGAGGAGGGAAGTGACCTAGAGCAAAAGATACTCCAAAAAAAACCGACACGGTACTCCGAACGTCCTAGAATCAAGAGTTTGGGTACGGGGGACGTCACTTTCGTACCTCAGGACTGGAGACCTGGAGGTCTCTTAAGAGACATACTCGAATGAAACTTTACATTAATTGGACGTAGTGACACAATTGAGGACAATGTTGTCCTCAATTGTATCACTAAGTTATAATCTTTTCGTTAAAAATACTAGTAGAGGTGACAACGGAAACCCCTAGTCCTCCTTTTTGACCCGTCCCCAGGAAGTCTCGTCGGATGTGGTCCTGGGGGTCGGATCTCACTCAGGTTTCCGACGGAACCGTCCACTCCTCGTGGGTCCGTCGGGACGGGAACGACGGCCGACCCCGACCTTACAGAACCCACGAACGTATTTTAAACCCTACCCCTGGTTCACCGAACCACACATGTTTCATTTAGTAAGAGACCCGGAGTCTTTGACATTCGGAACCGGTCCGAAAGATCCACTACTTTACATGGTTGGGACCCACCTCGGACAGTCGGTGACGGTACCTATGTGGCGGGATGGGTGACCTCACTCTTACCTTGTCACACAGAGGGAGACCCACAGTCGGACCGGGTCTCGGGGTCCTGGTCCCTGTTCCGACCTTTCAGTCCGCCTCCCTCTCTCAGTCACCTAGAACCACGTCCCGGGAAGGGGAACGTCCTGGAGTTTAAGTCCTTTAAAGGTTCCAGGGTAGTCAAGTCCCTCTACAGAGGGAGGAGGGAAGGCTTCCTTTCCGCTCCCCCGACCCGTGAGAGACTTGCGAATGAGACGGTACTTCTGTCAGACTCAAGATCAAAGACAGTAAGTAAGTGAACAGGTACAAAAGGATTCCTGCCTCGGGTAGGACGACGTCAATTTTGTGGATAAGAGTTCCGCACTCCTAGATTCTACTCTCCTTTTCCCCCGAAGGGGCCGTCCGGTCGCCACTTCTGAAGTAGAAGGTTACGTTACACACGTCGAAGTTAGGGACCCGTCTCTCGATTCTAGGGTGTACGGAGTACCGGTTTTTCAGTTTTGCATTTTGTCTTCCCTATAACATTGTCTAAGTTATGTCTGAAGTTTTTACCAGATGTCGTTTTTTTTTTTTTTTTTCAATTTTTTGCTTTCTTTTCTGTGTGTGAGGGTGGATGGGGTATAGTCGGTCCACTGTCTCTCGTTCCCGTGGGTCTGTCTTATACAACACCCTCCAGGCTCCCGGGTCCTCCCCGACTTCCTCTCGTCCTACACCGTGGGGCTCCCCTTCCCTGCTCATAAGGTCGACTCCCCTGAACTACACACAGACTTTACCGTTTTCAGTCTTCGGGACCCGACGTTCACTAGAGAAGGGGATCTGGGGGCTCTGACGGGGACGAACACATGAACCGGGACGGGTCTGGGTCCCGAGTCGGGACGACACCCCCGAGGGGTCCCCGACCGACAGGAGAGTCGGGGGGTCAACCGGGGCAACCGTCGAAGTCCCCGACGACCCCTGGTCGACTCTCGTCCGGGCCGCACCTCCTCCGCCCTCGACGTCCTCGACTCGGGGCCGTCGGAGAGAGTAGTGAGAGGGAAAGCCCAAAGTAGGGCCCAAGTGAATCGTCACTAAAAGGACGACGACTGAGTGGGGCCCTTCTCGTTATTTGTTCCCACTAATTTGCACGACATCAAAGGCCCTAAAGGGTTAAGACAAATGTCCTTAAGTCTTCGTACGGTGTCTATATGGACACCACTCCACCCGTTCCCAGAGGTTCCCCGGGATTCCTCTATGGGGAGAACCTGACCCCCAGAGGCTCCCGTGTCAGTCCGAGAGGGCCAGTCTGGGACCGAAGGACCTCTGTTCCGGGATAGAGGGGAGTCTGACCCCCGAGGGACTCAGTCCCGACACAGAGGGGAGTCTGACCCCGAGGGACTCCGGCATAGAGGGGGAAGACAGCCCCAGAAGGACTCTCCCCGCAGGTCGAGAGTAAAAGAAATTACTAGGGGACATCGGTGCCCAGTGACCCACGGGGGAGTCTCCATATCACCCTGGGTGACAAACCTTGTCTGATCCATAAACCCAGGAGAGGGCCCTAAGAAGAGTGTAGTCTCCTTCTACGGGTCTGTACTTTAGAGAGTAGAGAGAGAACACAAGGAAGGAGGAGCGAGGAAAGGGGAGAGGGTGAGTCTGGTGCTGTAAAGGTGGGGATAGGACGGGAAACCAGGGGACAAGGTAAGCTCTCGGTGAGACGATAAGTAACTGGTCTCTCGTTTCCACCGTCTTAGTCCGTCACACCACTTTGGTCTCAGGTCCGACTGCCCCACTGCAGACCCACAGACGGAGAATGGGGAGGACGACTGTCGACTCACTTCCGCAAGACCCACGGAGACCGAGGCAGGAGTTATCCTCGGAGCCTAGTATCTCTTTACCGACCACCGTGCAGGTATCACCCTTACCGAACGACCAGTGGCCGACCGGGCCCCTCCGCTTACAGTCGGTCGTAAAGGTGGTAGGGACAACAGCCGGGACCGTCGTCGAGTGGGTCCACTGGGGTCGACGATGACCACCGTCTCAGATAGGAGCCCCAGCACCCACAATCTTTTGTAACTAGAAAGAGTTTGAAAGGACGGTTTTACTGTGAGTTTTCCCAGTCGAGAGACGGAGGTGGGATCCCGAAACCGAGTTTTATTGGGGGAGTTACGGAACCATCCTAGAGTTCAGAAGATAGATTTTGGGTATCCATTTACAATGTAAGATAAGGTAGTGTCGACAGAAATTATGTTTTGCAGGCAATAGAAGGAGTACAAGAAACTTCAGTTTACCTACGACGTCCTCCGACCCCGGGCAAATAGGGAACCGAAACGTCGGGACCCGGGGAACCCCTGTCGTCACCCTCGGGTCTCGTTCACCGTGTCCCCGGGTCCGTCGGAGTCTGAATCAGGGTCACGTCCGAATGGTGGGTCGGAGTCGACACGTTCTTCGACCAGGCTGGAAGGACGGAAGGTGATGGGTCCACAGTGTCAACCTCCAGTCCCCAGAGAGCCGGGGGACTCCCACGTCCGTCCCACGCCCTTCCCAGTCCCTCGACGAGGGGACGTACGTCCCGTGACGCCAAGGAGGAGGACCTCTCGACGAACCGAGACGAGGGACTTCTCTGACTTCTTCCTAGTGTGTGAACCTGATTCCCACAAGTACTTAGGTGCCTGTCACCACGACAGATGGTACAGACCCGGGTCCTCCGGAACGGTGCGGAGACCCGGACCGGTGAACTATCCTTACGTGTTCCCTGTACCGTCGAGGACCGTCTACGATACCCCCACGACGGACGGTCTTGGACCCGTTTGGGGATCCTCCTCCTCGATACTCTCGGTCCCTCGACGACGAAGGACGAGGGGATATAGGTCCCCCGCAGAAGGACTGGGTCCTTAACTTGGGTGTAGAGAATTGTAGAAGACGTAACCGTCCACCCAAGAAGTGGTAAGCGTGGTGGACCCTTCGGCGGGTCTCTCGGGTACGAGGTGTTGTTTTCTTCGGTACCCTGTTCTTCGGGTACGTACTGTTGATCTCTCATCGGAGGTGAGCGGTGTTGATCTCTTTCGGGTGCGCGTCGTGACTTCTAGGTCTCGTCTGTTTATATTTGTTTATTTATTTTTAAAAGTCAAGTAAAGTGAAAAAACTCTATATTAATTGGATGTTGTGACCCATCGTTCAAACTCCGAATGTCGTGTTACCGAATGTATATAACACTTTACTAATGGTTCTATTCAATCGTGGGTAGTAGAACGTATCGATGAGGGGTGGGGAGGTTTTTGTCTTTTTTGCACAAAAAGGAACACTACTCTTTAGAATCCTAGATGAGTACGTTGAATTATTGTTTCTCTGTTTATTGGGTTAACTTTTTTTAACCGTTTCCCGGGTTTGTCTGTAAAAAGATCCATCCGGTTCTCCACGTACTTTTCTACCAGTTGTAATGAACAGTAAGGTCAAGTCAGCGAGTCAACACAGGCTGAGAAACGTTGGGGTACTTAACGTCGTGCGGTCCGGAGGGACAGGTAGTGGTTGAGGGTCTCAAGTGAGTTTGAGTGCAGGTAACTCAGTCACTACGGTAGGTCGGTAGAGTAGGAGACAACGGGGGAAGAGGAGGACGGGAGTTACGGAGGGTCGTAGTCTCAGAAGGTTACTCAGTTGAGAAGCGTACTGCACCGGTTTTATAACCTCAAAGTCGAAATCGTAGTCAGGAAGGCTTCTTATGGGTCCTGACCAACCTAGAGGAACGTCAGGTTCCCTAAAACAGTAATCCCTTTGCGTTTACTTGTGTTCTTACTCTATAGTGGAGTATAGGTAATCCTGCTGATGACAGATTTGGGGTCCTTTGTTGTCTCAACTACTCCTACACTTCTTTAACCTTGGGAACACGGGACAACCACCCTTATATGTTACTACGTCAGTAACACTTTTTGACACTACCAGGGAAATTTTTAATCTTTATCTTAACGGTACACTAGATCGTTAAGGTGAAGACCTATGTATGGGGTATATTAACTTTCGTTCCAGAGTTTCTCTACAAACATGTGGACACAAGTATTGTCGTAATAAGTGTTATCGATTTTACACCTTCACTGGGTTCACAGGTAACTTCCTACTGACCTATTCGTTGTACATCATTTATGGATGGTACCTTACAGAAAGTCAAAAGTCTTCCTTCCTTTGAGACGTTATAACGATGATGTACCTATTTTGAACTCCTGTAATACGATTGACTTTATTCGGTCAGTGTTTTTCTGTTTATGCCATATTAAAGTGATCTCACCAGGTTAGTACCTCTATCTTTCATCCTCCCATCAAAGGTCCCCGATGCCCCCTCCTCTCCCATCTCTCGGTAACAAAGTACCCATATGTCAAAGTCCAAATGTCTACCAGTACCTCAGTCTGGACTGAGACCAATTTCTGAAGTCAGAGGTGGTCGAGACGATAGCCTTGAGGTAATAGAGGGAGACCTTACGGAAATAATTGGTCTGAGTTTCCAAATGATCCAGGGTCATCCGATTCAGGACTCCGATTTCGTAACGGGCCTTCTCTTGACATCGGAAAATCAGACTAGACGGGTATTTAGAGTACCGGTGTCCGGTGACGACATTTGACCACGTTGTGTAAGGAGAAGGACTTTTAGAGATTCTTAAATGTGTTTAACTAGGTGGACGAGGGGATTTGGGTCTTGTTACCTACGGGTTGACAAGATGAAAACTCATTGATTCACAAGAGGTCTTGACTGGGAAACAGAGTGTCTCTTCCAGTCAACAGGAAGTAAAGTCTTTTCTTCCTTCCTTCCTTTCTTATTTTCTTCCTTTTTTTATGTCTGTCTGTCTGGTAGGACGATGTAGACTTTCTGCGTCGGTCCACCCGCAGGTCCTCTTTCACGTCCCCGTGTCTACGGCTCAGAGACTCTGCCCGTTCAGTCTATTCTGACCTGTCGCATCGACCACGACACCAGACTTTTTCAGGCCCAGGGAAGTTTTAAATATAACTTCCCCCCAAAATTAGAATTAAGGGTTCCACTACCCGACTCCACCACTCCCAAAACCCTCCGTGTATCAGTACTCCCACCTCGGGTAGACTCACCCTAATCACGGGAATAGTCCCTCTTACGAGGGAGAGGGGAAGGTGGGATACTCCTGTGTCGTTCTTCCACCGATCTATCCTTGGTCCTTCACCCGTGGGCGGTCTGTGATTGTGGAACTAGAGTCTGAAAGATCGGAAGTCTTAACACTCTTTACTTAAAGATAGCAAATATTCAGTGGGTCAGATACCGTAAAAATTTTTTATATATATATCGACGGTCTCTGTGGACCTGAATTATTGTACCTGTAGACAGGAGTGTCTCTCTGTGAGATCCCAGACTAAGAAGTGACCTCAACCCCCTTCCTACACCGGTTCACTCCTTCGAGTCAGTCCCACACAGAAACCTCCGTCACACCCCACCACACTTGTAGTCCCAAAACTTCAGTCCGACTTCCGACCAAAGTTGGGATCGGGGTCGTCATGGTGGAGTGTTTTACTTACTTATGTAGTTGTGTATCCTTCGTCACTCCTTCGACATCAAAGTAAAGAAAGGGGTAAAAGAAAAGATTTTTATAAATAAATCCGACTCAGTCCAGAATCAACACCGTGTGTTCTAGAAGTGACGTGGTACACCGTAGAAAGAGAAGGAACACACCCGAGAGATCGACGTCGGGTACCCGAATCAGCGGGACGTCATATACCCTAGAAGCAAGAAACTAGTCCCCAACTTGGACACAGGGGACGTAACCTTCCGTCTAAGAATTGGTGACCTGGTGGTCCTTTCAGGGAGGGGTAAAAGACGATTCTCACGGGTAAAAGAGTCAAGTACCAGAGACTCGAATCAATAATAAAGACTTTACTTTACGGACAGAGACACACACAGAGAAGAAGGAGGTCTTCCAATGATGTCTTTACAAGAGTACCTTTTGAACTCCCTCTCTCTCTTGATCAGTTAAGTAATCGTGAAAACTCGGAATCAACCACCTTTTAAGACTTCCTCTACCCTTATGGTCTGGTGGACTGGACGGAGAACCCTTTGGACATATGTCCTGTCCTTCGTCATCAATCTTGACCTGTACCTTGTTGTGTGACCAAGGTTTATCCTTTTCCTCATGCAGTTCCGACATATAACAGTGGGACGAATAAATTGAAGATACGTCTCATGTAGTACTCTTTACTACCCGACCTCCTTCGTGTTCGACCTTAGTTCTAACGGCTCTCTTTATAGTTATTGGAGTCTATACGTCTACTGTGGTGGGAATACCGTCTTTCACTTCTTCTCGATTTCTCGGAGTACTACTTTTACTTTCTCTCTCACTTTTGGTCTCACTTTTAAAACCGAATTTCGAGTTGTAAGTCTTTTGATTCTAGTACCGTAGACCAGAGTAGTAAAGTACCGTTTATCTACCCCTTTGTCATCCTTGTCACCGACTGAAATAAAAACCCCCGAGGTTTTAGTCACGTCTCCCACTAACGTCGGTACTTTAATTTTCTACGAATGAGGAACCTTCCTTTTAATACTGATTGGATCTGTTGTATAATTTTTCGTCTCTGTAATGAAACAGGTGTTTACAGGCAGACCAGTTCCGATACCAAAAAGGACACCAGTACATACCTACACTCTCAACCTGACACTTCTTCCGACTCGTGGCTTCTTAACTACGAAAACTTGACACCACAACCTCTTCTGACAACTCTCGGGGAACCTGACGTTCCTCTAGGTTGGTCAGGTAAGACTTCCTTTAGTCAGGACCCTAAAGAAACCTTCCTTACTACGATTTCGACTTCGAGGTCATGAAACCGGTGGAGTACGCTTCTCAACTGAGTAACCTTTTCTGAGACTACGACCCTCCCTAACCCCCGTCCTCCTCTTCCCCTGCTGTCTCCTACTCTATCAACCTACCGTAGTGACTAAGTTACCTGTACGCAAACCCATCTGAGACCCTCAACCAGTACCTGTCCCTCCGGACCACACGACGCCAAGTACCCCAGTGTTTCTCAGCCTGTACTGACTCACTGACTGTACTTGACTTGACTTGACCGTAGAGTAAACGATTGTAAGGTGACCGGTTTCTTTCAGTGTACTGGTTTGAACATATCAGTATTCTTAATACCTGTTTCCCTACGTCTTTCACCGTTTCTTCTTTTTCTTAACTAAAACCCAGAATCCTTACACCCTCCGTAACTAAGTTCATCGTTGATTTTACACGAGACTCCCTTTATCTGTACCGTCCCCAAATATTTCCAGTACGTGTTTCCGTAAGGTCTCTTCAATATATGCAATGGAAACGTCCTGCTTCCCAACCACGGACGTCCGTAAACCAGTGAAGACCCATCGTCTAAGCAACGACTTGACACAAGAGATCCCTCATTTCTTCTGTTCAGGGTCCACCAGAGTCCTAGTAACCCAACTTTCAAATAAAACGTAAGTTCTCACTTGTCCACATTCAAGATGCAAGAATTGCCACGTGACCGAAGTAAAGTCTGGGACATTTTCTTAAAAGACCGTCAGGTCCCAATCCGAAAGTAACGGTTCCGACACCCAAGTCAGGGACCAATCCGTTGATTCTAGGTGGGTTTTCTTTTCTTTTTCCTTTTTTGTTTCGGACACTGGAGTCATTGAGGTAATACAACAAGTACCAGGTCTCTTCAGTGACACTTCAGTGTCCTGTCCCTCCCTTACTTCTCAAACCTCATAAAAGATCCAACATGTCGTTCGTTGTGTCCCGGTCCCCATGTGTCGATCTTCGAGACATTTTGTAATCTTGTAGAGTCTCAAGGGGGAAGGGAGGGTAAAGTGGTTTGTACACTACTGACTATCGACCCCCTGAGACTCGATCCCTCAAAGGGTCCACCGGGTTACCATTTCTTAGATGGACGGTTACGGCCTCTAGGTCCTCTATGTCGAAACTAGGAACCCAGACCGTCTAGGGGACCTCCTCTTTTACCGTTGGGTGAGGTCATAAAAACGGACCTCTTAAGGTACTTATCTCCTCGGACCGCCCGATGTTAGGTATCCCAGTGCTTCTAAGTCTGTACTACCTCGTTGACTTGTACCGTGTGCCGTTCTCGACCCCTCTCTTAAGTCAATCGGTCCTTCTTATGATAGTCAATTCTCATCCCAATCGAACGGTCACTGTCTTTAGGGTTCATTGTCACACGATTTACTCCATCTATGAAGAGAGTACATTTTTTTAGGTCGTCCTTCGTCTAGTTCCGACCATACCGTCGTGGAGTGAACTATCCTTGTGTACTGGAACACTTTACTTTATAGAGGATGGTACAGTTATTTGTTCTTTACAGGGTCGGTAGTCGATAAAGACCGGAGGTTTACACTTACTCCCGAGGGTCTTACCTTGTCTCACGAACGTCAGGTCGTTCTTCGTCGGCAGACGGTACTCGGTGTGGAATTCCACTCGCTCATTTGTTCTAGACCGGGGTCTCTCGACTCCACGTATACTTTAGTTACTTAAGTCGCTCGGGTCTCTGAACGTAGAAGGGTATGTGTCTTACGATTTAAGGAATTGAACTATAGACTAAAGAGCATGGAGTGTTGTTAGAAGTCACAAGTCTGACGGACGAGGGAAACAACGTTTGAATATATATCAGACTGAGGGGCGAGGACGGGGGAACCTCGTCAAAAGAGTCTCGATGACTCTTCGACAGAGGACCCAAGCCCCAGAATTTGTAAGAGTGATTTATTTTATTGATAAAATAATTTTATTTTATGTTTTATTTTATAAAAAAATTATTTTATTTCAAAATTTTGTTTTGTTTTAAAAAAGTCCAACACTAATATAAAAAATCAGTTGTGGAAGGATATTTCACCTAAAGGATAGAATTGCGTTAAAATGGAGTGTCAGGTTCTTCCGACAACCTTCACGATGGAAGGTTTTGTCTTTCTTCCTTCCGACTCTTTCCCTTATGAGGGGGAAAAGTCCCTGTCAACATGTGTGTTGAAGACTGAGATAGGACAACGTTTGTGTCTTCGGTAAGAGGGGAGGAATGGATCATTACCGTAAAAACTACCTAGGAAGTCGACGAAGGGACTTCTGTAAAGGGTCGTAGGGTACGTCCATCTACACCCGTACACTGATTGAAGACCGGTTATCCGACACTCATATTTACTATGTGGGTGATCGACAATGGAATTTCCCTTCTTCAAACCAGAGGGAAAGGGAAAAGAGGGGACAGGTGACTGACCCTACACCTACACTACCGTCCTCGGTCGGATATACTGCTCTACTTCCAAAAGATAGCTCTTACTATCTTATTATTCTACCGTCCCAGTATCTGGTGGAGAGAGAAATCAATGATTCAGCACAGGTTGAGAACGTTGGGGTTCCTGACATCGGACGGTCCGAGGAGACAGGTACCCTAAGAGGTCCGTTCTTATGACCTCACCCAACGGTAAAGGAAAAGATCCCCGATCGTCATATCAATTAAGAGTTAAGAGATCGGGGATCTGGTATATGGTCCATAAATATACTCTTTATTTATGTAAGGAGGTAATAAATGGTGATAAAAATGGTATATAAATGGTAATAAGGAGGTAATAAGAGGTGATAAAACGTAGAAAACAAAGTCATCGTTTGGTTATAGGGAAATTACATGTCAGGTAATCTGTGTGAATAGTGTTTCCGTGAGACAAAGTTCTCTCGGACCTTTTACACCAAAAATAAGACCCGTCGGAACACGCATCAATTACTGACCTCCACGTAGGGACTCCTTCTCTTCTAGGACCTCCGGTTGAGTGGGTAGGGTGGGTGACCTCCTTATTATTATCAGTTGTGTGTCAGATGAATCACCCCGGTCTACGACACGACCAACCACCGGAACGGAGGTACAGGAATACCTTGGAGTGTCAGTAGGACTCTGATCCGTAATCTCGGGGTCAAAATCTTCACCCTTCCGACGTCGGGTTCTTCGACATTGGACCGGTTCCAGTGTATCGGAGATCCTCACCTTGATCCTAAGTCTGTCTACAGACAGATCTGAGTTCGAGGATTTGGATACGAACTAAGAATTTTACACGAAGGACCTGGTCGTCGGAGTCGGATTCTTGAACGACCTTCTCGTTTAACAGGATCTTCAATGTATGAGTTCTCCAGTCGTTGGACAGATTGGAAGAACCGTTATCCCTATATTTGAGTTCCGACTCTCAAAAGGTCCACCAAAGTCTAACGAGGTTCCGTTTGGACTTTTACCACACGTCCCTAGGAGTGGAGGAGGGAGGGTTCTGTTTGGGTTGATGCTTCTCTCTCAGCTGGGACTGGTCTAGGTCCGGAGTCAAGTGGACGGTCGGGGTCCTGACCTTGAACTGAATTAACTACGTCCGTCTCAGTAGAACCCCGCCCCTCTACCGATACAGAAGAGGGGTCCTCTGAGTATTTTCCCCACTACCTCTTCCTTCATCGACACCGAGTCGGGGACCTACATCAAAACCCCACTTCTCCTCTTCAAATGTGGTAGAACCCCAGTTCAGAAATCCATAGACTACAGAGGACATACTTACTCTAGTGTACACAGGAGAGACAGACAGACAGAGAGGGAGAGAGATTCAGGGTCCCGTGATGACAGGTTCCATGTCGACCAAAAGTCGTCCCTTCTCCCCCTACCCTCAGATACCGCTTTCGAAGTCCCTGAAACCAGTAAAGACCAAGGGAGGTCCCGTCTTCCACTACTACTACCACAAAAATACTGATAGTGTAGACATCATAAATGAGACTCGGTCCGGTAAAAGATTAGAGAAGTACACGTACTTGAGCAAATTAGGAGTGTTAAAGCACTCGCTCCATGATAATAATTGGGGCACAATCTACCGCTTTACTTTCGTGTCTTTCCAATTCGTACAACGGGCGCTAGAGTGACGGTTAATCGTCACTTCGACTGGAGACTTGAGTCTACTGCACCGACGACACAGGTACGAGCCTCAACGACTCGGTAAGTCGGAGGTTTATTATCATTTCTGTAAGTTCCTCAAAAAAGAAAATTACCAGGTCCGTGACAACATTCACGAAATGAATAAAACTTTTTCAAGTTACAAGAATGGTAACATCTTTCACTCTATAAAGATCGTCTGGGAACCACAACCACTTAATTTGTAGACGCCAAACCCAATAAAAAATCCTGGGTAACACGTGCACACACAGAGTGGTCCCTTTCACCCTCACAGCTCCGGTCTCTAACAACGAGGAGGGTACCACAGTATAAGATTTTCCTTGGACGCGTAGTGTGAACACCAAGGGTACTTTTTTATTTGGGTTAAGAGTGATGGTCAGTTTTGTTGTTATAAACACGCCGCGGCCATTATTGGTGATCTTGGTGAGAAGGAGGACTGAAGGACCGTCACAGAATGGGAGTCGAGTGAGAGTGAGAGTCCCGGGGACGTCGAAAGAAGGGTACTTTGAGCACAAGAATCCGACTGTCGTCGAAGATTGACTAAGTCCTGAGCGGAGGAGACCCTTCAGAAGGCCCTACCGAGTACGGAAGTGAGACCCACCCTGAGTCGAGAAGTCTTGACATACGAGAGATAACGTAACTGGAAACACTATGTTCGGAGACACCAAGAGGGAACTATAGACACTAACTACAAAGATAAAAAGAAAAGGAAAGGAGGGTTCAAACTGAGAATAGGAGAAGGAGAGACCCGAAGGGAACACTAAATCTACCGTTTCTTAGACGGACGTTCCGCCCTCTGGACCCAAGCTAGGGACCCAACCCTTCTAGGGGACCTCTTCCCTTTCCGATGGGTGAGGTCATAAGACCGGACCTCTTAAGGTACCTGACATATCAGGTACCCCAACGTTTCTCAGTCTGTACTGACTCGCTGAAAGTGAAACTGAAAGAAGGAGAGACGATAAAGGGGAAGGAAAAGGAGAGGAACGGAAGAGAGGGAAAGGAGAGAGAAGGGAAAGGGAGGGAAGGAAAGATGGCGGTAGGAAGAGAAATTACGAGAAAAGATGGGAACTAGTAGGAGTGAAGAAACGAAATCGAGAGTTCCAATAAGGTGGACCAGATGAGAGAGAGGAAAAGTAGACCACTGGTCTTTAGTCGGGTCTCGGAGTTCGGAACTAGGTCGGAAAGGACTACGCGTGTCTGGACTGACGTAGTGGAGGAGGAGACCGACGGGTGTCGGGAGGTCGTAGATCAATTAGGGTGCCCAAATTCGTAAACTTAGCGAGAGGTGAATAAACCGTAGTGAATTTGTAAATAACACGTGGGTGGTACGAGTTTCGGACGGAGGAGGAGACGGACCTTTTGAGGATGAGTACGAAGTTTAGAGAGGACCTTTAACAGAGGAGGCCAGACCTGAGGGAAAAGGCGTCCACCCGTCCCGGGGGAGACGACAGTACAGGGGACGTGTAGTATTCACACTACTTCCATGCGCCCGTGTCTGTGACTGTCACGGGACAGGTGGGAGGTGAGTGTGGGGGCACGTGAGGCGTCCGAAGGTGTGGTGCACGCACACAGCCCCCCCCCCCCTGATCGTGGAGACCCAAATCCCTCTAAACTTCTAATATATAGGGTCTAGGGAACGGGGAGTCTTCCTGCTGAGATTCGGTGGGTCCAAGGGTCCCAAGACGTACCTCACCTCGGGGTCGGTGGGTGTCGTCAGTGGACGAGCAGTCATGAGAGACGGAACCAAAGGAGAAGAAGGGACACGAAGGGAGTGAAGAATGCTCACGAAGAACCTCGGTGAAGGGTTTATTTGACGACGACGACGATGACGATTCAGCGAAGTCAGTACAGGCTGAGACACGCTGGGGTATCTGCCGTCGGGTGGTCCGAGGACAGGGACCCTAAGAGGTCCGTTCTTGTGACCTCACCCAACGGTAAAGGAAGAGGTTACGTACTTTCACTTTTCACTTTCACTTCAACGAGTCAGTACAGGCTGAGGAACGCTGGGGTACCTGACGTCGTGTGGTCCGAGGAGACAGGTACCCTAAAAGGTCCGTTCTCATGACCTCACCCGAAGAGGCGGGTTTATTTGATGAACGTCGGTTTGGAACAGGGCACTAGACGAGTATCCCTTGCGTTTGTTTCTTCCATCTAGTGTATCTTGAATGAGACAAGCTTAGTGTATCTTGTAAGATTCAGGACCTAAACGTAGTTGAGAAAAAATTTTTTAAATAAATAAAAACCGACGTAGTCCAGAATCGACACTGTGTGCCAGAAGAAAGATCAACGTCTGTGTACCAGAAGAAAGATCAACGTCGCACGCCCGAATCGGTTAGGGTCCGGTTCACCCTAAAATCAAGGGACTGGTCCCTAGTTTGGGTGTAGGGGACGTAACGTTCCGTTTAAGAATTGGCAACCTGGTGGTCCCTTCAGGGACTTAAGTGAAGTAGATATGGTGTCGGAAGAAGTGTTCTCTCTAGAACGATAAATAGTGAAGACAAGTATTTACTCCTTTGACTCCGGGTGCCTGAAACTCATCTCCCCTGTTGACAGAGAAAAAAGGTCCCTGATTCCCCAAAGGAACCCACACTCTGAGAGGGTCTTGTCCTCTTTCTTTTAAAAAAGAGCCCTTTTAGTCCTGACCGCCAGTGTGTTCTCACTTACCCTTCTACCCAACCCTCGGTCCGTCCACGAGGTCCCATCGCAAAACCTTGTGGGAGGGGGGGGGNGGGGGGGGGCGGGGTGTCATGATAGACGAGACAAAAATTCCCCGGACGAAGGGTGGTCTCCCACCCCAGTGCAAAACATGGAAAGACAGAGATTCTAAACGTGACTCCTCGACAAAGAACCACTAACTCGATCTATAACCCCTGGTATTTTTGTTTGTTTCTTTGTTTGTTTATTCCTGAAGGGACCACTATGTCACTTATCCTTAGGTGGACGACTATGTCCCCTGTACCCAGTCAGGGATCGGACCCTTCTCAGGTGTACGGAACCGTGTTGATTCCGATGACTCAGACGCACGGATCTCGGACACGAGACATTGTCCTCTTCGGTGGAGGCTCTCGTCCAGGGTGAGAGGCTTTGATCTCTTTTGGGTGCACGTCGTTGTTTCCGGGTCACGTCGGTTTATAATTTATTTATTTGTTTTCATTTTTATATGCCCACTCTACGTCGGGACGTGAGTCCCTCGTAGATCAACCTACCCTCTCTGGACCAAAGGGTGCAGTGTCTCGGGGGTCAGACTACTTCCCCAAAGGACAACCCCCGTCCCCGACAGGGACGAAGGGACTGAAGAGATGTACCGGGTCTTGTTCCAAAGACCCTCGGAAAAGGGACGGAAGGGAGTACGACGACATGGGTCGATCCGTCTCGGTCCGTTCCCACTGTTCCAACCGGACTGTGGGGTAGACTCAGAGGTGGGAGCGGTGCGTCTCGAACTCGACCTCGGAAAGGACCTGGTCCCACCCACCTAACTAAGGAGGTTCGTAATTAAGTCTCGAGACTCGGAGGGAGGGGTGGTGGACCGAATTCAAACCGAGTTCGTCTTCCACCCTCCAACCACTTGAACTTGACCCACGAACCGAATCAGTTCGGGAACGTCCCTCACCCACCGTGCAAGGTACTCAAGTACCGTTTCGTACGGTGTTTCTCTAACACGTGACACACCCGCCCAGATCCGCTACCACGTCAAGGGTCTCGGATCTTTCCCGCCCCTCAGTAATGGTGAGGATCCGACTCCCCCGTTCCTCCCCGTCAGAACACTGTTCGGTCGGTTACGACGATGGGACCCTTGCCGGTGACCTGTGAAACGGGAATCCTCTCCCTGGGTCGGTGACCGTTTTGGTCCTGGACCCCCCTCTCCCCTCGTTGATGGGACTTAGAAGACAGGGGTGGAGTGGGGGGTAGTGAAAGGAAGAGTCCGGATTAGTTTAGACTTCGGTTTCTGGTTTACTCTGAACCACTACGTCAAGAACCCACAGTCGGGGACAGGGGGTGGAACCTTCCAAGACTTCAAGTCTCTTTGAGTCTCCCACCTACCCTCTCCTTAGTTCTCTCTAATTGTTGGTCTCTCGACGACTTCCGAGAGGGGAGACGACGGGTGGGGGGTGGGTTGGGGTGGGAGTCCCCCTTCCGGGACAATCCACCCACCTAGTCGTCAACGGGAAGACTCTAAGTGTTATTGTAAGAGTAAAATGTCAGACAGAAAAACGAAGGGTCTTGAGACCGCTTAAATAAGGTAGAGGAGGAATGAAGGACGGGGAGGGTTCAGGTGACCTCCGGTTTCCCGTCCGTCCAGGTCTAGACCTTTCTTCCCTGTGTCGTCCCGAAGTACTTGACGAACTACTTTCTCCCACCTCCCCCTCTACAAAGTCCGGTTCTTCTTCTCTTTCACTCCCTTTGTTTATAAAGACTCGGGATATGACGCGACCTCTTACGTTACCGTTGGGTGCAGTCATGAGAACGGACCCTTTAGGGTACCTGCCTCCTCGGACCATCCGATGTCAGGCACCCCAGCGTTTCTCAGTCTATACTGACTCACTGAAGTGAAAGTGAAAAGTGAAAGTACGTGACCTCTTCCTTTACCGTTGGATGAGGTCACAAGAACGGACCTCTTAGGGTCCCTACCCTCGGACCACCCGACGGTAGACACCCCAGCGTGTCTCAGCCTGTGCTGACTGCACTGAATCGTCGTCGTATGACGCGATCTATGTTGTACCCACGAAAGAGTGGTCAACGAGTAAGGGGTGTAAGGAGTTTTGTTAGGACTCCAACCATAGTCTCAAAGGTAAAATTCCTATTCTTCTAATTCCGAGTCTCTCCGATACACTGAAGAATTTATAACGTGTCGTTCACTACTGTCATTTATTCCACTTACAACCAGACTTTTCTATACTTTTCTAACCTTACACCCGTTTCCAGTTTGTCCTAAGATTGGGGTCCCGGTCCGTCCCTCGTTACCTGACCCAGCCACCGATCTCACCTCGGTCGGTTAAAAAGAAAGCATGAAGACCTGTTATACGACCATTCGACACCCCTGGTGGGGGCCGTGGTACAGATCGAGGTCGAAAACAAGGATGGACACCCAACACTCCCGAACCCTCTCTAAAGCCAGACTTCCAACCCAGACCATTAGAACCCGTTTCTGGGATCCCTACTCTACTATTCCGGACCCCCTCCTTTACCACCAACAGAGGTACCGTAGTTCCTTGTTAAAGTTGACTCTACTAAAGTGGGTCGTTTCCCGTTTCCTCTTTGTACTCTATTCCTTCCAGGACGGGACATAACCCCCTTCCTCCCAGTCTTTCCCAGTCTCCGAGTCAGTGGTGACACACATGTACCCCCCACCCTACCTGACCTCGCCCTCCGGTTCCTGGTCGGGACACCCAGCCACCCACTCACCTAAACACTCGACCCTCCAGGACCCCGGTCGTCACACCCAACAGACCCCTCCCACCTCCTCCACCAGACATCCCAGCTGAAGTCCCGTCACGAGAGATCCGGACCTCGGGTCCCCACCCCTGGACCACTGCATTCCCGACTCCCCTTACCCCTTGTCCCTTCAAAGTCGTAGCGAGAACGGGGTCCGACTCCTAAGAAGGTCGAGGATGACTCAGTTCAGGAAGAGACCGAACCGAGGATTTTACTTACCTGTAGGGAGGGGTTCGACCCGGAAGTCGTAGTCTGTCCGATACTCCCTCCCCCGTCCTCGGACCCTTTGAACATAACACACACACATACTCTCTCTCTCTCTCTGTCTCTCTTTCTTTTTCTGTCTCTCTCTAGGCAACCTAGGTTTGAGAATTCTGTCGGGGTCCTCTGTCCTCCCCGGTCCTTGACGGGACGGACTTGGCACCAATTAATCTTGTCAGGTCTGACTTTAACATCTTCATCATTCTGAGTCTGAGGGACTTCGGTCGAAGAAGAAAATCTCCACTCCTTTGACTCCGTGTCTTTCTCCTCACCGACCAATTCTAGAGTGTCCTGAATTTTTTTTCCTTAGAAGGATGGGGGAGGTCTCTTGACCGTCGCTAGTAATTCTACTGGGCGACTGACCCTAGTCACCGATGGAGGCCAGAATTGTAGGTAGTCTTTGGAGTAAAGGGAGTAAAATTTTATCGTAATTTATTTATCGAGGAAAGAGTGTCTCAACTACCCTCTTCTTTTACTGGTTCTCGAATCTTGTCACAGACTACGCATCATTGGTGGATTATTTACAGTCTGTACTATTACTACTGCCGCCACTACTAGTATTTTCTACGGTGACAAAATTTCCACTGCCGGTAAACTGTAACTCAGACTAGAACGGGCCCGACACGACCTCGGTGTCTTGACCCAGTGGGTAGGTCCTCCCTTTCCTCTTTGTCGTCGACAGACCCCACTCCCAAGACAGACGGGGAGGCGTAGTCCCAGGGGTCGGAACGTAAACGGATGAGCCGGACGGGAAGGACCAGAGACGATCCTTCAAGGGGACACTGAGTACTCTCAGGTCTGGGGAGGACCGGTCGTCGTGGTGCCGTAATCGGACCCTCGGGGGTTCCCGTCCCGAACCAGGACGTAGTGGTGAATGAGTCGGGTCAGGCGGACCGGTCGGTGTGTGAGGGGGGTTGGGAGTGGGGAGTTGGGGCGGGGTCGGGGTCTCCCTAGTCGTTTCCGTCGACGGACGGTGCACCGACGGCCGGCCGTGTCGCAGCCGGAGGACGGAGTCGGGGACCCGGACGACACCTGGCGGTCATCGACTGTAGGTGTAATGCGAAGGAGACCCGACTGCGTGTGAGAAGACCATGAAACGTGTCAGTGAGTAAATTAGGGCCCTCTAGTCGAGACGAGAATAGAGGCAGAGCGCCTCCTCTTTTGACGACGTTTCTTTGAAACTCACTAAACAGCCCCTAGTGCCTCGACCAGGTCCCACTCGGTCCGTGGTGATGTCATATGTCAAGACTCCCGAGGGAAGGGGGAGGAGGAGGTCCTAAACCACCGGCTCCAACACACTCACTTACTTCCTGAACCAAGGAACGGACGTGTGACACCTAGCGAGAGACCGACGTTGATAGTGCCATAATACCAAGGTGAAGGGGAGGGAGAACTGATACACCCTTTTCTGGAGTGACGGGTAAAACGCGATACTAAAGTCAAGACTCCAGCCGAAAAGACAAGAGCAGGGAAAGGGTCTAGGGACGGAGAAAGAATAATAAACAGACCGGTGAGATGTTGGGAGCAACCTGAGGAGATGGCCAGGGGTGAAGGCCTAAACATGGTTCTCAGAGTCGTAGAGAAGAATAACCGACACCCCGTCTGCAGACATCCCTTGACCGGTTAGTCTTCGAAAGAAGGCGGGGGCGGGTCGTAATGTCCAACAGTCAAGGGACACGCCGTCTGTAAGAATCGTCCCTATCCGTGCGCCACTACCCGACCCACCTTTCTCCTGACAGATCTCTCCGTACACTTCTTTCTCCAAGTTCCGTTCTCTCTTAACCTTGGTGTCTCCGGTTAGATCGTGAGGCCCAAGGAGAGAGGATCAAGACTTAACGATCAGGGAGGAAGACCCCACACGATTCATGTTCCTTACGATAAAGGTCTTGAAGTCGTTTGAGAAAACGTGAAGCTGAAAGGAGACGGGTCGGGCACCCGGAATTTTTCACCCGTACCTGGGACTACAAATGAGCGACCATAAACGAAGACTCAGACCGGAACCAGGTGAAACCGGGTCCGGTCTACCCCGTTCGACATACCACATTGTTGGGAAGGAAGAATGAGCCGGTTCTCCGACGGAGACTGGGTCAGAGTGGTCCCGAGACTCCGACTCCCCAAACGGGTATCCCTCCTCGATGTACCTCGTTAGGATCCAGGAACACTACGATAGATATCCTACCACCTCCCCTCGTCTGAACGTCCACGGGTGACTCTGGTTCCTGGGTCGACGGGGTCCATTGGACGTCCACGACCAACCATGACGGTCCCGGAGGACCGACCCGAATCCAAAGATCCACATCACCCCTGGTGTGTCGAGACACGACGGAATTATCGTTGGGACTCACTCTCTATCTTTACGAATCCCATCCCACTGCACAAAACGTTTGTCTTTACTGGAGACGTTTGAGCTGGACCGAAATGTTTGCCACCAACCTTGGAAGTTTACGTCACCCCGTCCAACTCAGTCCTCCTCGGGTGACCGGACAAGACCCGAAAAGACACTACATCACTCACTAACTCGTTCTTAATCGTCGGTTTGACCCTGGTCAACGGACGACGGACATACTCGGGACTCTCCATAGTCGTTTAGACATTACTTAAATGGACCTTCCAGAGACCCCGACACCCCTCGGACGTGACGTCCGGAGTTAGGTAAGGGAGGAGGACAGACCCCGTTTAGGTGGACCCCTCCCTCACTAAAGAGATTATACGAGGTTAGAGTCTTCGACAGAAACGGAGACCCAATGTACACAGTGGACCCCAATCTTAATCTAAACCAATACTCACTGTCTTTTTGCGTTAAGTATCCCAAAATTTTTTAGAGTTAAAAATAAAGAGAGAATATATTTACTTCGGACCACCTTAAGTCAGGTCCAAACAATACCACCGAGACATTTGCAGTTCTTAGGTCCGAGGAAGATAAAGTGACACAGTGGTTAGAGTTTGTACCGGAGGTTGAGTACCACGTTGTCTCGAGGTCGGTGGTGACGTCGGTCGATCTTCCCTCACCATTTCTCCTCGCGGGAGACGTGTGACATTCAGTGTAGGCATTCAGTGTGTCTAACTTGCACCTGTACCTGTACTTACACTTCAGCGAGTCAGCACAGGCTGAGAAACGTTGGGGTACCTGACATCGGATGGTCCAAGGAGTCAGGTACCCTAAAAGGTCCGTTATCACGACCTCACCTAACGGTAAAGGAAGAGGTTCCGTAGAAGGGTTGGGTCCCTAGCTTGGACCCCGAGGGCGTAACATCTGTCTGTGAAATGGCAGACTCGGTGGAGAGACATATAGGGTGACCTATTTTAAATTAGTATATCGACGTGGATCGAAGTTCCCTTCTGGTTTTTGACATTTGAAATCAGACCCACCAGAATACGACTCGAATTTTAGTTATTAGAAGAACGACTTCTTCTTTCACCTTGTTTACGACCTTATATCGATCGACAGGAAAGGCGTCGTACTCTGAACTCATCTTCCAAGACCCACGACAGGGAGACCTCTCGTCGAACCGACACCCCTCACCCCAGGACGGAGGAGTAGGTCCCGGACGGAGGTCGAAGCCCCGAACTTCAAGGGGAACCTTGAGACTCCTATCGTCCTCATACTAAGAGCACCTCGGAGGTCATACCTCTCCTAGTCAAACTACTAGTTTCGCTCGGTACGGTAGGGTTTCTCCTAGGTCTCACTGTGACACAAGACCATGGTGTCTCCCATTAAGGCCCTCCCCAAGTAAGGACTCCCTCTTCGTTCCAGTCTCCTACGTCTGGACCCTTTCAGTCCCGGTTCAAGGGGTTTGTCTTTGTCTGTGTGTACCGAAACACACATATTCGTCTTGTACCCTCCAGGTTTGACCAAACTCTAACAATCCTAGTGGAGGGATCTAAGATCCTTCGGAGGGACCTAATTGAGGATCTCAAAACTGGGATTTTAAGGGGAAACAGAAAGACTTCCTGAGACGAATATGAGATAGGGTCACCAAGAGTTTCACCCCGGACACCTGGTCGTGGTAGTCGTAGCGGACCCTCAAACAATCTTCACGCTTACCAGACCTAAGGAAAGGTCTAGTGACTTAGTCTTTGACACAGTATCCTTTAGGAGGTTCTCACACATTATGGACGAGACACCAAACGGACAAAGATACAAACCAAAAGAGTTTCCTTTCCGTCGAACGGTCGTCGAAATCCTTCTTCTTTACCTTGACGACCCCAAACATAGGCCCGAGTCAAGAGTGATCGACACAATGACAGTAGACGGACTTACAGGAAACGGACACTTTACCCCTGTTATTAAAGAGGAACCCTAAGAGACCACCGAGTCTACCATTTTTCAGACGGACGTTACGTCTTCTGGGCCCAAGCTAGAGACCCAGTCCTTCTAGGGGACCTCTTCCTTTACCGTTAGGTGAGGTCATGAGAACGGACTTTTTACGGTACCTGTCTCCTCGGACCACCCGATGTCAGGTACCCCAGTGTTTCTCAGCCCGTGCTGACTCGCTGAAGTGACCGAAAATCTATCCAGGATGTAAGAGTAGGGTCACGGGTGGTAGATGAAGAGGTCTGACCTAAACGTACAGAGAGGGGGAACTCGTGACACGAGGTCAGTGAGACCAGGAAGAGGACAAAGAGGTAGGTCGTTGGAAGGACGGGGTCCCGAAAACGTGAGCGACGGGAGCGTCAAGTCTTTCGAGAAGTAAAGGAGTGGGAAGTCTAGGGTCGAGTCTCTGAACTGACTCGGAGACACAATGGGAGAGAGTGTCGGGAGCCGGTCCATTCAATGAATGAGAGAGACCCGGAGTCGAAGGAGTAGATATTTTGTCCCTGTTATTCTCCCAGGTGAAAGATTCTGACAACACTAATAGTATACCAAGTATAGCGTTCCACGAGTCTTACCACGGACCGTACATTCTAAACATCAGTCGACTGACCAAAAGAGTGGAAACTTCGGGGTGTCTAGCCCTGACCTATTCCTTACTGACTTCCTCCTTTGTCTACCTCGAGGGACACTCCGAATCCATCCCGAAGGGACAACCGAGTCACCATTTCTTAGGCGGACGGTTTCGTCCTCTACTCCCAAGTCAGGGCCCCGACCCTTCTACGGTGTACGGCGTCTCGTTGATTCGGGCTCGTGGTGTCAATGACTCGGACACGGGATCTCAGACCCTTGACGTCGATGACTTCGGTTCGCGGGATCTCGGACACGAGTCGTTGTTCTCTTCGGTGGCTTTACTCTTCGGTCGTGTCGTTGATCTCTCATCGGAGTGTCGTTGCTTCTGGGTCGTGTCGGTTTTTATTTAAATTTTTATTTATTTTAATATATATATTCTCCGACGAGTATTGAATCAAGAAGGGAGACAGGGCCCCCAGACAGAATAGAGGGAGTAGTCTTGTTCTAACGAGTTTCCTGTCTCTGGACCGGAAAATAAAGAGACTGGAGAAGACAGAGGCTAGAGATATGATGGGTGGAGGGACAGGTGAAGGGTAAGACAGGACGACCGGGGTTGTGGTGGTTAGGGGCGACAGAAGGAGTCGGACCTGCCTAGAGGACCCAGAGTCGAGTCCTTACTCGCGTGTCGGGAGCTGGACTGTAGTGGTGGACCGTCGTCGGGCCTAACCTAATGCGACTAACCCAATCCTCCGGTGCTAAGGCGACCGCCAGGGTCTACTCTCGTCGACACTCGGTCAAGAGACGGGGGCCCCTGGGCAGCCGAACCGAACGAGGACAGTTACCTCCCCTCCTCCACAAGAGGAGGGAAGAATAAAGTAAAAAAGAAATCGGTTTTAGTATTCGTCGTCCTCTGGACCGTCGACCGTTCCGCGAGTTGCCTCAACGTTTACGTTGACCCCCGGCACCCCCGACCGACGTCCCGGTTCCTCCTCGTTCGACGACCCCGGACCCCCGACGAGACTGGTGCCGTAAGTGCGTCCTCCTTGTCGAGACTTCTGCTGTGGGGACACCGACGACTGTACCCTGTCACCTCCGGGTCTCAGGTCTACCACCTGGAGTCGTGAGGGTAGGCTCTTTCCCCAAACTGGGACAGGGATCTCCTGTTCCTCCCGACTCTCTGTACCCCTTATCCACTTCCACCTAACAAGGGAGAGTCGATACCTTCTAAGGTCTTGTACACGTATACTCCTAGGGATCGAACCCTCAGATAGGATCTGGACAGGAACCGAACGAACGTGATACTGAAAGTAGTTGAAGAAAGAGGAGAGACCCCGGCAGCTACTCCGTCGCGCCCCGACCAACACATCCGACCTGTGACGTGTTGGGATTTCCCAACGGTAAGTGTGGGTCGTGTCCCTTCTACACGAGCACCTGGACCATACCGGAGACAGGAACAGAGGTGATCCGAGATGCTGGAAATTCTTAATGTCCATGATAGTACAGTGGATGGGTCGAGGAGACTTTTGGAAGTCTTGAAAGGACATCAGAATCCTGTCTCAGGTTTTAAGTACTGAGTCGGACTCTCTCGAGAGATATACTGGGCCGGGACGGAGGGAGAGGTGAGACTCGAGGGGCGAAGGGGTGACCTGCACCCACGGGTCCTTTATGAGAAGACTGGTCAGGTCAACGTCATCGGAGTTCGGTCTCGACACACAAGGGTGTCTCTCCCGTTTACTCCCGTGCACACCAGTGAACAGTACTCCGCGACTCTGCCGACGTCTTCCTTTTCACACACCACGTCCCCTGTCTCGACGGGTAACGGTGAGGTATCGGCACCAGACGGGTCGTGGGGACACCTGAATTTCCCGGGAGTACCCAAGTATGGTCCGGAAGAGTCAGTTTCGTACACCACCTTCCCCCGAGACCCCCCGGACGTGGGGTGTGCGGTCGGAGGGACGGGACAGTCAGGGGTATCCCACCGAGTGTCCCGTCGTCCCTGGGAGACTAGTCGGGAGGAGCGAGGACGTCTCTACCGACACACCTCCAGTGACGGGTGGAGGGTTCGGGGACGAGGGCGTCACCACCGTCCCCACAGAGGAGAAAGGTCCCACGGTACAGATCTCTACGGACGGGGGAGGGGGACCGGGACGGAAGGGAGTCCCCTGGTACCCCAGAGCCCTGTCGGAGTGTCTCACAGGATTGTTGAGTGTCTCCAAACAGGTCTGTACGAAGATTCCTCGGATGACAGTCGAGAAGGGTGGATCCTGACTGGAGACCTCGGGATCACTAGTTACCCGTGGTTCTCTGACATCAATCCCCAGGGTAAGGGTAAAGAGAAGGGGCGAAAAACGTGACCCGTGGGAGTCTCTTGTTCCTGAACACCCAAATTTTGACCCCGTTCAAGACTCAAAGTAGGAAACTCGGGACCCCATCCCCCCTCTCAACCACCCTCCCACGGCCTTGCTGATGTCCTTTCGGGACTCCAAAAGTCTCCTCGACCCGTCCACCGCACTTAAAAAAAAAAAAAAAAAACCGACCGGGGGTGCCGTACACCCTAGAATCAAGGGTTTCGCCCCTAGCTTGATTCCGGAGTGTACCCTTCGTGTCTCAGAAGTGGTGACCTGTCGGTCCCTTTAAGGTCTCGAACATTCAAAATTTCCAGTATTCTCGGTTTCCCCGTGTTCCTGTCACCGACACGGTCAGGCACCCACGGGAAGAGTAACACGAGACACACTTACCGTTGGTGAATCCCAACACGTCACGGGTTGGACAGGTTGGTCGGTATACGTTACCGGGACGGATCTGATCCCCTTGCCGTCACCCTTGTCTCTCCTCTCCTGTCTAGGTCTTGAGTAAGAGACTCGACGTGCACGCACACACACACAAACCCCCCGTCTACTCCGGAACCCCTGTGACCGAAGTGGAGAGGAGTCTGTGTAAAGAGGAGACCCCGGTCCCCACCTTCGTACTGAGTGAACCTCCTTTGTTAGGGTTTCTGAAACAAGGTCTCGTTGCCGCAGGGAAGGTCCCACCCCCTGTGGACCTTCCCCGTCATACTCCGGGGCTGTGGCCTGGGACCCCTACCTCTCCACGTCCCTTCGTCCGGGGCTTGTGTCCGGTCTTCCACGACCGGTAGTGGGCCGGGTCGGGGAACAAAATGTCTGTCCTTGTGACGTCGGGTCTGCCCCCAATACCCTCCGGCAGACCTTCCCCATTCTCAAGAACCTCCGTTTGTCCAGTCTTAAACACAGGATGATCGACACACTAGCGTCCGTTTACTGAACCGGAGAGACTCGCAGTAGAAGGAGGAGTCATTTTACGTCACTGTTAGTAATGAGAATTACCCGATCGACAAACAATGAAACCATCCTGGAGTAAAGAAGAAAATAATTTAAATAGATTCATAAACCGACGTGGCTCAGAATCGACACCGTGCGGCCTAGATCAAGGGACTGGTCTTGATCTACTTTGGGCCCGGGGACCGTAACTCTCGTGTCTCAGATCGGTGATCCGGGGGTTCCTTTAGGGCCCTAGAGTAAAGGCATAAGGTCCGACCCAAGACAGAAAGAGACTCTCTTCCATGAGGAGGGGCCAAATCCTAGTAACTACCCTCACCCCCGTGTTTCGGGCGGACTCCGGACGCACACCACCACGACCCCCGGTGACGAGCAAACCACTGGGAAATCCCCGTCCCTCACTTCCCCCTACCCCGACGGGGACGTGGGTGACTTACGGGGAGACGACGGGGGACGACCCGTGGGTGGGCCGAGACAAGACTCTCCTGTCAACGAGGACCCGGGAATGGAACGGGTGCTACTCACTACTGGCAGCTTATTTGGGGTGGGACCTGTGAGACGTGGTGTGTCGGGAAAGAACGATTGTGCGTTCCCAAACCTCCGACTGACCCCCGACGTACTCCGACCCCAAAAGACTACGAGGGTCCGAGAGGACGGTCTGTGGGGACGTGACACTACCCCCGTTGCACCGGGAGTTGGGTCCCTATCATTCTTCAACCGTAAAACACCCCGTTCCACTTCACACCCTCTCCACTTACTCTCTCCGGGACCGGTTTCTACCTACCCCCTCCCCTGGGTCTCGGGGGGGAAAAGACTATTCGAAATTTTTATTATCCCCTGGGACACCCTAGGAGTCCAAGGAGCCTTACTGATCTTTACACCGAATGTCGGACTCCGCGACCCAAGTTTGAGGTCGACAGTGAAAATCGACCCGCCAGAATTGGGGTAGTGTGGTGTTTCCGTCCAACTTGGTCGGTTTGATTCGGACACACGAGACCTGAAACCCAGGGGTTTGGGGTACCCCGACCCGTGCGGGGACCCTACGTCCGAAGATCGTCTACGCACGTCCACGGGGAGCGCAGAGTGGTTAGTGCATCAGTGGCTTCGGGTGCCACGACTCCCACTACTTCCTCTTCATCTTCGGGAGGTGCATCCAGGTCGGAAGGTACACCAACTTCTCGTCGCCCCCGTTGTCGTCCTTTTCGTCCTCCGGGCTGTCCTCCCGCGACCTCGGGCGGTCGGTGGCCCGGAACCGGCCCAGGACACCCACGTGTGCCACGGGTCGGGGACACTCCGATCAAGACGGGCTGTACACGTCGGCACCCTACCACCCCACCCCAGCCCGTCTATCGGACCCCCCATGACTCGACGTCTGTCCCGATCGTGAGGGGACCCATTCTTCCCTCCACGGGAACCCAGAAGAGGTGGTCACGCACAAGAGGCCCGAAGACTTTTCCCGAACCGACGGAGCACGGAAAGGATACAGAGGGGTGACTACGGGGAAACAATGACTTCTGGGGGGGATAAGACCCGTCACTGGGGGGTTAGGGTGATGAGAGGGTAGTCCTTGGGACTAAAGGTCTTTCTGGAAGACGAAGGTGGTCACTGGGTGGGGGACCCCGTGGGGACTGACGGTCGTAGGTAGGAAAAGATGGTCTCTGAGAGGGAGGTCCGCCGCCACCGTCGGGGGCGCCGGGGGAGTGGAAGGTCCGCGGGGGGTCGGACACTCGTGTCGCCACATGGGGGACGACGTCCGTCACGGGGTCCGCCAACTCGTGGTACTCCAACTCGCCCTAGGGGTGCTCTCGTTTCTTCTACGTCTTCTCGGCCCGCCGGTAGCACGCCCCCGAGTCCAAGGGCATCGGACTCCCGGTTTTCCCCTGTGAAGTCCCTCGGAAAGGTAGGAGTCCCAGGGACCAAGAAGGTAACGATGCCTACCCTGCGCTGTCGACCCCACGGGAAGGGCCCGTGGCACGTCCCGGGCTGTGTAGGAAGGGAGTCGGACCGGAATCGGAGGGAAGGGTACCTCCAGTACGGGGTCTGGACGTCTGACCTTCTGGTTTCGAGATCCTCCCTGCCACAAACGTGGTATTTTGCACTCTTAGGGCAAACAAGAGGTAAGAGAAGAAGGGAGGGACCCGCCCGTCTCCCTGTGCCCTCCCCCTGTGCCCAATCCCAATCCCAATCCCTGTCTTCCTACGACCGGGGTCCCGGGTAGAGGGTGAGTCTCGACCGGGTCTGTCAAAATCCCGATATGGTTCGCCTCTCTTCCCTCTCCCTGTCTCGGGTCCAACCCCTACCATCTCGACCCGTCTCTCCGACGCTTGGAGACTTAGTCCACCCGGACCCCGTCCCCCACACCCCCACACCCCGAGTCACTACTCCCGTAGGACGTGTGGGCCCTCCGGACCTGGTGTGACTGATGTAGTCGTCGGGGAGGACGAGACCTCGAGTCCCTTACGACCACCTTACCCATAAAACCTTAAATAATTGTTCAGTCGTAAACAACTCACGGGTGCCATACGGTCCGAATACGATCTGGGGGACCCCACATTCCTACTTATTTGTGGTAGGACGGAGTAGGAAGACCCCGGGTACCTTAGTTCCCCGGAGGGTTCGTACGAACAAAGTGCCACCTCCTGATGTGTTCAGGGGCCCATCGGACTCTAGACGAAGGTTCTTCATAACAGATTAAATTTCGGTCTATCTCTCAGCTTTCACTTTCTCCTATCACTTTTTCAACCGAATTTCGAGTTGTAAGTCTTTTGCTTCTAGTACCGTAGGCCAGGGTAGTGAAGTACCGTTTATCTACCCCTTTGTCACCTCTTTCACAATCTGAAATAGAAAAACCCGAGGTGTTAGTGACGTCTATCACTGACGTCGGTACTTTAGTTTTCTGCGAATGAGGAACCTTCTTTTCAATACTGGTTGGATCTATCGTATAAGTTTTCGTCTCTGTAATGAAACGGTTGTTTCCAGGCAGATCAGTTCCGATACCAAAAAGGACACCGGTACATACCTACACTCTCAACCTGACACTTCTCAGCTCGCGACTTCTTAATTACGAAAACTTGACACCACGACCTCTTCTGAGAACTCTCAGGGAACCTGACGTTCCTCTAGGTTGGTCAGGTAAGACTTCCTCTAGTTGGGACCCACAAGAAACCTTCCTTACTACGATTTCGACTTTGAGGTCATGAAACCGGTGGAGTACGCTTCTCAACTAAGTGACCTTTTCTGATACTACGACCCTCCCTAACCCCCGTCCTCCTTTTCCCGTGCTGTTTCCTACTCTACCGACCTACCGTAGTGGCTGAGCTACCTGTACTCAAAATCACTTGAGGCCCTCAACCACTACCTGTCCCTCCGGACCGTACGACGCTAAGTACCCCAGTGTTTCTCAGCCTGTGCTGACTCGCTGACTTGACTCTCTCAGGAGACCCACGTAGACGAATCGAGGTGAGACCCCTCCTTTCCTGCCGTCCCCAAGCCCACCCCGCTCCACCCTCATCGCCCACCGACCCTAGGACCAAGGACCCCGGTCGTAGGACCGACCTCCTCCATCGTCATCGGTGGTCACCCCAGTCGGACGGTGGACCACCACTCATACCACAGTACGGCCGCGGCCCCGCCTCGCCACCCGACCAATTACCCCGTCGGGGTGACTCAATAAAGGACCCACATCTCAACCTCCCCAGATCCGGTGAGAAGAAGAGGTTTGTTGTCGGGGGACTGTGGGAGGATCCTGTTCAAAGCGGAGACGAGAGGACTCCTGCCCCGGTCTCTTTACCCTCACTCTTGATAAGCCCGCAGGGACACACAACCCCTCCTCTCCCCGAACCCCTCCTACCGCTACCCGACTCCTCCACGGAATCACTCGACCCCCCTCCGGAGACCGTCACCGGTGGAGCGGGTTCCGACTCTGTCTCCCAAGACAGGGAGGAGGGAAGGGCGCAAGGGGAATAAGAGGGCGTGGGGCAGGACGGCGGGAAGGTCCGACACATCCACCCGAACTGACTCGTCTGGTCCTACAGGTCTCCCCAAAATGGCGATATGTCCCCTGGGGACGGAGGACTTTCCAACACGTCGTCTTTAGGGGTCCCGTCGTGGAGTGTTTGGAAGGGCCTTGGACCCACCTCCCGTCCTCGGCTAAGTCGTGTAGAAGGTATTCTGGTTCCAAGACGAGGGTCCGCCACAGGTCCGACGAGTCGGACTGACACGAACTCCAGGATCATTGCGGAGGCTTTCATCGACCAGGGGCCAGAGAGTCCGCTCCGGTGGGAGGGGTCGTGGGGAGGGACTGGGGTAGGAAGAGAATGGCTACCACCACTACCACCTGTGCCTCTTCTTCTTCCTCGGGTGCTTGAGGGTCGCAGGGTACGACCACCACAACGGTTCCTGCTACAGGGGTAAAAACATACGGAGCTACTACGGGACCCCCTCTCCGACATCACTGGTGGTCCGAAAGACCCCGTTACCCCGGGGACGTGGGTTTGTGTGTGTGTGTATGTGTGCGTGCCGGCAGGAACATTGGTGAGACTAGGGTCGGACAGACCCCCTTCCTCAGAGAAGGACAGGTTGGTCCCGGAGGGGTCCCATCCCTCGTACCCCGGTCGAGGAAGGGGACAGGTGGGACCTCGGGTCTAGTCGGGGTCCATAACGTGACCGACCCTCTTGAGGTAAACAAAAGAGAGGACAAGTGCGAGTAAGAACGTTGTTCGGGACCAGTCCTGGACATACACTCCATAGTCCCCTCGACTTCTACTTTCTCTGTACTGGAGTCAAAAGTCACCCTGTTTCGGCTTGAATTGAAACAAAGAAAATTAAAAACTTTATAGATAGATATAAAAACCGGTACAGTTAGTTGTACACCCTAGAATCGAGGGACTAGTCCTTAACAGGGGGACTTAACCTTTACGTCAGTATTGGTGACCTAACGGTCACTTCAGGGGTTTGAGTTGATTGAAACTATGTCACAGCAGGTACTTCGAAATCCGCGGGTCTGTCACGTCGATGGACTAAGACCCGTTCTGTCGGTTAAAGAGACACGGAGTCAGAGAAAGAGACATTTTGCCCTTATGATTATTGTGGGTGAAGGATCTCAACAACTCCAAATTACTCAATAATCCACATTTCAGAATCTTCTCATGGACCTTGTGCCAATTCCAATCGTTCACGACAGTAATAGTAATAATACTTATATTACGACATCTTTATGTCCTATCCTTCCCACACGTAAGACTACCCCCATCCGCGTCTTCTGAAGTACCTCTCCCACTGACAAAAAGAAATTGTATGGTTTCATGTTTTATGTCAAAATAATTCTTAATACACACAAAAGGGGGTACTAAGAGCTAAAAGACTTTACACGAATAAAACGGAGGTATGTAGGAAATTTCTTACACACAGTTGAGGTCGTAAGACATGTTTACACTCTTCCGCCGACTCCCACTACAAAATCAACCTGGAAGGATCTCCCAATCGATCCTAACAAGAACCATCTTCCTCTAAATCCCTTTATCCTGGTGTCCTCGTTTCCGACCTTCCCTCCTGACCCAGACCCTATATCTGATCCCTCTGACTTTCCATCAACCGTCGGTCCGGCACGCACCGAGACGGTCCGACCCCTACCTCACCGTCCGGAGCGGGCTCCAGTGACTCATTTCCCCTCGTTCGTGTCCATACACACGAGGCACCGTCGACCGTCGTGTCTTCTACGACCGTCTAGGCCTCTCCTCTCTCAGGACGTCCCCACTCACTACCTCTCCCGGACCGGACGTAGGGCCGTGCCTCACAGGTCCTCCGTGTCTCTCCTCCATGAGTCTTCGGGTCCCGAGACCGGCATAAACGACGCCCATCACTCCCTGCGTGGATTCTCGTGAACCTTCCACACACCTACGCCCCCGTCTCTAAGCCTCGTCCCTTCTCGTCTCGACGAATGAGAACCGGACCCCCCGTAAACTCCCGACGATCCTTCCACGTTCTCCTCTTCCCCCGCCCTCTCCTACTCTACCAACTTATCGTAGTGGTTGAGTTGCCTGTACTTGAACCCATTTGAGACCCTCTACCACTCCCTGTCGCTCCGGACCGTACGAGGTCAGGTACCCCAGTGTTTCTCAACCTGTTTCGAATCGTTGACTTACTGTTGTCCTTCAATGTACTTGTACAGACGGGAGTAACCCCTCTAGACCCAACCTCTGTGGTGTAGACATAAGGACCCCTGCCAACTTCGGTGTCCCCCGACTCCTTCCTCCACTTCACCTCCACTCGTCCTTCACCCACCTCCCCTTCTCTACTCTCGAGACGGTCCTCTGAACCCTTCGTGGGGGCATACGTCTAGACGTGACTCCGTCAGGAGTACCACCGACTCTCGGGGTCGCGGGACTGATACTTCGGCACGGAAACATACTCGGAGAGACTCGGAGCCAAAGAGATATAGATGTTACCCGTGCTATTATTACCGCAGACGGACACTCTGTCCACCCCGACCTCGCTCAAGTGTGTGATCCTTGTCTCGGACTGTGTGTCATTCTCGGCGTGTCTTCGTAAAGGATAGTAAGGGTAACGGTAGTGACAGTGTAAAGCCCCCCGGTCCGACGAGCATTAACTTCAAGCGGTGGAAAAGTTCCCCTCACCGTGTGTCGGAGGTCCTAATCCGCCAGACATAAACATCTTCAAATCTCTATCACCAACCTCCACAGTGGACTCTAAGAATCGTCTCTATCAGGAAGGAGACGACCCAAGGTCCGGACTGTGTAGGCGGGTCAGGGTCCCGAGTCCTGAAGTGGAGGCAAGGTCACGGGAACCGGGAACGGTGGTCTGTGTGAAGGGACGATAGAAGACCCCTGGTCGAAACCCGACCGTTGAGACCCTGTGTCCGGGACGAAAGGAGCGGTCTTTTCCGTGGGCCTAACGTCACGCCCCTGCAGACGGATCCCCACGTCGACAGACACGAGTACCTGGTTCGGTCCCTGGGTCTCTACCTGCGAACGCAGTCGAGAGGCAGGTCGGGTCCCAGCTTCCTTTGGAAGTGGGTAGCACTCCGGACCTTCTTGGGAGGGGACGAACGGGGGGAGGGGAGCGGGGCGACTCAGAAGGGGGTGGGGGAGTCGTCAGAGACGGGAGGTGCTGGAGACGTAGGAGGGTGGGCGGCTGGGGACGTCTGGGAGGCCCGGGAGCGACGCACGGGAGTCTGAGCCTCTTTGGGCCCAAGTCGGTGGCTTGCAGGAACACAGACGACGAAAGAAAAACGCGTGGAGTTCAGGGACCCGGGGACCGAGGACGTGGAGCCGGGGTAAGGTGAATTGGAGCCCGCAACACACACACACACACACACACACACACACACACACACACCGTCGCCCCTGTTCTCGCGAGACGTGGGTGAAAGGAGGGTCGGAGGTTGCCAGAACGACGGCCGAGTGAGTAGTAGTCTGGTCTGGTCGCGGGAGACGACAGGGTCGGGGGTCCAGAGTTTAAGCGTGCACCCAGAGGACACCTTCCCCGGTGCCCACGGGGAAGCGGGAAGCGGGCGACAGGCTGGGCTGTGTCGCGGGACTCAAGGGTCCACCTGGGGAGGACGGAAGAGGGTTAGACTCGTCGGGCGAGACAGGATTGCGACGGGCCTGGGCCAGCCCGGGGTGGTCGAGACCTGGGGCAGTCACGCGGGGGATAGCGGAAGTGGGGCTCTAAACCTACGCACGCGGTGCGTTGAGAGGTCTGTCCCTCCCAGGGCTAGACCTCTCAGAGCGGGAGAGCGGGGTTGGGACCCGAGTGCCGCGGCGCGACGCGTAAAGAGAGCAGTCTCGGCCCCAGAAACGTAGCCCCAGGTAGGTCGGGTCCTGAGACCAGAGGTGGGACGTTGCGCGCGGGGGTCAGCAGGCGGGGAGGCACGGAAGGTGAAATAAAGCCTCTTCACGAGGGCCGCCACGGGACTGGCCTCGGCCCGGCACGGGAAAGCGGGGCACGGGAACGCGAGGCGATTCGGTCTCGGGGGCGAGGGCCGGCGGGTCTGCGAGGGGAGTGGGCCTAGTCGCTTAGGTCGCGGCCCGGCAGGTCTGTGCACTTCAAGGCGTCGTCGCGGGTGAACAGCGCGACCTTAGAGAACGACCTTAGCACGCGGCGCCCCGAGAGGTCGTTGGTTTTGTGCGTCCACGGGTCCTGGTCCATTCAGTCCATCCACTCGTCGTCCTCGTTACACGAGCCGTGGCCGTGGCGCGTCGGGCCCTGGGGCGCGAGCGAGCGTAGGGTCCGAGAGGGAGGCGTGAATCGGCCTCTCCGCCTCACCGCCCTCAGCCCTCGGTACCTGAGCCTGGCTCCGCGTCTCCTTCCCGATCCCTCCTCGAGCCGACCAGGGAAGAGACCGGTTGCGCGCGGAGACGGGGCAAAAGAGTCGTCTCCTCCACACACGATCCCTTACCCTATCGGGACGGGGTGGGGCGTGACCCTAGGTTAGGGCCCTGTTTTTCTCCCGTTCGACACCCGTAGACCGGGGCGGAGCTTACGCACACCGCACGGGTGGGGGCTCCGTGCGGATCGAGTCCCTCTTCCCCTCCCGACGACCACTGGCGTCCGCGACCCTCTCTGGACGGGTCCCGGAGGGGCACAGGACAGACATCGTTTGCCACCCTCCTTGAGAACGTCTGGCGTGAGTTCCCCTCCTCTTTCGCCGTCCGTTCAAATAAAGGACTCCGGGACCCTAGTAGTGGTTCCTGGGCAACGGACAGTTCGGGAGAGACCTAGAGAGGGTAGTGGTAGGAACGGAATATATGGGTTCCTGAACTCTAGGGTCGTCAGATAGCGGTTACGAGCACTTGAACCCTCCGTTCTCCTCAGAGACGGTCACCCGAACAGGTAAGGGACGAAGACTTCTACAGGGGAAGGGGTAAGGGAGGAGGTGGGTCCTACCTCCTTCCTAAGTTATATTTCTCAGGACCCCCAAGGGTCAAAGAGTCCGAAGAGGAGGTACGGTCGTTCAGGACCTACATCGGACCCAGAGAACGACGACATCTAGGAAGGGACCCACAGGGTGGGTCTCGGAGGAGCCGAAGAGCCAGATTGGAGTCAGGACAGGTCTCCAGGGGTCAGACAGAAAGACTCTCTCCAAACGTCAGGAACCACTCAAGCCCGGAAAACATAACACGCACACACGATTCAGTGAAGTCAGCACAGGCTGAGAAACACCGGGATACCTGACATACATCGGGCGGTCCGAGGTGACAGGGACCTTAAGAGGTCCGTTCTGATGACCTCACCCAACGGTACGGGAGGAGGTCCCCTAGAAGGACTGGGTCCCTGACTTAGGTACAGAAAATTGTAGATGGACGTCACCGTCCACCCAAGAAGTGGTGATCAGGGCCGAACCCTGCCTGACCATATTTAGAGAAGAGGAAGACCGGTCTCCACAGTGTCAGCCCGTCCTCTCTCCGGTCCGACGTACTCCATAAGGGTCTCCTCCGACCCGGAGGAGTGTCGAGTAAAGGACCTTTAGAGGACCCTAGTCGACCCGACCACAAAAGGGTCCCTCCCAAACCTTCCCGAACATTCTCGGGTCTTCCCCATTACTCTAGTTTCCCACGGTACTCCGTCAGTTCCCTCCGGTATGAGTCCTTTCACCCACCCTGCGGGTCCTCACGACTTCGGAACAAGTGCCTGTCGAGATCCGGAGATCCGTTCCCCTTGACCGTCTGGATCTCCGTCGGACGGGTGGGGAGATCGACCTCGAAGGACTTCCGTCCGTAGGAGAAACGTACTACCACCAAGGTCTCAGGGACGGACCCGGTCACCCAGGGTACCCACACGCAGTATAGGACCAGACGGGCACGGTACTCCAAAACCAACGGAGAGACGAACAGATCAGGAAGGTGGACCCCCCGTCCTCGTAGTGACGACGACGGGACCTCGGACCGGACCGCGGACTGTGTGTGACCCCCGGACTACTACGGGGTGTGTGCATAGTTTACTCCGTGTCTATGTCGGAGTCTATGTCGGAAACAAACGACAGGACATACTCTAGAAGACCCCACCCCCCACCCCCGTCAAGTCCTTCACGCTACCTCTAAACCAGTATTACTAGGTACAGACCTAAGTTGAAAAAACCCAGTAAAATTAAAAAATTTAAAAAACCGGTACGACGTGCCGTACACCCTAGAATCAAGGGGTTGGTCCCTAGTTTGGGTGTGGGTAACCTTCTCACCTCGGAATTGGCGACCCGGTGGTCCCTGCAGGGGCGTCCAGTGAAAACTCCCTCCCCGAACCCTTAGTGTCGTGTGTAGACAGAGGGCAAGACAGAGGAAAGACAGTGAAAGAACCCGGGAGGACAGAGGAAAGAGAGAGACCTCTCGAGGACTCTGGTCAAGACCGACCCTTCACTCACCCGACCGACTCTTCCACCACGTCGTCCTTTAGGTCCCCCGGAGACCCCACCTGTTTCCTACGACACTCCCCGAAGACGCCGGTGCCAAACCCCCTCCCCGAGTACGTCTCTACCCTTAGAAGACTCCAGATCCCTCGGGTGACCAGAGTCCCCGAGGGGGAAGGAACTCTGGTTCCGGAGACGGCTCGTCGGTCTCGACCCTCGTGGCCACGTCTTCGTCCCCCGGGTCACCCTCCTGGTCGCGGTCGGTGCGGTCCGGGTCCTCCTAGGTCTACCGACGGTTTGAGGCCATGTGGCTCTCCATTACGAACGACCCCAGACACGGACCGTCCCTTCCCCCTGTGATAGTCACAGTCACCAGACTCCCTGTCGGTGGGAGGTCCAAGGTTTTCCCAAGGGTGGTCGGAGGGGGATTATTCCTAGTCGTCCGCTCCGGGGACCACGCCCCTTTCCCGATACCCAAGGGCCTGGTCACTGAAGACTCCTACAACACTCTTAAACGTCGGCGGAGTGTTTCACAAACAGAGGGAACTTATTGGTCCCCGAGAGACCAGGAGTTCTTAATGGGGGAAGGGGGACGACTGTAGGGGGGGAGGGGACTTAGGGTCACCGGGGGTGGGACACTAGACACCGACGGGGAAAGAGTGGCTGCTGTATCAGGGGTTTCGGTTACCACGACTCCCACTACTTCCGCTTCATCTTCGGGAGCGACTTCGAGGTCGGGAGGTGCACCGACTTCTGGTACCCACCGTTCTACTCTTACTCGTCGCAGGGGTCACGGTTCTTCTCCCGGTCCGGGTCCCAGACGTCGTCGACCTTCGCCTCCTCAGAGACTCAGGCGAGCCTTCCGGGTACCAATATTCGTCCCCTCCCCCAGACCCCTCTCGATCCTTTACCCGACCCGGTATCAGTCCAGGAATCGGACGTGGGGACACCCCGCCCCCAACATAAAGAGCCACACATTGTAGAACAGGTCCGGTCCCTTTCTCGACCAGTCGTCCTAACACAGCCACCCAGTTCAACCTCTACGGAAAGCCGAACCATAGGTACACACGTCCTGGGGCTCCTGAATCTATACCCTACCTTCTACCAGGGACTCGGCAGGGGTTAGGAAGATGTGGAGACGGAGAAACGTATCGAAACGTTCCCGGGTCTACTGTCCCACCCGTGACCCCCACAAGTCCCACCGTGCCTCAAGAGACTACTAGTACCTCCACACACGGGTCTATCTAGGGGGAAACTTCTTCCGGATCGGCTCGGTGGTCGTCCACCGGAGGTCGGTAGAGAGAGTCCCACATAAAGTCGGACCGGGTTCCCGTGTGGAACGGTACGGGCTAACTCCGGCCCCGTCTCAGGACCGGTGCAGTCACGGGTGACACCCCGTCGAACGCGGTGGCCGTGGACGGGTCGAGGAACTCCCCACCCGACTCCGAAACAGGTCGGACGTGGTGTTAAAGCGAGGAGGCAGGTGGACCAGGAAAAGTAGGTACCAACAGCTGGGGATTGTGGGACGATCGGTCTAAGACAGACCCGTTGCACTCGCGTTTTCTCAGACAGGGTCTCCCCTACACCCCTCCCTCCTGGAATGGACCCTCGCAGACCCGACCAGGAGGGTGGAGAGGTCGTACCAGTCCACCCGTGCGTCGGGACACGGGTCCACCAACTCCTTCGGGTGCAACTCGCCCTACGGGTGGTCCCGCATCTTCTGTGTCTTCTGGACCGGACGGAGACACGACCCACGGTCCAAGGGTATAGGACGTCCGCCCCCTCTCCCACGTTTATACTCCTTCCCTCTCAAGCCTTGCCGGAGGGACTGTCTGAGATCGTCTCCGACTAAAGGGTGGTGGTGTCCCTCCTCTCCACGTTTCCCCTCCTACCCCGCCCCGACTCTCTTTCGCGGAGACAAGAGTACTTGTGAGAAGAGTTGGAGAAGATCTTACTAGAGCTAACCATTCATAGGAAACTTCCGAGTAGAGGTTTTTGTGGTGGAGATCCTTCGGGAGGACTGACGGTCGGAGAAGGACAAATGGTCCACACTAAGGGGTGTCACGAAACACAGTAAGGATAAATCGATAGATCAAAAAGGACACGAGGATAAAAATCGCACGAATAGAATAGGAAGTAATAACCTAGTCTTCGAGGAACTCTCGGTTCGAACCCAGACTAGGTTCCAGTATGAGACGATAGAGGTGAGATAGGAACCCAGACTAGGTTCGAGTATGAGACGATGGAGGTGAGGTTGACGAAATTACAGTGGACTTAAGTTCCTGCCACACACCTTGACTTGAATTACCTTACTTACCCCTCTGGCCCGAGGCGTCCTACGTCCCCAAGGAACACCCTCCCCACACCCAAAAGACCGGCTCCCTCATCTCGTCTGCGACAACCGCGAGACAGGGGACCCTTGTGGCCCTGTCGTCAACGTCGACTCACCTGTCGAGAACCTGTGCGTCCCCTGAGGGGTGGGGTTCAGGGATGGAGAGACAGATGGACTCCCCAAGAAGACCGGTGTCCTCGCACAAACCAGACCCCCGTCCAGGCTTTACGACCTCTTAAGTATGTAGGCCTGAGTCAGGAGTTGGTCGGTCCCGTCCTCAGCCATCTGTTTATGCGGACGAAGGAGGGGCGAACCGACCCGAGAGGAGCCGAAGAGTCTCCCAGGGGTCGTGACCACGTGGGTCACCGGGATTGGTCAGGGGACGAGTACCAACGTTTGAGACAACGGGAAAGAGGAGAAGGACAAAGTGAGAGGGTGACGAGGACGAAGGGTCTTAGCAGAGACTCTATTTGGTGTAGGAACAGAGCCGGTGACGAAAACCCCTTGAGTTTGAAGTCGCCTCCATGACCCCCACCCGAAGAGGTAAGGTCGCAAAATGGATATCACCACTGTTGGCACGGACGTTTCTTCTTTGACGACGGCTTCAGGGTCAACGACCCCAACCACCTCAACGGGAACCCCAAGTGCGGGAAGTGGGTCCGAAGGTACTACTGGATACCTCGTCGTCCCTCACCCTTCTTCTCCAACGACTATCGTGGTCGACCACCGGTCGGAGGGGCGACACAAAGTGGATCACTTCAAGAATTCAGTGTAAGGGTAAAGTACCTTCTCCTTTGATTCCGAGTCTCACCGACTGAACGGGTTCCAGCGACTTAAGGTTCGTGTGAAGGACGAAGCGACCGGTTCCCGACTCACACTACACCCGAAATTCACACCGATCGCCTTCTCTCTACCGGGGTTCCCCTGTCTGTCATGAATACCTCGGTAGGTCCACCCTGTACAACGGATATCGGTTCTCCCACTCCGGGGTCCCCAACGGTCCTGTTGCTCTTCTGAAACCCAACCTACAAGGACCTTCCCACATGAACGCTTGTACTCCAAACCCTGGTGTCCTTTCGGTACTCCGACGGGAGAGACCCCCGACTACCACCTGTCTCCTGGAACTCAAGAGACTCGAAGGTCCACTCGACCGTCCGAACGAGAGACGGCGGGGGACCACTCAGGGTCCACATATCCTCTTTAAGGTAGTCTTCGGTCCCGTTTCCAGAAGACATACACACACACAACCACCACATATACACACCACTCAACATATGTACACCACACACGTACCCGCGACATACAACGTGCACACACGTACGACAAGAAATATCTTGAACTTGGGACGTCTGAGTTCGGATTCGGGGAGATAGGGGGCGGTTCGGGAGATCCTCCACCAGTCCTGTGGACGGGGGTAGACGAGGGTTTGGGGCGGGGACATCGGCACTTAACAGGGTCCCATCGGCGCGTCGGACCGGTGGACCATCTCGGGGTTTCCGGTCTCCCTCCACCCCCCTCCCCTTTCGAGGCCGGAGGTCACGGACACCCTTGGCGAAGGGGCGACCGACACACTCGTTCGAGACGGCCCCGACCCCCACTGGGGACACTCCCGGTCCGGTCAGACCTACAGCACTGGCCCCGACAGACGAAGAGGAGTGAAACCGTCTTGACCGGAGAAGAGTACACTTGGAACCGGAGAAAGGGAAAGGGTGTGTAGGTCTCTCCGGTCTTGGCTTGTAAGGTCTTGTACGGACGAGGGGTCTCTGGGAGCGGGTACCCTCGTCGCGACGGGGATCCTCGGCCGACAGGGGAGGCGGTCAGACCCCCAGAGGTAGGACGTTCCTCCCCGGCGTCGCGTCTCCCACGACCCCCACCCCGAGGGTCGCGCCTGACAGGTAAGACGAGATTCTTAGGGGCACGGGTCCACTCTTTCCGTCCGAACGCGGGACCCGGTCAAAGGACTACCACAGCCAGAAGTTACGACGAAAACAATCAATATCGAGGCGAGGGGGATGACAGTAGACTTGTCATCTCGTTCGGGACGCATAGGTCCTCTAAGTGTGGTCGCGTCAAGTGTGGCCCCTACGCTGAGAGGCCCCAAGGACCTTCGTTAGGGCCCGCCTGTGGCTCGCTACTGACAGTGCACGCAAGAAACCCTTAGAATGGACCGTAAGAAGACGGAGAGTAAACCTGTAGGGGACCGTTCACTTCCAGTGAGGGCTCCTCCGACTCCTGGGGGCCCCTCCAGACCCCCGTAAAGTAGTCACCGTGGAGGGAGTCCTAACGTCAGTTCGGACGCGGAAATTAATGTATGGTCGATGGTCAGGAAGGGGGCGAGGGAGACGTCGAGGTCCTTAACGAAGGTTGGTCCTCGACTCCCACCTCCCAAAGGTCCCGGAGACGGAATGAGGGGTAGGACTCGGGAAGAGTCGGGACTGACCCCACGATACCAGGGTCGGGACACGACGACCCCTCGCTCCTTCACTTTGGACTCCGGCCTTCGGGGAAAAGGACCCTCTTTCCCGAAGAGTGCTGAGACCTTTCAAGAGACTGGTCGGTCGGATGGAGAGTAGAAGATCCGGACGACAAGAACCCCCAGGTAGTCACACCGGACTCCTGAACAATTGTGTGTCGGACAACGGGACCGACGGGGGACCTCAAGGACTGAGTCCTCCAGACCCCACCCTGGACTTCCCACCGGAAACATTCCTCGTAGGTGCATCCCGACTACGACGATCCGGTCCCGGGTCGGAAACTCTCGACGGGAGACGTGAATACAATTCGACACACCCGTCCTCTTCGACCGAACCCAAGTTCAAGACGAAGACGGTAAGTGATACTTCGAGACCCGACGTATGGGGTGGTCAGGGACGGACGTTTGGACTCTCTCACCACCGTTATCCATTAATACTCCTTTGTGTGTCTTTTGTGACCCGGGGTCCCCTACCTGGTCATGATCAGATGGGTGGAACACTACCGGGACGAGGGACGACAAACCCCGTGTAACATTTGTGAGTTATTTCTGGTCAGTAACACTACTTGGACGTACACCGAACGAGGAAACGCCACCCGCAACAGGGGGTGACCTGGGGGACCAGAGTGGGAGGGGGTGTTGTGGGACCAAAACCGACCAAAGACGCTCTCTCCCCTGACCCCGGGGTCTCAAAGATGTCTTCCCCAGGTTCGTCCCCACTGGGTAGACAATGGTCTCTACGGCGCAGCCGTGGTCTTCCCACCCCGAGTCAGTGGGACCGACAACGAGTAGTTCGGGTCCAGGTGCCGTCGACCACACCACCGACGAGGACTGGAAGTAGACACAGAGGGTGGGTGTCACACCAGTCGTGGGGCCCCTCCCCCCTCCACTCGATCACCCTGCCATCTCCTTCTTCGACGGACCTCGGCCCCTTCCCCTTCGCTCCTCACACCCCCGTCTTCACACGTGTTGAGACCATCGGGACTGGGTGCCAAGTGTAAATACGTCGTTCACCGTCGGATCTTTCTCGAAAAGTAGTCGAGAGTTTGCAGACGCCGTGTATATTCTGATAAGAGGAGTGGATCTTCCCCTGGTGTCTCCAATTCACCGAAGGGGTTACAGTGTGTCGTTAGGTCAATATCTGGGGCCCCCGGTCTGAGACTGGAGTGCAGAGGGGACCGAGAGACACGGGTAGTGCGAGTCGAAGGTTACCCCGGAGTCGGTAGCCGCTACCGAGACCTGGACGTAAGACGCTGAGAGGAGGGGAGGGGCAGTGGTTTGAGGTAGGGTGTAGTCGGAGGGGGGAGGTGGACGTGTTTGACGAGGTGCCGGACGACCAGGTCCGTCCACATCAAGAGGTCCTTCGCGTCGAAGAGTTTGACCTTGGCCAGGGACCTGACTCTGAGACGGACGAAGAGGTCGTCGACCTTCTACCACCGCGGTTCGTCGTCCATCGTCTACATCCGGTCCTCGTCCCCGTCGTGGGCCGGCGGGGTCGCCGACGTGTCGGGCCGCGCCCCGTACCGTCCGGGTCCTGACACGGTCCCGGCACCCCCACCGACACCTTTGCCTCCGCCCTTCGCGGGCCCCTGGACCAGGCCGGAGGACGGACGGAGTGGGAGAGACCGCCGTGTCCACAAGCCTCCGACCCCTCAGACAAACTTGTCACGTCGAGTCGAACCGACGTGATTCACGGGACTCACGTTTGTCCTGACGGTGGGGGGCGGGTCCGAAAAAAAAAAGGGGTACCTCTCGTCGTCCAGTCGTCGTCCCTGGGGAGTTTCTCTGGATTACCAGGAGGACTCGCGTAGCACAGGGTGAAAGACGGAGGTTCAACCTACCCACAAACCCCAGGTTTAGCCTACGAGGCGAAGTGAGACAGGGCCGAGGGAATCGTCGAGGGTCGAAGAGTGGGTACTGCAGAAGACTCGGGGTCCGAATCTTCGACCCTTCTTTAGTCTTGCCCACACTTATTTTGAACGTGAGTCAACGGAACCGATGTTTTACCCCGACCTTCCTACCTGGACGGAGAACCCCCTTGGGTGCCTACTCTCTGGACCCACTGTTTAGTCCTCTTTCGTTTGTCTGTTTACTGTCGGACCTAGTCCTTTTCACACTCCCAACTACAAGGATTCTTTGGCCTACGTAAACGAAATCTCAAAAACGACTTTTAGGAGGAACGAACTTCAGGAATCGTCCAAGGGAACCCTCCGATGCAGTCACTCTACATTCACACTCATTTTTCGGCGATTTTGTTTCATGGAGGGCCGGGCCTCCACAATCGTCACCAAGTGAGGCCCACCCACCTTAGCTCCCACAAAAGGAGAGAAAGAGACGCGTGCACACATAAACGTCGTCGAAAAAACAAAAAAAATTAAATATTGAGTGTACGATGGTAAGTGTGTGAATTTCATATATTAACTTACCAAAGAGACAAGTTCTTATGAGTCTCCGGACGTTCATAGGGTTCTGGTTAAAAATCTTATAAAAATTTTGGAGTCTAGCCTTGCAACACGTAGAATCGACAGTGGGGACAGGCAGGCCGGACAGGGGAACCGGAGACCGTTGTCAATTCAACGACAGAGTCCTAAAGGGATTAGACCTGTACAAATTTTTAAAAATTTTTCACTTCATATAAACTAATTGTGGTAACATGGTTACAGACGACATGTCGTTTCACTGAGTCAATGTGTGTATATATGTAAATTTTTTTTATAAGAAAAGGGAATATCAAATTAGTGTCCTATAGCTTACATAGTCATCAAGTCACGATATGTTATCCCGGAACAATCTGTCGTAAAGTAAATTTACGTCAGTATGTTATGTACCTGAAAACACAGACCGAAGAAGTTAATCGTATTACAAAAGTTCCAAATAGACTTTACATCGTTCACAGTGATGAGGTGAGAAATACCGACTTATTATAAAGTAAGGTACCTATACATGGTTGTAAAATACATATAAATATATAAGTAAATAGTCAACTATCTATAAACCGACAATACTTATTATGACGATACTCACAAGTGCATGCTCAGAGAAAATCGCCCTAACATTGAAAAGTAAATCACAGGAATTCTCATCTTAACGACCCAGTGCACTAGTGAGATACAAATTAATAAACTCCTTGGTGGTCTGACGAAAGGTTTCATCGACACGGTAAAATGTACGGGTGGTCGTCACACGCTCCCAACCGTCATATTAGACGAACTCAAGAGACCACAAAGGATATTGCTCGACGCGGGCGTCGTCTGTGCTCAAGGGTGCGACTATCGAAAAGGGAGGAACAGGCGCTTGTGTCGGGGCGTAAACATGTACAGTCGAGGTCCGTCACCTCGGGCCGACTAGAGTGGGTAGTACTATTAGGATGAGGAGTAACAGAGTCCTTGTTTATTTGTTATTTCGGGACGCTCCCACGAAATACATACCCGTCACTTTATTCACTTCTGGGTATCCCCCAATTTGTTTCGTGTCATCGGGACAGGACGGGACCAAAGACCCCTCGGGACCCCCCACTTCACGGGGGTCAATCAGGGGACCTCCGTCCCTCCGGCCCGATAGTAGCAGGGGTGGGTCCGTCAGTAGACCGTAAAGACCGAGACGTTGACGTCCGTTTTACCGAGGTCCTCGGACACCTGTCAGGTGGCTCCTCGGGGTCCACGCCGGTCCGGTAATCCTCGTTTGTGCACCTTCGCCTCCTCTCCCCGGGTCACTTCTCCTCCCCTAGTCCCCTAGCGGACGGGGAACGTGGGCGAAAGCCTCGAGGGAACGTCGTCCCGGTGGGTGGGGGGGAGGGAGGGGTGGGGGCGGGGCTCTGGACCAAGACCGGTTAGTCTCTGTCGACGCCTCCTCGTCCGACTCCCACTACGTAGGTTTGGTTCCCACCAGACGGGACTTACGTACCTACGACCGGGGACGAGTCGGTAGGGCACAGGAACGCCCCTTTCCAGTGCCTCGTAGCGTTTCTACGAGTCGACTAAGGACGTGTGTGGATAGAGATCTAAATTTGTCCAAACTTTGGATTCGGACTAAACAAATTCGGTGTCAATCCCCAATAATGAAGAGTTACCAATCTATTCAAGTTCGAAGTCAGCCCCGGGACAGACCCCCACCGTCCACGGAAGGAACGTCAGGACGACCGAGACCCAGGGACTCCGGTGGGCCCCCAGGTGTCGGTAGAGGACATTCCGGGAGGAGTGTGGGTCTCGAAAGGGTCTGTCGTGGTACGACCCTCTGGCCGACCAGGACCCCGTCTTCGTTCGTAGACTCAGTGTGTAGAGCGGGAGCCAGGACCGAGATTCGATCCCAATACGAATGTGTGAACGGTCCGCACACTATTAGTTTAGGGCAAAATAACGGATCCTCTTCGAGTCATACACTTCTCAAGAGGAAATGGTAAACCGAGTGGACGACGACAGACCCCTGAGCCCGCCCAGAATCGTTGGAGAAGACACGCTTATAGGAACCACTCAGACCAGCACCAGACGTCCACTACCACCACCAAGAGTCCACCTTCCTTTCCCTCCCCCTCTGCCCGCTCGTGCCACCCCTCCCATCAGACAACGTCTACCTGTCCCGAGGGAGTCCCGGACCTGTCCTTCCTACGGTCCGCGGGACACCCGGTTCTGGGGGTGAGGAAACCCCTGGGGGACAACCCCGGAGTGGGGTAAAGAGGGACGACGACGACAAAGGAGAGTGCCCCGTAACACACACACAACGAGTCAGCACAGGCTGAGAAACTCCGGAGGACCCGACATGGGGCGGCCTAGGAGACAGGTACCCTAAGAGGTACGTTCTTATGACCTCGCCCATCGGTAAGGGAAGAGGCCCCCTAGAAGGGCTTGGTCCCTAACTTGGGGTCTGGGGACGTAACGTCCGCCGAAGAAATGACAGACTCGGTGGACCGACCTCAAATTCTGTCGGAAAGGGTCCTCGAGAAGACCGATTTCCCCCGGTGTGTCGATTTCCCACCTCAGAAGTACCACCCGAACGGTCCTCGAGTCGAACTAGTCAGGGGCTCCACGAGGGGTGAGGTCCCGGTCACGGACGGGACGGAGGCGAAGTGCGCGTCTTGTACACTCGACTTACGGGAGACACACGACCGTGGACGGAACCGACGAGGGGACGGACCGACACCGGACCGGACCGGTCCAAATCCTCCCTTTGAAGTCCGGACGCCCCGGGAGGGGACGGGTAGTCTGTACCAGGGACGGACGTACTGTGGAGGGGTGTACCCGCGGTGAGGCGACCCTCGCTACCTGCCTGTGTCCCGTACTAAATATTAGGGAAAGTCCCTTAATGACGACGATTACCCGTCGCGGTTAAACACGAAGGGGGTTCCACCCTCCCGTTTTAGTTAATTACCTCTCAGATTGCACCGGTCCGGACGACCGTCTCACACCGGACTGTAGGCCGTCTCTATTCCCTGGAAGACTCCGACTTGATTGTTCCTCTAACCTCCTTTTTTCTTCTTTTTGTTGAGAGGGGGGGTGGGGCTAGTTAAAGTTCATGTCACCGGTCTCCTACGTCCCGTTTGTCTCGTCGACCTACACCCGGAGAAAGGCAGACTCGCTCGGACCTCCCCTCCCGTCCGGTCGGGCGGGTCGGCGGTCGGTTGTAGCCATAAGTGAGTGTCTCAACGAGAACCCGCACATAGACGTGTTTGCTCTTCTCTTACCATGTAAGGCCTGGTCTCGAGCCCCTCCCCGACTCCGGGTGGACCGGGTCCACGCCGGGGACGTCCCCTTTCTCGTCCACCTCTCGAGACCAGAGTCCAGGACGGCGGGATTGCCACGGGTGGATGTGCCACCGCGTGCCCCGGTCTCGGTGTTCGGGCCCCACACCAACAGACCCGAGGACCGCCACTGGGGGGAGACACTTCCCACACCCTCCGTCCCGTACACCCACACTCACGGGACGGCCGGTCTCTCAGTCCCCTCCAGGGCGACCCGACACACCGGGGGCCCCCCACCCCTTTCGGTTCCCCTTCCTCGGACTTCTACCTGTTAGTCTGTTCGAGTGGACAATAACTAGAGCAAGTCTTCTAAGGTAACAAATAACCCCGTCACCCTAAGGAAAGAGTACTCTCTAGCAAGGGACTCGGGGGTACACATCCCTCCAACTCTCCCCCCGAGATCAACTTCAACCCCCCTGAGGGTAAGAGTAGTCGGGTCTCTCGTACTACGTTCTCGGGGGACGGCACTGAGACTTTATCTACAGGAACGGACTCAACCCAACTGGAACCTCGTCTGAGACTCTGGTCTACACGCACCAAATAGACCCTTCACTCGGGTCCTTCCCTAAGGTTCTTTCACCCCTTCCCCCCGTCCCCTCCTTGCACCCGTCGGGACGTGTACACTACCTCGTCCACCGACGACACCCGTGGACCCCCAGGTGGACACCCCCGGGACCCCCCGTGGTGGACACATCCCGAGTGAGTCTCAACAGGGTGCCCCACCTTCCTCCCACCCCACGAATAGAGGGTTGAGGGTAGGGATGGTCGACTCCCGACTGCCCCGCCAACGGAGGACGTGACGGCCGGACGGGACGTGTATCCGCTGATCACCCGAGTGGAGAGGACAAAGAGAAGAGAACCCCGAGGTCCAGAACGTGACGGAAACCAGTGTACAGTCTTTTGGGAACAAAATACACAGAACAGATTAAGAGTCAGCGAATCACGTCCTCCGACTTAGTCCAGAGACAACGAGATAGCACCGGGTTTCACGGTCGAGGTATGTAGGATGGGAGTTCGCGGACGAAGGGAGGATCGAGTCAGTCATTTCGGAGACGGACGTCACGTCCTTTGTACCCAAGTTAGGACGTAGCCCTTCTAGGGGACCTCTTCCTTTACCGTTGGGCGAGGTCATAAGAACGGACCCCTTAGGGTACCTGTCTCCTCGGACCGCCCGATGTCGGGTACCCCAGCGTTCTCAGCCTGAGCTGACTCACTGAAAGTGATGAGGATCGTGACAAAATAAAGAACCAACACGACCCGGAAGCGGTGACACACGCCCGAAAGAGGTCGACGTCGCTCACCCCCCGGTGAGAAGGAACGTCACAAGCTCGAAGAGCAACGCCACCGAAGAGAACACCGACTCGTGTCCAAGATCCGTGCCCGAAGCCATCAACGCCACACGCCTGAATCAACGAGACACCGTACCCCCTAGAAGCGTCTCGTCCCTAACTTGGGCACCGGCGATACAACCGTCCGCAATAGAATTGGTGACCTGGCCGTGCCTTTGGGAGCTCACGGAAAGCTATCCGCCGTATCTTCCTTCCTTTGCTTTCTTTGAGACCCCGACAAGTGTATGCTAGAGACCCAAAGTTAAAGACACCGAGAACGATGTCAATTACGAAGCATCGTTCAGTGGGGGGCTGGGACGGTTCAGAGTCACCGATTACTGTCGGTCGTAAATAAGAGTCCTCATACCCAGGAGTCCAGTCGGTTCCGAATCGTCTGGACCCGGCGGACTGCCCCTTAGGTCCGAGGTCACGACGTCCCGAGTTGAGGTCCGACACCGGACCCGGGCCCAGACGAGCGACGCACAAGACCCCACATCCGAGTTCCCCCGTCGCGGACGGGTCCCGTACAAGAACGGTTCGTCTCTAGTGGTCGGACCGTTCTCCGCCCGGGTCGGTCCGGTCGTGTAAAGTGCGGAGACGAACATGGTATTGACGGTTACAGGGGTGATTGGTTTCGTTCAGCGTCCCGGCTCGGGTCTGACTTCCCCCTTCCTCCGTATGAGACGGGACTACTCCGGTACCGGTCCCGAAACCTACGGACAAAGACAGTGAGTCGCGCACTTCTTAATTCCGCCCAATAAGTCCGATGGTGTCGAAGAGATGGACGGAAGATTGGTGGGGGGTGGGGGGCGGGAAAGGTTCTGGCCTCTTTCGGTGTAAGATTCGGAGGGAGGAGGATTATGAAGGACGGTGCCCTGACCGTGTCGGTCAAGCCAGGATAATCCTGGACCCACCCTTCAGTGACCGGTCCGGCGAAAGGTCTTCTGCAAAACCCTTTTGAGGTGTAAAGGCGGACCTCACTTGAGTCTATGAGACCTGGAGAAGTGCCGAGAGACCTTGGGCCACGCCTAACGCCTACGGGCCACACCTTTCTGGGACGACTTCCCAGAAAGGTCTTGCAAAGGAGGCGAGAAGGGTAAACGTCCCGGGTGTCCCGACTCCCCTTCAACGTGGTCCCCTCGCCGGCAGGTGCAGTCTCCGATCGGAGACACCCCTCCCTCTCTGAAGCCCCCGACAGACACAAGGAGAGCAGAAAAGCAGCAGAAAAGGAGAGGCCGGAGTCGCTGACAAGATCCTCCGCCCAAACACGAGACGTACCCCGGTACAGTGTGTAGGGACAGTTGCTCCGGAAGCCCAGACCCTCCATTGAAGACCCGTCCTCGTAATGCCAGGTGTCTGCTTGGTCGAGGTCTCCCGACCCATGGTTCCACACGGCCCATGAGACTCAGACAAAGACTCCCTCGGACCGGGTGAGGTACGGTAGGAGCCCCGAGAATTCTCTCTCTCACTCTCTCTCTTTCTCGTACATACACGGAACGTCTGAGGACCCCTCCGAAGATCTTAGTCCGACAATCCCGTTAAACACAGGGGGAATGACCAAGGCACCTGAAAAGGTTCCTAAACGGTGTACGGTGCACCCACGGTCTTACGGGTCACCCGGGTCCCCTCCAGTACCCCCGGGGTTCTTCGTCCTCGCACCGACACTGAGACGGTGAGCACTTGACTCCTGTGTAACGACCCCTGTGTCACTGCTCGTCCTGTTTGTTAGGGAACAACACCTCGAAAATCAGAACCGTCACCACCCGAGACTTCTGGTAATCTCTTCTTCGTTCATCCCCTAAGAGACCGTCCGGTCACTAATCCTACCGAACGAGAGTTACGACTCCTGGACCCAAGTTTGGGACCAACCCCTTGATTCTAGGATGTTCTGCACGTGACACCGGTTATTTCCCCTTTCTTTTTTTTCGTTTATTTCTAGACTCTAGACAGTCCATCACTACTTCTCTATTGTCTCACTGTCCTATCTCCCACTGGTCCCACCCCCACAGGGAGACCAACCCCACTAGTCCCTTTCGGCAGACTCCTCCCCTGGAGACGGCGATTGACCGACATATTAATTGTTGGTCCTGGAGGGAAAGTGAAGTAAAAAGAAAAAAATTTTATTAACAGAAGTAAATAAGAACCGACACGACTCAGAAACAACGATGTACCTGAAAGAGATCAACGGCCCTCGGCCCCGAGGAGCTCGACACCACGACCCCGAAGAGTGACGTCACCGAGGAGAACAAGACCCGTGTCCCCGAAGGCATCGACGCGGAGACCCGAGATCTCGTGTCCAAGTTCTCGACACCGAGGGCCCGAATCGCCGATCCAGCCGCACACCCTAGAAGGGCCTGGTCCCTACCTTGGACAGAGGACGTAACCGTCCACCTAAGAAATGGTGACTCGGTGGTCGCTTCGGAGGGGGGTGGGGGTGGGACGGGGCGAAGTCAAAAGATTACAATGTTTGTTCTCACACCCAGTCTCCTCGAGACAGGTCGAAACTTTACATTAGTGGATCGAAGAGAACGTGCTAGGACAATGGGTCTGGACTTTCCCAGCCCTCCCACCCACCCCTTTGACTGATACGGTATGAGAGAGAGACGAAGGAGGGGTCCCGCTGAGTACCCGGTCTCCACTGTCCCGTTCACGAAAATAAGCCAATCGACGTAAAGGTCACAGGGGTGGGGGGGTTGGGNTAGGTGGGGCGACGTCGACCGAACTTGGATGACGGTCGCAGGACTCCGCCCACCGTCAGGGGGGTTCCCGGAGATCCCCAGCCGGGTGGGAGGTGACCGGGACTCGGACCTCACGACTCTCCCGAGGGACTCTGTGCAAGGGGACACCCTCGCCCCTCTTAACCGGGTTTGGGACGGCTCGGGGCTCCGTGCCCCACTTCCACTCCGGGTTCCGTGGGTGTGGCGGGGAGCGCCTAGAGTCGTCTCGAGGGCCCTCGGCAGGTGACGGGAGGCCCACGACGACGTCCCCGCCGAGGGACCTCTGCGTCGACTAAGTCCGCAGCGGGCACCCAGTAGACCTGGCACTCTCACTGCCACGCCCCAGACCGGACCCCCCCGTCCCGACCGGTAGGCCTACGGGACGGCGAGAGGTGACGGAACCGCAACCAGACTGGACGACACACCGACGGGGTCGGTAAGGACCCGTAGAGTTGGTCCCCGACCCCGTCCCCTCACCGCCCTTTTATAACCCAACCAGCTCTTCAAGTAAACCTTAAAAGGACATTCTACAATGTCTTTTTGGGTACACTCGAAAAACCGGTTGGGGTCTCGATTTCTATTGAGTAATAGTAAAGGTGGAGGAGGATGGTCACACTCGAAGGGCCGGTGACACGATCCTACCATGACAAAGTACTAGAGTTTCCGAACATCAACAGATACACATTCCGGTGTCGTTCCCACTCGATTTCGTGAGTAAGGTGGGGATCTCGGGCCGTGGCGGACCGACGGGTGCCGAGGTCGTGGGTGTCGTTCCTGTCGTGGTATTCGGACCGGGGTCGGGGTGACCGTCGTTCGTAGGTCCCGAAGTAGGAATTTCTTTGTGTCGGAGGGCTGACCCTAGGTCCAGTGGTTAACGAAGGTCGTCAGGTGTCCAGCGACGACCTCGGCTCTGGAAGCAGACCTCAGACAAGAACGACGGTGTTACGTGGCCCCACGAATGACCTTTGGACTTTCCTCTGCCACCAGAGCCAATCCGAGACGAACCCAGTATCTGGAGAACCTAGTGGACGACACCCATAGTCCACCGCGAGGTGAATCCCGGAATGAGGGTCCCTCGACGTAGATGAGGGGTTTACGACATCCTTTACGGACTGACGAAACGAGAAACGTTTTCAGAGTAGTGGGGCTCGGTCCTGGGTGTGATTAAAAGGTCGAGGTGCCAAAAGCGACTGTGTGGACAAGGTAAGAACGTTTAAACGAGGAACGAAAAACGAGGTCCATAAGTAATACAAGGTACTACAAAATAGGACCGGCACACCGGGGTAGGACGTCGAAAGGTACCGCCCCGTACCTCTTTCCCAAGAGACCGGATTCTTCGTTCTGGGGACCCAAGATCGGTCCTACCACACTGGAACCCATTTTGTACGAACAAGAGACCCCGAGTGAAAAGAGTGAAGGTTTAGCGACCTCATCTGGTCCATGGACCTTTTTCATTGATCACACCGAGGAACGAAACGTTTCACCCCAGGTGACTGGACACCGTGTCCGTAGAAGTCCTCGAACAATTCTCTACATCTGAGAACCCGGGGTGAGTCTGAGTGACCCGGGTGTTTTCATACTCTTGATTATACCCCCTGTACGTCAATTAAACGAATTTCAAACCGATGGTATTATTCTTAAAGACTTCTAGGAACCCATTTCTTGTGGCATAAAAAATTTTTTGACGTCGCCTGTCTCTCTACTCCGTCGACGTCGTAGGTCCACACCTGCACCCCATGGACCCTCACCCCCCACACCCGCACCGGCCGAACGAGAAGGCCTCCCCCTCAGCCACTAAGAGACGCTACGTCGCTTACACCCTTCATTGTCCCTCCTTCTACAACTTTTGTTAAGTTCCGATACTTGGGAACTAGGGGCTTAAATCAAGACACACATTCTAGATCAAGACACCTGAAGTAACAGATTAAGTTACCTCTACCAGGAATAGTAATAAAAAAAATTAAATTTTTGAAATAAAGTAAAAACCGACGCGACCCAGAAGTGACGAGACACGCCCGAAGGAGAGTAACACGGCTCTCCCCCGGTGAGATAAACACCCTACACCCGAAGAGTACTGCCGCCGGAGAGAACAACGCCTCGTGTCCGAGACCTCGCACCCGAAGTCATCAACACCGGGGCACCCGAATCAACGAGGTACCGTACACCCTAGAAGGACCTGGTCCCCATCTTGGACACAGGGCACGTGACCGTCCACCTAAGAATCGGTGACCTGGTGGTCCCTTCAGGACTCTGTAGGAATAAATAAATTTTTCTTAATAAATAAAAAACCGACGTGACCCAGCAGTAACGACGGGTCTGAAGAGACACCCCAGAGGAGAGATCGACGTCACGCCCCCAGAAGAGTGACGCCCCCCGAAGAGCAACCTCTCGTGTCCGAGATCCCGAGCACCCGCGTCATCGACGACGAGGGCCCGAGGCCTCGTGCCCGAGACACGAGGAATGGTCCTTAGGACCGGGTCCTGCGAACCACGAGCCCGAATCGACGAGACACCGCACACCCTATTAGGACCTAGTCCCTGACGTGGGTGTAGAGACCGTAACCGTCCGTCTAAGAAGTGGTGACTCGGTGGTCCCTTCGGGTCAGGAATAAAAATTCTATAAGGACCGACAGCATTAACTGAGGATCTGGTCCTTCCTTCTTTCAGTTTGTGTGGTCTCACACCCTTCCACTACACAAGATCAGTGAGACCTGGGTTCCAAGGGGGTCGAGACCACGTCCAACCTTTACAGATCCCGCGACAATCCTTAGGAGTATAGGTCCGGTGAGAGTCCTACCTAACTTAGTCTTAGAGACCCAGGGTCGACAAGATTTCTTGCCGGTCCGGGTTTGGGCGACGAAAGTAGAGAGACAAGGTTCTCAACCGCTCGCGCCCATGACTCTCGGTACTTCGTACACCGACACCTGGTTCAGTGCCCAGACTCCGAAGAAGACGTGGTGACTCTGCGCAGGACCCGGTCCTAAGGACCATTCCTCGTCTCCGCCTCGGTCGCGGGGTGATCCCGACAGGGACGAAGGGGCGGGGTCTGTGAACGGACGCCACTCCTGACCCCCACTCCCACCCCGACTCTTCTTTCCGGGGTCCCGACCCGAGTCTCACGTGCTATAAGTTTCTGTATCGGGGAACGTGTCTAGTTGGAGGTGAGTGTTGTTTACAGGACCAAGGGCAAGTAAGAGATACTTGGAGTAAATTCATTACCTCGATGGTCAGCTACGACCCCAAAAACACTGACACCTAAGGGTCCCATCTCCCGTGATAATGTGGTAACTTTGGAGGTGGCGTGGAGTGGCGCATCCTAGTCCAGAGTTGTGTGTCCGATCAAAGGGGCGACTACCGAGGGACCGCGAGGCGTCCAATGCTCCCTTGAAACACCTGGAACAGAGTCCTCTCGACGGGTGGCCCCGTTTCCACCTTAGACTTGGACTGTCCCCACTGTCCCTCCGACCTCCTCCGCTCGTCGGGTCCCAGCGGGTCCCGACTCTACCTCTCGGGAATGCAGAGCCAGAGAAGGAAGGGTCTAGACACAACAAAGGCAAAGGGACCCTCCCGAGGACTGCCTTCCTCTCTCGGTCCCCGAAGAGTCTCGTCTCCACGACCTCGATCCCCGCGACCCCCCGAAACCCCCAAGAGGAGGACCGACCTCTTCTCCCGTAACACCAGTACCCCCAAGTGTCGTTTGTAGTTCCAAGGTCTGTCTGTAAGAAGGTTTGAGTCCCTAATTCCTTCTCAGAGCTTTCCCCAATTAGAGTAAAAGAGGCGAGAACTTCGGTGGCAACCGTCGATCTTTGTCGTCGAAACTGTGGCACCTACTGATTACGGAGAAGGCCCCCTCTATATGGACAGGTGCACACGGGGTCCGTCCCTAACTTTGCGAGGTGTCGAAGGGGTCCTTAGGATTTAGTTTGTCTAAGTAGGACCGGAAACGACTTCGGATTCTCGGCCGATTTAGTGGGAAAGGCCCGAGAACAAGGAACCGACTGCCAGTGTTTAGGGGGTATTACTCGTGAACACTTCCTCGGGGCGGTCTGTCGCGGTGACTTAATCCTCGTCTCCCCGGGTCCCGTCCCTGCCCGTCACAAACGAAACCGACACCACCCCTCCCGTTCCACGCACCCGGGTCGGGTACACAAACGGGTGTCCCTCCGGACTATTCACCCGACACATCTGTCACGCCGCACCACCTGGCCCCGGTAGACGGTACGCAACCCCCACCCCCTCTGGCGTGGACGACGAGACGTCGGGGCTGGACCGGTCTCCCCCCGGGAAACAGTGGGACAGAAGTCGAAGGGACCCCGGGGCGCCAGTGATTCTTGGACCCTAATAAAGGGGGGCGAACCCTTTATTTTTGACTTGGGAGCTTGAACACAAACAAAACTACTTAATGAAGGTCCGACGGCAAACAAACCTCTTGGTTCGAGGGGTCGACGTCCCTCCCACCTCCGACTCCCTTTTGTGGGCGCTCGTTCGACCGAAAGGTCTGCCGAGCCGGGTCGCCTCGTGCGCCCTCCGAACCCAAGAGGACCGAGACGGTAACGTCAGCCCCCACCACCCATCGCCCCCCGCATGGAGTCGAAGGAGAGGACGGTTTTCCCCCCTAGTGTGAGCACCAAGACACGCGGAGTGTCCGTACAACTCCCGCGGTGTACCTTATTACAAGTGCTTCTTTTGTTGACCATTGGACGTGATTTGTAGTATTACTTTCGTAGGGTCGACCTCAAGGGACCACCAGGCCACTGACTCTGAGGTACGACGAGTGTTACGCTCCCCGGGCCCAAGTTAGGGACCAGTCCCTTGATTCTAGCACGTGCATTCGTTGATTCTAAGGCGCACGGTGTTACTTTTACCTGGTAGGATGCACGACGTTGTTTCTGGACCACGTCGGTTTATTTTATTTATGTATTTTTATTTATCAATTTTTTTTTTTTTTTGGTTCTCACGGGGTCAGAAACTGGGTCAGAAGACGTGGTCGGTCCGGACCACAATCGTCCTTCTACGGCGGGACGGCATCTGGAACCTACAGACGGAAAAGAGAAACCTCGCCCGACGTCCCAGTGCAGCGATTACACACTTTGTTTTCGACTCATTTACCTTGAATTTTTATAACGAATAAACATCTGAAGACCTACCCTGTTTACTACCAACTTAAAATACTTAAACAAGACCCCCCACCCCAACAGAGGATCGACGTCCTTGGTTACGAGGGAGGTGAATACAGGACCTGTAATAAGGTAGTTGAAGGAGTTTCTTAAAAGAGAACGTAAAACCAGGAGAAAGGGTGTAGTATTTAGAGGGAGGTAAAAAAGAGGGGAAGGACCCGGTAAGGAAAGTCACATATTTGTTCAGAAACACTGGGGGTACACAGGACACGTCCGTCGTCATTCAGGCCCGGTAGGCCTGGAAGGGTCCTTCCATGGAGGGACTCTTGGCGACCGAGGACCAGAAGGCACCGGACGTGCTGTGAGACACCGACCTCACTCGAAAGGTTTGGTGACCAGTCTACTGTAGTACGATACCAAAGTCAAGAAGGGGCTCAAGGGTGGTGCGCGAGGACCTCGTCTTCGGTTCGGGTCCTCCGGACACCCTAGGACGGGAGGAGAGACCGAACCGGGGGGCAGGGTCGGCACGGTCAGAGACAGGGTGGGACACCGGTTCGATTCAGGAAGGGGAGACCCTACCGGGAACGACGAGGGGGGTCTCGGTGTACCGACGTAGTAGGAGTGAGAATCCGGAGTCAAAACTCAGAGGGGGAAGGGGAGAGGGTCTATTTTAGTAGAGAGACGCCTAGAGATACGTAGTGCATAAGGTCGCCGAAGCCGCGAGAGTAACCGTGGTTCCTACTAGAATACAGAGACCCTACATAAGTGTCAGAGAGAGGGAGGAAGGTCGGACAGTTCCCGAAGTCAGAACAAGTGACTATACCGGGGTCGTGACCATGTCATGGGTCGTATGTCTTCCACGGATTATTTGTGTCACGAGTAAATGGCTGACCGACAGACCATAACCAGACACAGACTATGCATAGTAATCTCATAGACCCCCTACTGACCCCGCCCCCCTCCCCCCCGCACCGAACCTCTGATGAGTTAGACTTAGGTTTAAAAAGATTGGGATTGGGATTGGGATTGGGTCGACCACGGAACACCGGCACACTTTCGTTGCGATTCGGTCTGTTCATCGGAAACCTAATGACCTTACTCCGATTCTGATTTTTGTCCCGACCCCAGTCCCCGGGGCCTACCTCCGACCAGGGTGTCCAGAGGTCCCTCTCCCTTCTTCAGGACAGGCACGTCCTTCCGTCCCCGGTGCTCCTTCACCCCCTCCGGTCACTACCTCCGGTCCGACCCGGAAGAGAAAGAGAAAATCGAGGACTGTGTGTCGTATAAAGAAGAGACTGACCAGGGTACAGGAGCCCGGACCCGGAAGTTCACCACAAGTGTGGATGTTGAACGACCGTTCTTGGTCCGAGGTTGTCCTCTCATTCTAAAGCTCGACCCCCAACTTGCTCAAGGTTTGGCAACCAGTCGGGAAGGACAAACCTCGCCCGTCTGTCTCCCCTCGACCGAGACCCCTGTCCGCTGGTCTGTACTAGGATTTCTCGACCCCTACCTCCCTAGGGGGGACCGGACCGGTGGGGCAACCGGGTAGAGCCACACAGGCTCCGACGGAAGACCCCGACAGAGGTCCTCCTCCGTCGTCACCCGTTACGTCCTCCACTGGCGTTCCGGGACGGACTTCGAAACCCTTGGACGCCTTCGAAGGACAAAGGAGTCGAGGGACACCAAGGTCGAAAGGGGTGCGTCGGGGAGGGGGGCGGGGTCGGATCCCGGACTGGTACTGGGCCCGGGACCTCCTCGACGACCCCTTCCCCGAGAATGGACAGGAGACGTCCTACAAGACAGAGCGGAACTACTTCCGGTCCTACAGCCTCAGACAGACCGACAGGGGACACTCTCCCTGCCTGCTGTGACCGGAGAGACCCTACGACCCCTGTTACTGTGTGGTGTGAAATGGTACGAACTGGAAACCGGCACCCTAAGTGGAAAGGTCCCGTGAAAAGGTACGAGTACCGACCTAGGCGAGAGTGGGGGCGAAGAGACGTCGGGGACGTCGTTCGGCGGACGTGGGTGCGCTCCGTGTACCGCGGACCAGAAAACCCAGTTTGGGAAGCACCGAAGAGTAGTCGGGACCCTACTTCAAACCTGAGCAGGGACGCACTAGATCCGACGAGTGACGTGAGGTCGGTGGGGCAAAGAGACTATCTGGTCCGAGGAGGGCCAGGCCGGACGAGACAGGGGTCTGGAAGTGTGCCGACGTCCTCGAAAGTCGTGGAGGAGGTAGGGGAGTGCGGGTGGAGAGGGACGGGGTGGAGATTGACTGTGTTTGGTTCGGGTAAGATCCCACCCGGACGGAAGGAGTCGGGGGCCGAATCCACAGCATAGGAGATCCTGCACTGGGGTGACGTGGGGGTGGGGGTGGGGGTGCCCTCCACTCGCGTTCCGGGACGGACTCCGAAACCCTTGGACGTCTTCGAAGGACGAAGGAGTCGAGGGGCAACAAGGTCAAGGGGAGACCGGAGGGGTGGAACCCGGACTGGTACTAGAGCCGGGACCTCCTCGGCGAATCGATCGGGAATCGATCAACAAGGACTCTGTCTCCATTGAGAAAGGGGAAGAGAAGAATTTTTGTCTTGGTATGTGATAAATCGGGTCGTTCAACGGTGTAAGTCTTATGATGTAAAGGGTCGGAAGAAACGTCGATACACACCAGTCCACTGGCCTAACACCGGTTACTCTAAACCTTCTTCACTCTAAAGAAAAGGGGAAATTTTTCCCTGTCTACGTTCTGGGGAGAGGGAAGAGCAAAAGGTAGGTTAGGGATCTGCATTTTAGGAGGAACTCTTTAAGTTTGCTCCACGAGAGGACCGAGACTGTTCGTAGGCAGGAGTGTGGGCAGTGAGGTGTGCTGTACCTGTCATAGGTGAGGGAACCCTCCACCCCTCCTAACATACATCGTCTCCCAACGAATAGCGGAGTACGTTATAAACCGCAAGACTGACGTCGAGCCGCTCTTCTCGATCTCGTCTCGACCCCGTCCCTCCGCGCCCGACGAGACGTCAACACGAAGGCAGGTCTCACCCCCACATCCCCACCTCACCCCCCACCACCCCCACCTTAAGTGGGGACCCGTCGGACACCTCTTCTTGTCCCGGACGGCCCACTGCGTCCCGAGCGCCCATCAGATCAGTCTCCCGTGACCTCTGTGCGTGACCCCCATCCCCGGTGTAGTCGAAACGAGTCGGACTCCGGTCCGGATAGTTGAGGTAGGGAAGGGTGGACCCCTGAGACGCACCCCGACCACCCGATGTACCTTGACGGGGACCCGACCGAGGACAAGGAAATCACCGGGGTCCATGTAGTTAAATGTTCCTGTGTACCCGAAGGACCCACCGCGATCATCATTTCTTCGGCGGACGGTCCCGTCCTCTGTATTCTCTGCGTCCAAGGTAGGGACCCAGCCCTTCTAGGGGGCCTTCCTCCCGTACCGTTGGGTGTGGTCATAAGAACACACCTCTTAGGGTACCTGTCTCCTCCGACAGCCCGATGTCAGGGACCCCAGCGTTTCTCAGTCTGTACTGACTTCGCTGAATCGTACGTGCGTGCGTGAACTTCGTTGATACGGACGTACCCCGGGGTCACTGCGACCCCTGTGAAGGAGTCGAGACCCTAAACCGTAGACACTCTCTAAGGTCCCTTAAGGACCCCACGGTCCCACCTCCGGACGGGACCCAAGGCAGACACTCCGGTGACGGGACTCCCCGACGACCCCAACTCTCTTCGGCTGACCACCAAAGTCGGGTGACGTGGGTACCGTCCCGACAGCGCCCTCAGTCTCGCCCTTCTTCCGGTGTCTGGACAGGAGGCACCCCCGTGGTCCCGACGAGGCGAGGTCCGACACGTCCTCCCCCGGTCCGCTCCCGTCCTAGGAGGACCGTATGTGTAGCGACATTTCTGTCTAGTTGTCCTCTTTTTGCATACCTTCCTCCAAACGTCTCCTCTTTAGATCTCAAATATCAATCCTCGACATACCTAACTAACTCTCAAACACGGAGGGCTTTTGAACATACACCCTTAACTAAGGGGTCGCACTACCATAGACCTCCACGCCGGGAACATTCCATTGAACAAACCTACTCTAGTACTCCCACCTCAGGGGTCGTATCCTAACCACGGGAATATTCTTCTCCTTCTCTTTCTTTGGTCTCGACAGGGAGACGACACACACCAAAGAGTATACCGCCGGGTTAGATTGTCTGGGGTTCTGAGGACAATGTCTACTACCAGTCAGACAAGTTCGACGATATTGTCTTACGGTACCTACCCTACCGAAGCTGATGTCCTTAAATAAAGAGTGACAAGACCTCCGACCGCAAGACTCCAGTTCTCCAGACGTTCCAGTCCAGTTCTGACGGCTTAAGAACACAGGAGTGTACCATCTCTCTCTCTCGAGAGACCGGAGAAAAGTAGTCCCGTGTTTAGGAGAAGTACTCTCGGGACGGAAGTACTGGATTTCTGAGTAGAGGTTTTATGTTAGTGAAACCTCCAGTCTACAGTTGAATGCTTAAAAACCTCCTGTGTATGTCAAATATTGTAAGGAGGGGACTGGGGTGAGGGGGGTCAAATACAGGAAGAGTACACTTTATGTAAGCAAAGTGAGGCCGGACACGGTCGTAGTTGCGATTTAGAGTAGGTGACTCCATAGTAGATTTAGTCTATACCCACTCTGAGTTTCTTCCTAAGTAGGATTCCGTTTTTTAGGGAACAACCGACACTTGGACACTCTGGACTGTTCCATACACGAAGGTTTTGCGTTACTACCCTGTCTCGTATTCTGTCTGTAAGGGTACGTAAAATGGAAAGAGGAAGGTTTTCCCTCTTTCTCCTCTCCCCTTCCCCCGCTGTCCAGGGTGTGTTTGGGTTTCGGATGTTACGTTTGCAGTGCCCTAGAGTTCCAGACTTTCCAGAACTGGGAGAAACCGAACTACGAGAGAGATGGGAGGTCTGGGTGATCCCCACTTCCAGGACAGAAGACCTGGGTACCAACCTCAGGAAGTACCAAGACGATTCGCCGGGGTGGAGGTGTAGAAACCCGTCTCCGACAGACCGAACAAGTTTCGTTCCGATACGCTGTGGGATGCGGTGGGGGGAGGAGTGGGGGTAGGGGCGGCGGAAAACTTTGTCTGCTCCGTCAACACTACTAGACCCTTAACGGAGACACGAGTAAGACAGGAACTGGATTTCCGATGACGGGTAAGTGTAGCCCAACCGAGATATCAGACAGGACACTCTAGCCTCTCCAGGTGGTCGGAAGGAAAGAAGGAGAGTAGAGGAGGGGAAGTCAAGTCTGAGTGTCAAAAGGGAGATCCTTCCGACTACTTCGGACCTTAGGTGTGGGTGCGACCAGAGGGTCGCAAGAGAAGACTTTGTAAAGGAGCCAAAAACGTTATACTTATCCGACTCTTAAAAGGTTTAGAAATGTAAGATCAAGGAAAAACGAATTATTAAGGTAGAAGTTTAGTAAAGAGAGAAGAAGCTCGAGCCGTCAGTCTTTCCCGGTCCCGGAGAGGACGTTGAGAAACGAATCTCTAGAGGAGTCGATTTGTAGACCAAAACAGTGAACGTTTAATAAGGAAGATGTTTTCCGGTCTTGCACTTGCATCAAGTCAGTTCAAGAAACGGTGAAATCTTGTTCTAGTGGAAAAGAAGTCACAAGTCATCGTACGAGGAGCAAAGACTCTGGAGTGGTCTTACCAGAAATGGTAGGAATAAAGATTGTAAGAGATATACCAATAAAAAATAAGAAAGTCTTCTACCTGCACAAGAGGAGTCGAGAGGAGAAAGGATAGAAAGAAAGAAGGAAGGATAAAATAAAAAAAGAACCGACGTGAGGTAGAAGTAAACCCACGAGCCCGAATCAACGGCGTGTCGTACCCCTTAGAATCAAGGGTCTGGTCCCTAACTTGGGTGTAGGGGACGTAACCTTCCGTCTAAAAATTGGTGACCTGGTGGTCGTTTCAGGGAGGAGAAAGGAAAGACTCGGGAGTGGTCTTGACGGAAATTTTCAGGTAAGCACTCCTAGAATCACAGAATGTTTTGCTCGAAGGTTTGAGAAGGTTCGAAGATGAGTACTGAACGAAGGTTTCGACGACGACGTAAAGATCCATAAACAATGCCATTGTGGCAGGCAGAACATGAATAAAGACTGAGTCAGTCAAACCCGACGATATCGTTTCATGGTATCTGGTTTGCCGAACATTTGTTACCTTTGAGTAGTAAAGAGAACCGAAACCCCGACACACAGGCTCCAGTCCACAACCGTACCAACACAAGACCACTCTCGGAAGAAGACCCAAAGTCTGACGACTGAAGAACACGAAAGTACTCCATCTTTCTCTCTCTCTCTCTCGATCAAGAGACTTTGAAAAAGAAAAATTCTAAAAAAAAAAAAAAAACTACACCTGGTCAAATTTTCAGAAATAACCAATGTTATCACAAAGACGACATACAAACCAAAGACCCAGGGTTCCGTAAACCCTAGGATCGAGGGACTGCTCCCCAGCTTCGGTACGTCGGACGCAACCTTCCGGTCCAGGATTCGTGGTCTGGTCCTCCCTTCAGGGACCTGAGGGGAATGTTCCGTATTAGGGTCAAAACTCCCGGAGTGGGAGTACTGGTTTAATGGAGGGTTTCCGGGGTAGAGAATTGTGGTAGAGTGACCCCTAATCGTACACTATACTTAAACCGCCCCCGGGTTTGTGAGTCAAGTATTATCTACGAATGAGCAATTAACAGTAACAGTCTCGTAACGTACATGGCGACACCTGCGACTTGTTTCCGTTGTTACTGGTGTCGACAGTAAATGTCTGTGGCCGACGTGTGTCCAGGACCCTCCCGCGAGCCGTTTGTAGTGGGGTGAATTAGGAGAGCTATCGGAGGAGTAGGGGTAATATATCAACTCTTTTCGACTCCGAATCCTTCCAATTTCTCTAAGATTTTCAATGGGTCGACCATTCACCGTCATAGACCTAAATTAGTGTTGAGGCACTTCGAAGTCTTGAACTCGAAATAAAAGTAAAAACCGACACGACCCGGAAGCAACGACACACACCCGAAAGAGATCAACCCCACTCGTCCCCGAGGAGAGGCCCACACCATGCGTCCGAGTAGCGTCACCGAAGAAACGATACCTCGTGAGCCGAGGTCCGTCCTCCCGAGCCGGTCATCAGCTCCAAGGGTCCGAGATCTGATGTCCGAGTCATCAACGTCGTGTGCCCGAATCAACGGGACGTCGTGTACCCTGGAAGGGCCGGATCCCTAGCTTGGTCACAGAGGACGTAACCGTCCATCTCAGGGTCGGTGAACACGAAATAATTGGTCTGAGTTGAGACCGTAAGACTCCTGTGTACACTCTGTGTGCCGAACAAGGACCGGTGCACTTGGTAGGACCTATCGGGACTAACTGGCCGAGACACGAGGGACTCAGTCCTCAGTCTCGGTCGTCGAGGAGTCTACGTCGAGACGTACAAATTACCTACGCCCGAGGAACGGAACCTGGGACCAACCCTCTGTCACCTTTGGTCGTCGTGGGGTTCCTCCACTTCTCTATTCGACAGGCCTTGCCGTCACTGTACTCTCTAGGGGAGGGAACGAAATACTGCAGGACGGATCTGGTGTCTCAGTCTCGTCTTGCTCCGGACGTCTCAGTGGACCGGTAGCGGGAGGAAAAGGGCTACCCCTGAGCGTCCTACTAACCGTCATCCCAATCTCTGTCCCGGAGACCGAAACGGGTCGGGTGCAGTAGTCGGGGTCCGAGAGGTACCCGGGCTGTTCGACGACAAGGTCGGAACTCGTGACGAAGGAGGGGTCGAGGTCGGAAGAGGGAAGAGGGCAGAGTCGGTCGCCGTCCAAGAGAATGGGACCCGGACGTAGATGACCGAGTCCTGACACCCAGGATGTTTGTCCTTTCCTTTGTCTCGGATCCTAAGAAAAAGTGGGGGTCGTAGAGTCTCTGAGACGTGACTCAGACTCTCTCGTCCCACAGACACGACAAACCGGTCCCGACCACGTCCTGGTCTCCACCGGCGTTCCACCGTCCGAGACGTGCGGAAAGAAACCTCTTGTCTCCGGCCGAAGGTCTCGAGGAAGACTTGTCATAGACCCACATCGGAGTTGTGCCCTCCCTCTTTCCCGAAAGGTAGGACGTCCACGACGCTACTGTGGTCCGGCTCCAGTCAAACCTCTGACATCGTTCAGAACGTTCTAGGTCGGTAACCGTGCGTTTACCGAGTCCTTGAGTTACCAAAGGGTCTACTCTAGGACCTCTTACGAGTGTCCATGGTCGACGACTCTCAACCCCCACCCGCGTTCTCTCGCCTCGACCTGGACCGTCCCGTCTCCCGCACTGGTGTGGTCTCGTCTCCCCCGTAGGTCGTAGGAGACACCCCCGGGTTGGCAGGTCGGACAATGGAGGTCGTCGAGTACGTCCTCCTACCACGTCATACCTCCGGCATCGAGGTCCTACCCCCACCCACCGACACCCCACCCCCACCCCCCCTTGCCCCCACCCACCTCCCCTTCCTGAGGAGGTCAGGGTTCCGAAGTCCTCGCAGGGTCCTACGGTGTCGGAGACTTGGGAGTCCCAGTATGGCGTCACTGGAAACAGGAGAGAGGACTGGGAGGTCGGAAACTGTCACTTAAGTAAAGAGTGCGTCTACACGGAAGAACCTCTCTGTCGTCCGGTCGGTAGTCTCGACTAATAGAGAAAGAAGTATTCCTAATTAATCATAATAATTATTACTAGTCCGGAGGACCCAACGGGTAGTCTCACGACACTTAAATCACACTAACCAGGGACCCCTTCCCTACTTCAGTCCGAAGACAGTCTCGGACTCTTCGTCTCCTGGTCGGGGACCCGACGCCTCCCGGGTAGCCCTCCTCGCCGGAGAGACCCCGAGGCCCCTCTGGTCGTCGACCTGAGGGCGAGAGGGCGAGGCCGTCGAAAGTTGTGACTTTCGACCCTGTGAGCAGACAAGCACCTTCCTATCACTGTCTCCCTGGGCCCGTGTCGAATACCTACTCTGTTCCCGTAGGGTTTCCCCCTACGACCGAACGGGCTCCCGGGTATCGAGTCCTCTCGTGAGACCCATTTTCAAATTTGACTCCCCTGAGGAACGTCCCTTGGGTGCCACTCGAAGCTCTAGGTTCCGAGACTTGGAGTTCCAAATCCTAGATACCATTCGTGTGGGTCCCTAGTGAAACCCTACCCACACACGTATGAGTCAACGAAGTCGGCACAGACTGAGGAACGCTGAGGTACCTGACATCGGACAGTCCGAGGAGACAGGGACCCTAAGAGGTCCGTTCTTATGACCTCACCCAACGGTCCAGGAGGAGGTCCCCTAGAAGGGGTGGGTCCCTAGCGTGGGCCCAGAGAATGGAGAGGACGTGACCGTCCACCCAAGAAACGGTGACCGCGTTGGACCCTTCGGGATTTGAACCCTATGGGTTCCTTATAGGACCTTCCGGTTCCGGTCTACCCGGTAAGAAGAGTCTGTTCCGTCTCCGGCCCGCTCCCAAGTTTGTCAAAGGGCTCCTTTAGGATCCTCCGAACAGGTCTCCGGTCCAGCATCTGGGTCAGGTCCCACCTGTGAGAGAATCTCCTCGACCGTCACCTACCTGTGTCCCTGTTCGTTACCGCTCAACGGACCCACCTCCCCCTCCTTCCCGTCTCCGTAGCCCTCCTTCTGCTCTTCTCCTCCCTTTTCTGACATCCTACCCCCTCCAGTCCCTTCCGCTCTTTCCCTCCCCTCCTTCCCCTTCTTCCCTCCCTTCGTCACTCGTCCTCCCTCCTCCGTCCCCCGTCACCCTTCCTGTTTCTCGACGGTTGTACCTCGGACCTCATCCCGACTTTGACGTCGAGAAAGGTAACAACAAACAAACCAAAAACAAAAACCGGTGTCGAGTACAATTAGAGTCTTAAGTCTCGTAGTGTCGTTACTTACTACAACGGCAAAGAGGTATAGGAGCGGCCGTAAACCATCATAGACAAAATATGTAAAATAAGATCGGTAAGAGTGTCCACACGTCACCATAGACGAACAACGAAATTAACATTAAACGTTACTAGATACTACGCAGGACAGTATGTGAATAAACGGTAGACATATAGAAGAAACCACTCACCGACAAGTCTAGAAAACGACTGTATATATATATATATATTTACAGTATATGTATGTATATATATATATATGTATATATATAGAGTTTGTAAAAGAGGATCAGACATCAAATAGAAAAGTAAGAGAATTGTCAGAAAGTATCTCGTCGTGAAAAAGTATAAATATTCCAGTTTGAAGAGTTATAAAAAAAGACAACACCCTAGATTTGACGGAAAATTTTGTGGTCCCATTGGTTTCTTCTGTGTGGAACGACCGATAATCGGACCCCGAATTCTTGAGTGTCACCGGGTCCAAAGGATTTCGACCTTATGTTCGGCTTCACGACCGGGACTCCTGGTCAAATCCCCCACACTTCAGGTCTATTTTACAGTCACTCCACCACCTGCCGAGTGACCAACCGACGAAATTCTTGTCCAAATTTAAAAATTTTTTAATTTTTTTTTAAAAAAAACCGGTGTGGTGAGTCGTACACCATAGAATCAAGGGATTTGTACCCCATAACTTGGGTATGGAGGATTTCATATCGTCGGACCACAGAATTGGTGACCTCGTCTCTTTCACATCCAAATCTAAATTTCTCTTCAACGTTTCGATCATGTCTCAAGGGTACATGGGGTGAAGGGTAAAGGGAATAACATATTAGAGTGTAAGTTCACTCCGTGTAAACAACGTTACGACTATGTAACAATAATTGATGTCAGGAGAACAATAAACCTAAAAGACTTAACAAGAATAGGTCAAGGGTCGGTCCTGTCGTGTAAGGTAGACCGGTAGTGTAGAGGAGCCCGAGGAGAACAGACACTGTCAAAGAGTCTTAAAAGAACGGAAACTACGGGAACCCGTCCATAAAACAACTTACGGGGAGTTGTCCCTGAACAGACTGGAAAAGGAGTACTAAGTTACCCGTAATACCCAAAAACTTTTCTTCTGGTCCTCCGTTTCACGGTAAGAGAAGTGTCGTGACTCCTGTGACAGACCGTTGGGGTAAGGATGGGGGAAATTTTTCGAGATAAAGTGTAAGATCGCACTCTCGAACCGAGGGCAAGTCTGGGTCAGTTCCTAGCCCGGGACCACCGTCTCCAACTCCGGGTCGAGAACGACCGGACCGGTGTTGCGATCGGTCGGACAGACTCCCTACCTCGGACGTGCTCCGTCCACAGTAGAGGTGGTCGACGAGACGTGGGGAAGGACTCGGACCCGTTCCCGTGTCAGTAGACGGTCTCGAGGGACCCAGGACCGTCCGGCTGAGGGGCGACGGAAGGTGGTTGTAGGGGGGGTCCAGTGGGGAGGAAGAGGGGAGACGGTTAACAAGGAAGGATTGGGTCCCGCCCCCCCCCCCCCCCCCCCCNCCCCCCCCCCCGCCCCTGACACAGGTGTCAGACCGGTTCAACGAGAAGAACAGTGACACCGTCGTCCACGGGACCGACAGTCTCGGTCTCCCTGTCCCGACCCCCACCCCTCCAAGAGGGTGTTCGGAACCACTCTCGGTGACCGAACTCATAGAGGTTGATTAAATTGTCATGTTCAGTGAGCAAAAGGACCCAGTGCGTCGGATGTCTCTCTGAAAATCTCGTCATTCTGACCCAACCCGTTCTCTTCATCCCGTAGGGTTTGATAAAGTCCCAAGAGGGGAATGGAAAACAATCTCTCTTCGACCCTGGAAAGCACGACCCGAAGACTGTAGACCCCTTTCCCGCAGTGCACTAAGCTACCTCAGTGACGACCCCTCAAATGGACGACCAGGCCCTCTTTCAACGCGTCACATTCACACTTAGATTACTGTACCCTTTGACAGAAACTACATAAAGAGTTCCCCTTTCTTGATCGATATTTCCAACCTTATATGTTGTACATACCCCTTTTTCTATCTAGATCCACACCCGTACCTCGTACGACTACCCGCACCTTTGTACGAGAGACCTATCGTCCGATTCCCCACTACAACCTAAGTAAGACACACGAAAAGAGACAAAAGACTCAAAAGGTTTAAATCGGACGTATTGAAAAAATTTTTATGTTAAATTTTTTCAAATAAAAACCGACACGACCAAGAAGAAATGACGGTCCCGGAAAAGAGGTCGACGCCCCACGTCCGAAGAGTGACGCGACCGGAGAGAACAACACCTCGTGTCCGAGACAGACCCCGTGCTCCCGAAACTCTCGACACCGAAGGCCCGAGACCTCGTGTGTCGGACACAATGAAGGGCTTCGATTCTTTTCTACACAGATGTTACACTAGACTGTCACGAGGTCTTCAGGAAAGTCGAAACGGAAGGGAACAGTGTTTCTCTACGTTCTTCTCTATTCTTTCGGAAGAAGTCGCTAGTTACGTTTCTTTATCTCCTTTTGTTGTCTTACCCTTTTTGATCTCTAGAGAAGTTCTTTTAATCTCTATGGTTCCCTTGTAAAGTACGTTTCTACCCGAGCTATTTCCTGTCTTTACCACACCTGGATTGTCTTCGTCTTCTATAATTCTTCTCCACCGTTCTTATGTGTCTTCTTGACACGTTTTTCCTAGAAGTACTGGACCTATTAGTGCTACCACACTAGTGAGTAGATCTCGGTCTGTAGGACCTTACACTTCAGTTCACCCGGAATCTTTCGCAGTGATACTTGTTTCGATCACCTCCACTACCTTAAGGTCATCTCGATAAAGTTTAGGACTTTCTACTACGACACTTTCACGACGTGAGTTATACGGTCGTTTAAACCTTTTGAGTCGTCACNGGTTTCTTTCCGTTACGGTTTCTTACGAGTTTGATGGCGTGTTAACGTGAGTAGAGTATCCGATCATTTCATTACGAGTTTTAAGAGGTTCGGTCTGAAGTCGTTACGCACTTGGTACTTGAAGGACTACAAGTTCGACCAAAATCTTTTCCGTCTCCTTGGTCTCTAGTTTAACGGTTGTAGGCGAC